>CM052797.1:119167405-119182945 GCA_028533885.1 Nasua narica | reverse complement strand
GACCTTCAGCAGGGCCTTAGCTTGGGCGGGGCCCCGGGCTCCTCGTGGTAAACTGGGATGTCATGTCTGCCACGGGGCCGCCGGCGGCCGAGCGGGGATTTGGGGACCCTGCCCCTCACCAGATGAGTCCTCTCTTCCTGGCGGTATGGACTGTAAGCCCTCTCCCTTCCCTGCCTTTACAAAAAGCCGAACATAACCATTTAAAAGTTCATTGTCGTAGATCAGACTCACCGCCTTGTACCACCTCTTCTGTCTAGTTCTAACACATTTCCGTTCCCCCAAAGGAGACCCCGCACCCTGTGGCAGTCACTCCCCATCCTTCCTCCCCCTCCCACCCTCCAGCAGCCATCCACCTGCTTCGTGTTTCAGGATTTACTGATTCTGGATATTTCCTACCAGTCGAATCACACAATGTGTGACCTTTCGGAGCCGACTCCTTTCACTCCGCCTGACGTTTTCGGGGTTCCCCTACATCCTTTGCACATCCGAGTAACATTCCTTTGCTCACCGTGTCACCATTGACGGACATTTGGGTTGTTTCTACCTTTTGACCGTCAGGAGCCGTGCGGCTGTGAACATCCGTGTAAAAGGACCTGGGCTTCTGTTTTCAGTTCTTTGGGGGCACATCCCGGGAGCGGAATTGCTAGATCGGGTGGTAGCCCTCTGTTTACCTTTTTGAGGACCGGCTGGTCTGTTTGCCACTGTAGCCACACCCGCCGTGTCCTCCCTGCGTGCTCCCCACTCAGGTCCCCGCGCTCAGACCCTGATGCTGCTGGGGATGGAGGGGGGGCGCTTTGACCCAGGGCCTCCGACGAGTTTCTGCTGACTCCGTGGCCAACCCTTCCGCACCAGCATCCGTACCCTCTTCACCCCCGATGTCGGTTAGAATATCTTTGGTTCACCAAGGTCCATTCCCACGTGCTCCTGATTGGAGTCCTATTTCTTCTGAAGATTTTATTTATTTGACAGAGAGAGAGAGAGAGAGAGAACGAGCAGGGGGAGCAGAGGCAGAGGGAGAACCAGACTACCCACTGAGCAGGGAGCCCAACGTGAGGCTGGATCCCAGGACCCCGGGATCATGACCTGAGCTGAAGGCAGGTGCTTCGCCGACCGAGCCCCCTCGGGCGCCCTTACTGGGGTCCTCTAATGAGGCAGAGAGGTTGAGTGATGGCCCAGAGTCGCCTAGCTCAAAAAAGGCTGAGTTGGAGCAGGAATCCAGGCACTCCCGCCCCGTGCTCCGGCCCGTGCCATGGGGGGCCCCACAAGCCAGGCTCTCCCTGGGACCTATCTGCCCCCCACCCCAGCACCAGAGCTCTGGCCTCCCTGGGAGAGAAGTTCCTAAGTCCCTAACACTCTGGGCCACATTCCTCCGCCCAGGGTGGCCGCAGCCACAGGCTGGGGCCTGCATTCAGGTGCCCTTCACCCTTGAGTAATTCCCCTCCGATTTCCCTTCAGGTCTGTTTTCTGAACGCGGCCCCAGTCCCTCCCGGCCCCCAGCGGCTACCGGCCGGAGCTCCCCTCAGGGCACCCTGAGGTTAGCCGCAGCCGCCCTCTGGCAAAGCACAGTCAGCCATCCTGGGTGCTGGGCACCTTGCTCGAGCCAGGCCCCACCCAGTGGGTTCCAGGTGTCGCCCACCCCCTGTGCCAGGGTCAACCTCCTGGTGGAAGTCGTCGCGGTATGTCCTCCATGGGGAACCCGGGGGCTCCCTGAGGTCCACGCCCAGAGCTCGGGTGCATGACCCAGCCAGCCTCACCAAGGTCACTGCAGGGCCCCAGCTCGCCTCCCACGTCCCCGCCCAGCCCTCCCACCCTTCCTCCTCGCAGTTGCCAGAGGGATCGTTTTGTAATTAAAAAACTTAAAACAACAACAACAGCAAGAAAGAAGTGTGCATGCAGCAAAGGTTACTCTTGGCGGTGTCCTGGAATGTTCTTCCCTCTTCTCCGGAGTCCCCAGCTGCAGCCTCAGGGGCTCTGCCTCCCTGGCTGAGAAGAAGCCCTCCGCCCTTGCCTACTATCCTGTCTCCTGGGGGCTCTTCTGGGGGAAACCCCCCCAGTGCAGTGCTGTGAGCTTGCTCGCCTGTGTGTCCCCTGCTTTGGCCCTGAACTCACAGCTCCGTGAGCTCGAGGGCCGTATCCACACCCCCCACCCATCCACAGGCAGGCACACACTCAGTGCTCAATAAGTGCTCAAGGAAAGCCGCAGACGGCTGTGAACTCAGTTGCTTTCTGATTCCCAGCTGCACCTTTTCCATGATACCTTGTGGCCTCCCTGGAATTCTCACACATCCATCTGTCCATCCATCCATCTGTCTATCCAACACCCCCTGGGGCCAGATTTGTTCTTGTGTGCCCGTGCAGGGCTCACAGAACCGGGGAAGGCTGGTCCCTGCTTTCTCCTGGTGGAGAGATGATCGGCCTCCTTCCTGTGCGCTTCTGAGGCTGGAGAGGACTCTCCCCTCCATTTTTTCACCTGGCCGCCTGGTCACAGCTCTGGGAGGAGAGTGACGCTGGGATCACCCACAGAAGGGAGAGTGACCTGCCCAGGGAGAGCTGCAGCTGAAGAACCCGTCGGGCAGCCCAGTCCCCGCAGAGCCACGCGGCGCTCTGAGAAAGCCTGCTGGGGGCAGCAGGAGGTGGGGCAGGGAGGCAGCCCTTACGTGGGGCCCTGGGGGGGCCCCAGCCGGAGCCTGGAGCCTGGAGCCTGGAAGGGGCCCCTCAGAGCCGGAGGCTCCCACCCACCCCGTGCCCAGTGCGGAAACTGGGGTACTTTTGGCTGGGCTTTCCCCTTCCCACCCCCACCAGGGAGCAGTGGTCCCGGTGTTTCTTGGTGGGTCACGGAAGCGTCCCCGAGGAGACGGAGGACAGGGGTGCTCTGGGGTCAGGGGAAGGACCAGCCTCCGCGTCCTGTCCTGTGTTGCTGCCCCATGAATAAGCACCACCTTCCTAGACGCCGGCCCCCCCGCCCCACAGGGCATGGAGCCGCAAGCAGGATCCTGGGCTCCCTGTCACCAGAAATAGGCGAGGGGGCCCCCCTAGGAGGCAGGGACCGCGTGGGTGGTGGCTGGCCGCCCTTCCGGGCACTGAGCCGTGTTCCCTTCCCAGACCAGAGTGATTCAGAAAGTAAGGAGGTGACCTTTTTCCTTCCCCAAGGGTCACTTTTTTGATTCTAGGATTTTTTTTTTTTTTTTTTTTTTTGAGGCTAGAGGACATTTTAGTGATCAGAATGGAAGGCAGGGCGGATTCCGTGACACCACCAAGGCTGCCGCGGAGCCTGGCCCAGGAGGACCAAGCAGTCAGCACTTGCTGATGGGCTGGGCGGATGTTTCTCTCCCTGCCCCCCGCATGCACAGCACTTCGGGAGACTGGCGATGAGGCCGGGGACGTCTGGGCACCGGGGGCTGTGATGAAACGCTCAGGTCTCCGGGGATGGGCTGGGGGCGTGCGGCCAGCCAGCGTGCCCTGAAGCCCCCTCGGAGCAGCTTCTGCTCCTGCCCCTACTGGGCACGGGCCTCACTGCTGCTGCGGGGCCCAGTCTGGGGGCGCGGGGCCACGCTGTCCCCAGCGCAACAGGGACCAAGACGCAGCTGCCGCCACCACCAGGATGGCCTCCCGGGTGCTCACCAGCTTCTGAGTCGAAGGCCCCGGGTGGGGATGTCTGGCGGGTAATCCTGGTCGCGTACCTATGTCCCCACTTGCAGGAGAGGCTGGCAAAGCTTTTGCCGTCCTTCAGGACCCTAGGGGTGGGGAGCCCCCAAACTCAGCACAGGGGTTCAGAGATGTAGGGAGAGCAAGGAGAATGAACGTGCTCACAAGCCTCCCCTGTGGACATCCCACGCTCGGGCCCGTCTCCTCGGATGCTGCTCTCTGCGGGTCCCTGCGTCTTCGCAGTCACCGCGCACGAGATGTTCCTCTTGCTTCCCGACCCCCTCCCCCGTGTGATCACATCAACGGTCTGGGTGATCCGTTTTCACGTTGTTAGGCCCACGGGTAGGGAATGTAGCGTGGACACGCCGTGATGGGGGAGCCCCGCGGCGTGCCGTGAGTAGGTGAATCGGGTTCCTAGGGCTGCTGGGACAAATGACTCACGACGTGCTGACGACAGCAGAAGGGTGTTCTCTCACAGTCCTGGGGGTCCCAGGTCCGAGACGAGGGTGTCGGCCGGGCGGCACGCCTCCCGCCAGCCTCTGGTGGCCAGTGTTCCTTGGCTTATGGCCACCTCCTCCCACGGTCACCTGTCACCAGTCACTTTCTCCCCTGTGATCACCTGCTCTCCCCCGGCCTCCTTCTCATGAGGACACTTGGGATGGTATCAAGGACCCACGCAGACAACCCAGAATCTTGATTTCTTCCTCGTATCCGCAGAGACCCTTTTCTCCAAATAAGGGCACAATTGCCGCTTCTTTGACAAGTTCCTCCCTCTGGTTTGCTTCTGTTTTCTTTTTCTGCATCCTCCATGTCTTAGCTCTGGAACCGCCTGTACGGAATCACTTAACTCTCAGGATTGTTTTTTCTCCTATGATTATTATCGCTCCTCTCCTTTTGCGAACTTCCTTCGATGTTATTTTTGAATGCTTCTTTTGAAGATGAGTTACTGTGTTCATTCTCGTTGTGTTTATCGAGGTGTGATGGACACAGAGCAAACAGTGTTTATCTAAAGTGTGCGGTTCGCTACGGTTTTACCTAAGTATAGACTTCGAGGCCATGACCACCATCAAAATAACACGTATGTCCGGCTACGGAGCCCCTCAGGGTCCCCTCCCTTGCAGCCCTGCCATCTCCCCCTTCTGTCATATGGATGAGTTTAGATCACTTAGAGATTTATAGAGATGGAAGCTTGCAGGAGCCCTCTTTTTTTGTCTGGCTTCTTTTACTCCACATGATTATTTCAAAATTCACCCAGGTCCTTGCGCCTACCAATGGCTCCTCACTTTTTACTGTGGTGTAGATGGACAGACTCCAATTTGCTTTTCCATTCATCTGTTGATGGACAGCTGGGCTGTTTCTGGTTTGGGGGCTTTTATGACCAAGCTGCTATGTAGGCATTCATGGGCAAGGTTTTTTGGGACACAGATTTCCTTTTCCCTTGGGTCAATAACCAGACGCGGAATGGCCAGGTCCTCATGGGAACTGTACGTTCAAGTTCTGCAAACCGCCAGACTATTTTTCCAAACTGCGTAAATCATTTTACTCTTCGACCTGCAACGTATGCAGTCCCCATTAGCTCATAGTTACACTGGCACTTGGTAAGGTCCGTCTTCTTAATTTTAGCCAATCTTTATTTATTTTGAGAGAGAGAGAGAAGGAGAGAGCATGTGCACAGGGTAGGGGTGGGGTGGGGTGGGGTGGGGTGGAGGCAGGGGCAGAGGGAGAGGGAGGAGAATCCCACACAGACTCCATGCCCAACACAGAGCCTGACTTGGGGCTCGATCTCCTGACCCTGAGATCACCACCTGAGCTGAAATCAAGAGTCAGTCAGATACCCAACCGACTGAGCCACCCAGGTGCCCCATAATTTTAGCCAATCTGATAGATGTGTTGTCATATCTCATTGTGGTTTAATTTGCATTTCACCAGTGACGAACGATGTTGAGCACCTTTCCATCTCCTTATTTGACATCATATGATCATTTTGGTGAAATGTCTGTTCAAATCTTTGTTGGCTTTTCAATCAGATTGTAGGTTTCTTCATTGTTGGATTTTGATAGCTCTTTATATATTGTGGATGCAAGCCTTTTATCAAATAGATACATACTTTGCAGAGATTTTTTTTTCCAATCTTAGTCATGAGATTTTTAATGTATAAGAGTTCTGTGTATTCTTATTCACTTTTATAAGCATCTTATTCTTTAGTGGGTGTAATATCTTATTTCGGGGAGGATATTAATTATAATTTAAAAAAATTTCTTCACTGTCTTTTCTATCTTTTCCCCTGCTTGTCCTTGGCCTCTTTTCCTCTTTGCTCTTGGGTTAATGAGTTTCCTCCAAGACCCAGTTCCCCTGGCTGTCTTTTTATACCCAAGGGTGAGCTGGTCCCAGGTTCAGTACACCTGGGCTGGCCTCGGTGCCAAGTGGGCCTCATGGAGAAATAATCCAACAGCAAGTCAGGAATGCTGCTGGGGAATCTTCAAATGTCAGTGCTCCAGAGTTTCCTTAGACTCACTTAGCTCCCTGGAGCAGAACCCTTGGTCCCCAGCTGGGGGAGGCCAGAGCCTGGCCACTGGTCCTCCTGGGACAGGTGCCAGAGCTTACTGGGCAGCGTTTCACTGAATCCTATGCTGTTCGGCTTCATGCCTCATCTCTCCCCTCTCTTACTTGATTTTTCCATAAACCTCATGTCTTGAGACTGGAGGTGGCATGGAAGGAAGGAGAAGGTGATGCTGGTGTCAGACAGGAGATTGGTGTCCTAGCTTTTTGCGGAGACACTTTCCCGCAGTCCCCACCCCGCCCCCCTGCAGTCCTGAATCCAACACTTTCCTTCCACTGCACCTGGTGCCTCCAGGACCGAGCCCCTGTGGGTTCTGGGACCGAGGGGTGTGTTTTTCTGGGGTTCCCCTCTTCATGCTGTTAGATGGGAGCCCTCTCCATTCTGCTTTCAGTCAGCTAAGTGTCCGCTAGCTCAGCGGCTGTGGCGGACTCTGCCCGTTTTATGATCTTATAGGGTCATATCTTTTTTTGGTAACACCCCTACTAACCTTTTAAAGGGGTTTGGGGGAGGGATCAGGGCCACTTTGACCAAAACCAGCAGTTCTCTTTTTGCTGATAGCGCCCCTTTGTTTCATATGACTTACTTGGCTATTCCCGCTGCCTGCTCCCCCTCCCTGAGCCTTTGCCTGCTGTCCCTCCCCCTCCCCCTCGTCCCTCACTGCCTTCTGTCCTCTCTCTGCCAGGCCAGCGGGTTCCCTACAGCCCAGCTCCCTCAAGAACTGTGGGTCCCGGCAGGTCCCCAGATGCTTCCCAGAGCCTCCCCCAAGACCCGGCTTGTCTCACGGTCTGGAGGCTGGAGTCTGAGACCGGGCGTTGGGGAAGGATTGGTCCAGCCCTCTCTCCCCGTCTCTTGACCGCGACATTTTCACTCCAATCTTCATGTGGCATTTGCCCATGTCCAGATCTCTCTCCCTTTTATAAGGACAGAGAGTTATTGCATCAGGACCACCCAAATGACCTCATCTGAATTCAATCACCTGCAAAGACCCAATTTCCCAATAAGGTCACATTCCCAGGCACGGGGCTTAAGACTTCAAATCTTTCTGGGGAGACACCATTCACCGCGAGGCCCCCGTGTCTCCCTGCCGTATAGACCGCGTCTGCCGAGAGAGGTCATCCCCTCCCCTTGGCATCCGGAGGCAAGCAGGTGCTCCACGGGTCTCTGCATATCTTTGACCCCTGCCATGGAGGTCTCTCTTCCGCATCAGCGGCTCCGGCGTTGGGGGCAGATGGACGAACAAAGGCTTTCAAGAGTGAATCTTTACCCAGCAACCGGGATCGGGCCATGTTAATGGCTCTGTGCTCCCTTCCGGGACGCACGGGCTGGCAAGCACCCTGCGCAGTGGAGGCTGTGGGCTGCCAGGTCCGCATCCTGGCTCTGCTGCGAATCTCCGGCCGGGCCCTTCATCGCCTGTCAAATGCAGCTGGAAACAGTCCCGAGCGGATGGCCTGCGTAAGGACCTCGTGGGTGCTGCACGCATCGGGCCTGGCACGCTCCCATCGTTTACTGTTACCCCGAGTCCGGGATGGAACATTCCGTGGCCACAGCAGCAGCGGGCAGCTCCCGCAATCGGACCCGCCTCCCCGCAGCTGTGGGTGGGGGTGATGCAGCTCATGGGCTCAGCGAGTGGAGACAGCTCCCGGCCCTGTGCGGGGGCTAGGTCCTGTCCCCGGGCTCCCTTCCCCACCTCCCTGCCCGGGGTCACTCTGGGGCTCCCACACTTCCTTAATTTCTGCTCATTTAGTCATAGGCTCGTTCACTCGAGAGGGCAACTCGAGGCCCGCCACGCTCTGCCAGACGAGGTCGTGGGGCTCAGGCACAGCTCTGGGACTTTGGCCATCTGCTCTGGAAGTTTCCACCTGGACCAGGACCCCCCTGAAGGTGCAGGCCGGGGACACACCCTGAAAAAATCCTCAAGCCAGTTCACCTTTTCACCTCCACCGATAATCCTAAACGATCATAAGCTGTTATCAGCTCCTCACGGGGGACGGAATTAGGCTTCAGGCTTTTTATAATTATTACTTTAATATTCAACACACACCTGTCAGGTAGGTGTCTCATTTTACCTGAGGGCTCCTGAGGCTCACGGAGACGCCATAACTTGCCCCAGCTCACGGGACTAAGAGACGGGGGTGTGCCTGGCGGTTGGTCCCCAGGTCCCGGGTCTAAGCACCCACACGAGCTCTCGATGCCCCGCCGGCCCCCAGCCTAGGACACCTGGTGTCTGACGGCAGCTCTGGGCAGAAACTCCTTCCGGAGTGGAGACAGAGTCAAAGGCCTCCGCGGAGGGCGTTGAATTGGGAGGTGACTGCGTGCACCGAACATGGGGGCGCGGGGAGCTGGGCTCGCCTGCTTAACTTGGGTCTACACCGCGAGAAGCTGGGCCAGAGCATGGCCCACAAAAGGAGAGGGCAGAGGGTGTCTCAATACCCACCTCCCCCAGGCTCCCAGCCCCCTGGGTCACCATATTAATCCCCATGCCCTTTCCGGATTCTAGAGGCTGCCCGCGTCCCCGGGCTCATATTCCTTCCAGCTTCAAGGCCAGCAAAGGCCTGTCTGTCCCTCAGATAGGGTTCTGGGTCAACCCCGCAGACACGCGCCTAAGCTCGGAAGTGCAAGGAAAAGGGAGTCAAAACGGGAAGGACGCAGGAGAAGGGAGCAGCTTCGGAGCCGGACCTCCACAGAGCAACCTTGTGGTTTCCGCCCAGCACGCAGGCCCACGGCCTTCCAGACGGGCCCCTCTGATTCCCTAGAGGAGGTCCCCTGCCCCCCAGTGCACGCGGTTTCGTGGGGACTGTAAATCAAACAGCGGGCGTGTGGCTCAGTTGGGAGGGTCGCAGGGTCTCCTCCAGGAGCTTGACCTTTGAGCGGATGGACGGGAGGGCTGAGCGTGTTCAGGGCCCCCCAGAAGGGCACGTGAGGGCTTCTGACCTGCCGGCGACGTTCTGTGTCCTAACCTGGCAGGTGGGGGCTCGGGAGGCCGGTTTACAGCACGTCCGGGACACCATACGGATAGTACTGTGAGTGCGATCCTCCCCGGCCGGCGTTCCTGAGGCACACCGGATAGGCCTCACTGTACGCGTTTAAGGCGTAGAAGGCACGATGGTCTGATTTCCACACATTGTGAACGAACACCGTCTCTCGTACACAGGGTGTGATTTGGTCACAAAGATCGGGCAGTGGGGATGGGCTGCTTCGTCCTGCTTGCAAAACTCCAGGGACCCTCGCCAAGACCGGCTTCTGTCATTCTGGGAGCTTCCCCAGTCTCTCTGCCTTTCCCTCGTCCCCTCCTTGCCGTCGGCCTCCCTCTCCTCCCTGCACGAGCCAGAACTGGTTTCTGCCGCTTTGGACCAAGAGGCCCCGCCGGAAACAAAGGAAACGTGGCCCGGGGCGTGTGTGAGTGTCAGCGAGCCAGTGTACATGTGTCACGGGGTGAGTGTGAGTGTGGGAGGGTATGTAGGGATGTGAGTGTGTAAGCGTTGTGTGTGTGTGTGCGTGAGTGTGTGGGACCCACTGAGGAAAGCCAGCTCCCTTTTCTGCCCTCGAAGGCAGGGAAAGCCAGAGGAAACCCCTGTTTTCTGCCTGTGGCCCCAGTTCTCCTCCAGGCTGGCATGGCGGCGGTGGCGGGGTCTGGCGGCTTACGAGTTACACGGGGCGGAGGGGTGAGGGGCAGAGGAAGTCTTGGCAGTGAGAGGGGGCATTCGGGCCAAGACACAGAAGAGACGAGAAGGCTGTGGGTCGCCGTCTGGGCTTTGGGCCCACGGCTATGCTCTGGCCCAGCTTCTCGCAGTGTAGACCCAAGTTAAGTCACCCATCCCAGGTGACACAGAGACCAGGCAGCTGAGCTGGGTCTTGGCCCTGAACTTGCCATTAGGCTGTCCCCTTAGAATTGAAAGACAGAAGCTGGGCTGAGACCTGGGGCTTCGGCAACCGGCAACCGGGTTCCGGAATGTGGGGCTGGACCATCAGGGTATGAAAGGGGAGGTGAGCACACTCAGGACGGGATCAGTCACACTGCTGGTGTGTGATCGTGGGTTGTGCAATGATGGGGGCATCTCTGAGTGTGAGCCTTTGTCATCCAGGCAAACGGTATGCGGTCAGGGATGAGAAAGAAGGATCACCGCACGCAGCTGGGACACATATTTGGATGGTGATAGACATTCATCTATCTTTTTAAACACTCTGCAGGCCTCCTGTGTGTGTCACTCACCGGCTGGGACTCCACGAGGGCCAAGCAGCCTTCTTGCTGGAGAAACCAGGACCCCTGGGGAAGACAGATAGCAAACGTGCAATTTTACATGTATTGTTTAGCCACTTCTGTATGACGTGTCAGGGACCGGTCCCTGTGGAGGTGACGTTAGGAGCTGCTGCTGGGAGAAGGAAGGTTTGGCCGGGAGCATGGGCAGCATAGATCCCAGGCGGTGGGAACAGCATGTACAAAGATCCGGGGGCTGGGAGGACAGACCTCCCTGGTAGGGCAAGAGGAAGAAGGCTTTTGGTGATGAGTGAAGGTGAGCTCAATGGGGCCTCGTGGGAATATTGGGGGGATGGAGGGCCTCGGGGCTAGGTCTGGGGGTCAAGGAGGGGGAGAGGTGGAGAAAGGCCTTGTTGGCCACAGAAAGGGTTTAGACTTTGTCCACGGGTCAAGGGAAGCCCCAAGGGATTCAGCGTATATGTGAGCAGCCAGGGGGCCCACGGAGCCAAAGGCTGCAAACCTCTGTGCTCGGGGAAGGCTCCTGAGATATGCGAGAGTTTCTTTAATTGGCCAAATAGGCAAGCCAACCTTAAACCCGAGACCAGGATCACCTTTCTCGGGTAAACTGATAAAAAAAAAAAAAAAAAAAAGTCACTCCACTCCGTAATGTTCGGCGACGGAGAATGACGGGTGTCAGCCCGAGGGTCGCGGGACTGAGGCTCGCTCACACATTCATTTGCTGCCCGTTTGTTTAACCGATATTTTAAAAAAGCACTTCCTAAGCTCTAAGTGCTGGGATATCGGAGTGAACAAGGCAGGCCCGGCTCCTGACCTCACGCAGTCTGTATTTTGCAGGGAGGAGGCTGAAAATAAATAAAAGCAACCAAAGCTACGAGAACGCTGGCAGAGTGACCAGCAGGGGCGGACCAGCCAGGTAAGGGAATGGGACCTGCGGTAACGAACCATCCTCAGAGCTCAGGCCCGATGCAACGAGGGTCTGCTTCTAGCCCACTTGTGGGCGCAGGGGAGGCTCTGCTCCCCCAGTCTTGGAGGAACCAGCCCCTGCTGTCATGTGACCTGCCCGCCCCCAGTGCCTAGTGTCCGGGAGCCCTCCATGGATCCTTGCGCTGGGCCCACAGCCAAGGAAGGGAGACATCACGAGAGATCGTGAGATAGTTCTAGGGATGGGCTTGGAAGGGGTGCACCTGACTCCTGCCCACCTTCCATGGGTAGAACTCAGCTAGATCTCTCCTAGACCACCCTAGGAGGAGGGGCTGGGAAGGGCCGGCCTGCCAGGGACGGGAGGTATCGGCAAAAACAAGCCAGGTTCTCCTCCAGTCCTGGGAATGACAGCGGGAAGGACCAGATCGTGTAGGGCTTGTAGGTCACGGTCAGGAGTCTGGATTTTGTCCTAGGGGCTGGGAGCCTGGTGGGAGGCTGTAAAGTGACATCTCCTGGTTTACACTGGGGACCTGCCTCGGATATTAAACTGCTGTGCTCTGTGTCTAAGCATGAGCCACATAAACTCGCGGGCTTCCAACTTCTTCCTCTAGAACACGAGAAAGGGTCCCCAGATGACTTTTTTAAAGATTTATTTATTTATTTTAGAGAGAGAGCATGTATGCAAGCAGGGGAGGGGATGAGGGAGAGAATCTTCAAGTCGACTCCCTGCGGAGCTTGGAGCCCAATGCAGGGCTCGATCCCACGACCCGGAGATCATGACGCATGCTGAAACCAAGAGCTGGGCGCTCAACCAACCGAGCCACGGGCACCCCGCCGGATTATTCTTAATGCCCGTCACCTCCGCATCCCTACCTCTCCTATGGCTTCCTGGGGACCTCAGCAAACAAGGCCACTCTGCCGCGGCTGAGGACCATCCTGGGGGTTCAGAGCAGAGGGGGACAAGGGTGGGAAGGAGCCCCTCCACCGACGTGTTTTCCAGGCTGCTGGTCTTTCCCACTTTCCCAGGAATGACACAGAACATCCCTTCCTGCTCTTCCTGCCTCCTGGATGGTTGACAGAAACCCACTGATTTCGTGAACCATCTTCTGCCCCGAGGAGCCTACAATTCCTCTCCCGGACCTGATTCATGCACGTTCTAGAAGGTTCCACTCAGCACCTCCTTTTCCTACCTACCCGTGTCCACAGTGACTTCTCTCTTCCCTGGGTCCCACAGACCCCAGGGTGCGTATTACCCGGTGAATGGCTTGCTCACTGATTTATGATTCAATATTTTTAAAGGCTCATTTGTTGAATGCTTTCGATGAGCAGTCGAACTTAAGACCCAAAGTCACAGCACGCCTCAGGAAGTAGACAGCTGGGAGATGAGGCTGCACGGCAGGGGTAGATCAATCCGGACGTCTCCGTGGCTTGAGCAACGAAGGTTTATTTCTTATCCTCATCACAAGCCAGTTAGACTCTCCTCCAAGTGTGGACTACACAGGCTGCATTTTTTTCCTGTATATTTTCAGTATTTTCTACAGTGAGAAAACAAGGGCCGGGATTTGTTTGAACTGGTTGATTGATTTTTCTTAGCTGATTTGTTTTCATAAGGACAGATCACAAGAACAAAAAGTTGCCCACCCAGTGGGGTATTGACAACAACTTTCTTATTAGTGGAAGGAATTTCTGACACTTCGGATCCCAGGCCTTGGCGGTTTTCACAGCGCTCCTGCGTAGTGTATTTCCCATTTCCCTTATTCCTCGGGAAGCTCCGCTCCCACCCACCGTCCACGGGGTCTTGGCAGGACTCTGGGTGGCAGAGGGAGGCCGTACAGCCGGGAGTCGTTGGGTTGATTGGGCATTTGTGCGTCGATGAATTCGGGAATAAAGTCGTGAATGAATTTAGTGAGTTCCTGCCCGGTGGGCCCCAGATCACAAAGGGCCTCGGGTCCCACAGGCTGGGGCGTTAGTTAGTCCTTGGTTTCAGAGCTCACTGCTGGGAACACTGGTTGGAGCTGGGGTTTCTGGGAGACGTTCGGGGGGCAGGGGGCAGGCCACAGAAGCCCAGGGCATGCCTGGAGCTGCAGACGAAGCACCAACCCAGAGCTCTCTCTAGAACCTCATTTCGCAGCCTCGGGATGGCTGGGCAGTTAGGACGATCCCGCTGTGTTCCTCTTCAAGCCCTCGGAAGGGCTCTGTCTGCACGGCTGGGCCTGGAGCCCCGGGGTCCCCCCAGATGCGACCGAGAGCCCAGAAGCGCTACAAGCAAATATGCTGTTTCCATTTCTCATTTGTGTATCTCGGAATCCCGGGAACATAAACAAAGCCATGTTTGTCAGCTGCGGTCGCCTCTCAGGGGTGAGTCAAGACGTCCCTGCCAGTCCTGTCCCCTCGGGACTTTCTGTGAGTGGGTGGGGTGCACACGCACGTGCACACACACACAGATACACACACGCTCATGCACGCACAGACACACACTCACGCACACACAGACACGTGCACACACTCATGCATGTATACATACACACACACGCTAGACTCCAAGATTAGCTCTGTGTTCCTAGCACTGTGATCCCACGGTGGGAGGGGATGTGAGAAATCCCAGTATGGAAAAAATATCATGCTTGAAAAAAATTAAATGCTGTTTTGGGATAATTTAGAGACCTTCCTGGAGAAGTACAGAGGATGTTCTTACTCACTGCCTCCTAATTCCTGCCTTTAAATCAAATTTTAGCCCTTAAGTGCTTTTTATCTTCAAAGCTCTTTTGGAAACTTGGGTCAGCTCCTGGTGAGAAGGGAATTTTAAATTTGCATGCAACTGTGTTAACTCTTTCAAGTCCCTGGCCGTCATTTTCTAAGATTCAGCTGTCTTAGAGCCAGGAGGGATCTTGCAGATGGGGAAACTGAGGCCCCAGGGGGAGGAGGGTCAGGTTAGTGGCAGAGCCAGTGGCGGGACCCAGGACTCCTGACTTGATGTCGATATATGTAGTGTAAAAGCGAGGCCTTCAAAGCAAAAAAGACCCTTCAGGGAATCCAGTTCCGCCAACTAAGAGAGCCAGATGGCAGTCACGTTACTTAAAATCGGTAAATCTTTGTTTTATCCTCTGACAAGTGGGCTAGTTCATAAGGCTAATGTTGGGATTAAATAAGATGATGATGATAAAGTACTTAGCCCAGTGCCAAAAAGAAGGATAGTGCTGGAAAAATGTTAGCTCTACAATGATTGCCCCGATGTCCAAATAAGGAAACCGAGGCTCAGAAAGCTTGAGCTTCTTGCTGGGCCAGAGTCTGTGTCCTTTCCTACCATCTGCACTGTTCGTGCACAAGGGGAAGCGGGGTGCACCTCGAGCTCCTTCCGGCAGGAGTGTAACATGTCTCGGAGAGAGACCCCAGGGCAAGCCCACGCGGGACCGAAGCTGGGCTCCCGGGGGCCTCCGTGGGGACAGAAACATCCCACTTGCGGCCAGCAGAAGGATGCTGGCTAGTCTGCTATGTTGAGAGGAGGGAGAGGATGGAGAGAGGAAGGGAAGAGCCCGAACCTGGGCAGGGCGTGATGGACCCATAACGTAACCTTGACCCCAGCCACCTGGGTCTTCAGTTGCTGACGTCACAAGATGCAGCAACTGAAGGGGTCCCGGGCTTCGCGAAGAGGACGCCGAGGCCGGCACCAAGCCGCACTTGGGGTGCAGGAGCTCAGAGCTGGAGGGAAGAGCAGGCTGTTAAGAAGCCACAAACATCATTTGGGGAGTGGGGGGTTGGGGTTTTGGGGGACACAGACACTCCGTGCATCTCCTCCTCGGGTCCCATCAACTCCCCGCCTCTCCCTTCCTCCGAGCGGTCCGGAACCCATGGTTAGTCCGAATTCCGGTCTTTCCGCCTTGTACGGACCCCAAGCCTGATGTCTGTGGGAAGCTCTGCTCCCCTCCCAGTCTTCTCGGGAGGTTGAATCCCCCCTCCTTTTTAAGATTTTATTTATTTATTTGAGAGAGAAAGAGTACAAGCAGGGGGAGGGGCAGAGGGAGATGCAGGGAGCCCGATGTGGGGCTTGATCCCAGGACCCTCGGATCATGACCCGAGCCGAAGGCAGACGCCTAACCTACTGAGCCCCCCAGGTGCCCCAAGAGGCTGATTTTGCCTACCATGTGCCACAATCTCAGGATCTGGGAGGAGCGGAGTCAACATCCATCCCTCTTCTCTC
>CM052797.1:119139675-119166905 GCA_028533885.1 Nasua narica | reverse complement strand
CTGGTTATTTTCAAGAAACAGCAGACACAGGAGAAGCTCGGAAAACTGAGTAGAACTTACCCTTCTGTGAGAGAAATGAGCATTTATAAGGCAAGTCTCTGTTTGTAAGGGTGTCTTCTTCTCCGTACCAGGAAGATGAGCCCAACTAAATCTCTGGAAACTCTTTATCAATGTGGAAGGCCATCACTTAAATCTGCACAGCAACCTTGCCCTTGTGTATTTTAATTTTCCTGGTCACCTCCCATCACTGCTTCCTAACATCTTCTTTTGTCTTTAGCTAGAGATGGTATTTAAAGTGATGACTTAAGAGTGCCTGGGTGGCTCAGTCAGTTAAGCATCTGAGGTCATGATCTCAGGGCCATGAGATTGAGCCCCAAGTCGGGCTCTGCCCTGGGTGTGGAGGCTGCTAGAGATTCTCTCTCTCCCTCTCCTTCTGCCCCTCGCCCTCTGCTCACACACACACTATCCCTCTCTCTCAAAAATAAGTGGTTGCTTAGGCCATTTTTTTTATGCTATAGGCTGCTTTTTTTTATCGCGCCATTCATTTATTTAGAAATACCCAGTTTTCTTGGGTATTTCTTGGATATTACAGGAGGGAAACATGCCAGTAAACTTCTGTTTTCCTCCCTGTTAATCTGTATTTTATTTCAGGGGACCTCAGCCAAGAACCTAGAAGGGTAGAGGGAAAATGATTTTTCCTCCCCCACAAATTCAGTTCTGAGAGTTCCCTTACAGACCTATAATCTCTTGTCTGCAACGTCAAAGTCCAAAAAAACTGTGAATTCCAAAGCCTTCCCTTATTTGGTGGAACAATCTGACCTGACCTGAACACTTTTCCAAGAAAATCCTGACATAAGGCTTTGCTCATATGGTTTGCTCCAGAAATACTAGTGCTCCATTCCGAGGTGTTTCTCAAACTCCCCTAGGGGTTTTACATAATGTATGGTATATGCACAGTGTTTTCTTTCTAAGATCTGGAAAGTAAAGAATTCTGGAATAATTGATCCCAGGGTGAGCTGTTTTTACTCACAAAGTTTCTGATACCAAAAATGTGTGGTGTTTTTCCTCACACCAACCAACTCTCCAACTCTCCAGATACCAAGTGGATGTCCTACAACTCAATGATGTTGTGCCACAACTCGTGACTCTAGGTACCCTAAAGCAGCCTCAGATCCACAAGTTTAAGGGCCAGCCCCACAAGACTACCCCCACTTTAGACACCAGTCACAAGTATCGGGTCCCCAGGTAACTTACACTTCTATCCATCTTGGCTACAAAACTGAGAGGTTCCCACAACCTCCCCTCCCTTTAAGGTTTGGTAGTTCACTAGAACAGCTCACAAAACTCCACAGAACACATTACTGGTTTTATTACCAGTTTATTATAAAGGATACAAATAAACAACTGCATGAAAAGGTGCATAGGGTGAGATCCAGAAGAGTCCTGAGCACAGGACCATGGAGTTCAGAGTTCACCACTCTCCCAGCATGTACATATGCTCCCCAACTTGGTAACTCCCCAAACTCCATCATTTAGGGGGTTCTGTGGAGGTTCCATTGCATAGGCACAATTGATCCAATCATTGGCTTTTGGTGATTTAACTCAATCTCCAGCCTCCCGCACCTACTGGAGGTCTGAGGGTGAGGCTAAAAGCTCCAACCCTCTAATCACAGGGCTGGTTCCTCCCCAAACAGCACCCATCCTGAGGCTACCTAGGGCCCCACCAAGAGTCACTGCCTTTAGCATAAACCCCCAGGTAAGGTTGAAAGGGGCTCGTTATTTATAACAAAAGACACTCTTATCACTGAGGAAATTCCAAGGGTATTAGAAGCTCTATGTCAGGAACCAGAGACAAAGACCAAATATATATTTCCTATTATGTCACATAGGGATTTCTGAGAAGGGACTGTAACCTGTCTTCCTCCCTCCCCCTCCCCCAACTAAAAGTCACAGAATTGTTAGCTTTCAAGGAAGTTTCTAAGATGATTTGCACTGGTGTCAGGGATGTCTTCAATTACATCCCCTGTAAAGAACTTCCAATTTCTGCTTGCAGTTATGGACCTTGAAAATAAAATAGCATGGGATTTAGCCACAAAATTGGTTTATTCAGGAATAGCAGAGAAACTGCAGTCAGAGACACCTCTGACAACCTGTAGGCAAGTTCAGAGAAAAAGAGAGAGGAACATTACCTTATAGAAAAAAGGAAGAAGCTGGGAGGGGGTTGCTTTGAAGAAAAGTCCATTGGAGGAAAGTGAAAGTTCAGGGTGGTGACGGTTTCTCATTGGCTGGGCTGTGACTGTGGCAGATTCTGACTGGCTGGGCTGTGGCTGTGACAGATTCTCATTGGCTGGGCTGTGACTGTGGCAGATTCTCACTGGCTGGGCTGTTGCTGGACAAGCAGAAAATCTTCCTTGCTTCCTGTTGGGTCTGCAATTGATGGTGAGTTGGGGGGGCATGAAAGCTCCTTCTTTTGACCCCCCAACTCTATTTTAAGTGAGGTTTCCTTTATTCAGTTGCATAGAGTCTTCCAGAACCAGGGACCTCACTATTTAAGTCCTGGAAAGTTATTCCATCATGGATCACTTCCTCACTACAAAGGACTTCTGGGGTCTGCACTGAATTTGTTTCCTTTGTCCACCCCTACCTTTCCTCCCCTTCTGCCAGTTGTCCTGGTCCTGTTCCCTGTAATCCAGAGAATCTAGCAAGCCCTCTTCAGCCAGGTCCAGCTCTCAGGGCCAGCCACAAAGTTTTGGGGCCCAGTACAAAATGAAAAAACATGGGGTTCTGGCAAAAAAAAAAAGGAGAAAAATGCCATCAAAGGCATTTTTCTTTTCTTCCGCAGTCTGTCTCTTTCAATTTGTCATGATGGCTGTTTTTTGTTGTTGTTGTTTGTTTTGTTTTGTTTTTGTTTTTGTTTTTAAAGTAAGCTCCACACATAGTATGGCAGAATGTGTGCCTATCAAGAAATAAGATGACAGCAGTTGGGTTGATTTTGTGCGGTGTCTCACATGTTCTGGTAAGAACAAAATACAGGGGCACCTGGGTGGTTCAGTGGGTTAAAGCCTCTACCTTCGGCTCAGGTCATGATCTCAGGGGTCCTGGGATCGAGCCCCACATCGGGCTCTGTGCTCAGTAGGGAGCCTACTTCCCCCTCTCTCTCTGCCTGCCTCTCTGCCTACTTGTGATCTCTCTCTCTGTCAAATAAATAAATAAAATCTTAAAAAAAAAAAAGAACAAAATACACACACACGGACCGACTATGAAATACAAATTGTGTCATTTTCCAGATTGGGTTATAGAATCTTGCCCCTTTGGCCTGGGGCTCTCTCTCCTAAGTCACTCACTTGGAGGGGAGCCAGCCACCATCCAGTGAGCAGCCTGATAGAAAGGACCCTGTGGCGAGGCACTGACAACGTACGGGGGAGCTTGTGAGAGGATTCTCCAGCCCCGGTCAAGCCTTCAGTTGACTGCAGCCCTGACTGACTGCTTGGCTGTAGCTTCTGGAGAGACGCTGAACCAAACCACCCAACTGAGCCCTTTCCAGATTCACCGATGGGGAAGGTAAGGTAACCATCAGTGCCTGTCTTTCCTTTCCCCCCTACCGGAATCCATTACCTACTTTCTGATTTCCAAGGACGTTATGGTTGGAAAGTGTCACAGCTCCCCTCTTATTGGGTGTGGCTATAACACACTTACCTAGTACTCACTTTGAGTCTCGCTGGACTCTTGCACACCATGAGTCTATAGGGCATCTTGAACACTATAGGGAGCAAGGAACGGGGACACACCTATTGTGTGTATTTCCTTTATTCATATACATACTCCAGGGCACCATCAGATTTCACTTACAAAATACAAGTGTAAGGATAGAATTTTTAGTTCAAGACAGCTCCAGCAGAGCATTGAACCAAGGCCTTTCTGAGCACAGGGCCTGGTGGGGCTGGCACAGTTCACACAACCGTGAGGCTAGGCCTTCTGCAGGTGAGATCTACAGGAGTGGGTCTTCCTGCCTGTTCTATGTTTGGACCATCCAAGTTTAGGACCCCCAAGAGACCACATCTAAGCTACCTAAGGGTTCTCAGCTGAGAGGAGTTCACCTATGCAGTTTTTAATGATGAAAAATGGCTTCCTGTGCTGGTCCCAGCACCAGGGACATTTTGCAAATTTTCAAGAGGTTGTGCAAGAAGAAGTCTCGAAAGCATTGGTCGTCTTTAGAAATATGCAGGTCACCTTGGTAAGAGTCATTTCAGTGGAACGGGAGGGAAAGGCAAGAACCAGAGGATTGGCTGATGAATCAGTGAGTATGAGGAAGAGGAGTCCTGGGGGATAGGTAATGTACAGAAGAGGAAAAACTGCAGTAGGGGAGGCATGAGTTCAGGAAAGAGGTTTGCAAAAATAAGAGCGATCCGAGCTCCGTGGGCATTGCCGGGAAGGAACTCGTAAGGAGATTAGTGTGGGGCCACTGAAGACCCAGGAGAGGCAGGAGGCACCAAAGAGGCTGAGGCTGGTGAGAATCTGGACATCTGAAACAACCACCAAGAATTCCGTGCTCCCCCATGGAAGTGCTCTTTCTCAGAGATCTGTAAATTCCACAGTCTGAAGGATAGGATCCACACCTGATCGGCAACTACAAAATCACTGAGCAAGCCATGGAATGGGGATTCCAGAGAACACGGTGGGAAAGTGAGGAGGAAAGAGAGCAGTGAGACAGAGGAAATGCTCTGTGTGTGTGTGTGTGTGTGCTATGTGTGTGTACATGTATGTATGTATGCACGTGTGTCTGTATATATTCGCACAGTAATAAAAATACAGTGAAACAACATCACTCATCCACAAAAAGAATGAAGTACGAGGATATTAAGCTTAGTGAAGCCAGCCAGAGAAAGACCAATACCATATGATCTCATTTCTATGTAGGAGCTAGAACAAAAACAAAACCAGACTAGATTGGTGGTTGCCAGAGGTGGGGTGAGGAGTGGGAAGGGGTAGGCAGAATGGGGGAAGGGAATCAAAAGCTACAAATCTCCAGGTATAAAGTATATAAGTCCTAGGGATCTAATGTACAGTGTGATGACTATAGTTAATAACACCGTAGCTCATGTTTGAAACTTGTTAAGAGAGTAGATCTTAAAAGTTCTCATCACTAGGTAGAGATGACGGTTGCATAGCGATGTGAATGTATGGAACATCACTGAATTGTACACTTTAAAATGGCTAATTTTATATTACTGTGCACTTTACCCTAATTTGAAAAGGGGAAGAGATGATCGTAGGATCTCTTCATGAGAGAACAAAACCGCTATGAGTACTTGAAGTCACTCTTCTGGAACTAGTCACGACCCATCCAGGCTGCCCATCGCCTCCCTCACATCTGATTAATGGGCTTGGAGTCCACAACACAACACATAATGTCTCTTCCTTAATGACCAGTCCCAAAGGTCTGCCTTCCCCCTTCCCCAGTTCCATCCCCAGATAACTTCGTCTTTTCTGGAAGACGCCCTTCCCTTGGTGAGTAAAAGAGCCACTTCCCCAGGACCTATTTTGGGAACCAGCCTGGAGCGTGGAAAAACAACCATATAGGGAGACATTCTCCTGTGAAAGGGTCTGACCTGCCAGAGATGGGAGGTGGAACCTCTTCCCCGGAGCCTGGAGCGTTGAGGAAACAGACACTTCAAAGGTTGGCAGAGGCTGCTGCCCAGGTTTCCTGTGGTCTGGGAAGAGGTGTGCGGCGTCCCTGGCTTTGTCTTGCCGGATGGACCTGGGTGTATGGGTTAGTCACGCCCTGGCTCGCTCTACAAAGGAGGAGACTCTTTGACAAATTGACTCTCAACCTGTTTTCCTGAAGAACTGTGGGGAAGGGATTATTTCCAACCTCTCTTGGGAATGCAAATGTTAGGCTGGATGGGGGAGGGGGTGAAAGGACAAAAAGCCGTAAATTGGGAACCTATGGGGGACGCGGCTGAACCGGAATTGCATGGTAGGTACATCACCGGTGCCCTTGGGTGAATGCTCTCATTCCAAATTTAAATCGAGGGGTTTGCCTTAAACCAGAGAAAATGAAAGAAATTAATCAAGTTCCATTGCAGATAAGTTTGAAGTTCAATATACGCTATCCTGTGGATGCTGAAACTAACATGATTTCTGGAAAGAGCAACACCTCTGTGACCCGGTCTCCAGGTCATGTCAACTGAAGCCTGTCGGAGGTCAATGTGGTCACAAAATATAACACCAATGAGCAATAGAAGTTGACTTCAAGACAATGTTATGTAAGGGCGCCTGGGTGGCTCGGTGAGTTAAGCGTCTGCCTTTGGCTCAGGTCATGATCCCAGGGTCCTGGGTTTGAGCCCTGGACCCGGCTCCCCTCTGAGCAAGGAGTCTGCTGCTCTCTCTCCCTCTACTCCCCGCACCCTGTTCATGCTATCTCTCTCTCTCTCAAATAAATGAATAAAAAGATAACGTCATCTAGTGAGAAGGGGAAAAAAAGACAATGTTATGTGGTGAGAAGAAAACTGGTGCCGAATATTATGTAGTCCATACCAGTTGTGCCAGCTGTGTGGCCTTACTTTCTACCTCTGTAAAATGGGACACACATACACAGATACCTGTTAGAGTTGTAGATATGAGAAAGCATGAATGTCACATGTCTAGAATACAGTAAGCTGTCGATAAATAGTGTTTGTTATTTCTCTGGCAAGCCCCCCACCTCCTATCAAGGTGAGTTTTTCCCTAGAGACCGATCAGACCATTCATTATGTGCCCAATGCCTGGCGCGAAGCTCCCCCTCTGGACCTCCAGACATGTCAGAAGTATAGGATAAAGAAAAATTAAGACATCCCTTCTGGCACACCTTCTCTTTGTCCTAAGAGCCAAAACATATATCGTCATTAATTCCACTCCTAGAAATGTATTGAAAGGAAAAAAACTGGCAGAAAATGAAAAGATCACTTATATAGGTGTTTTTCAGAACCTAACATAACAGAAACGTATTCTGTTAGAAGGCCTAAGAAGCATGATTCATTGATAGCATGGAATATCATGTTAAACCATCAATGCGGTATCTTGTGGAGAGATGACAACATGTAAATGAAGTGATGTAACATTTAAGAAATTGGCCTCAAGATTACTCACACATCAGCATAATAACTATTCAGCTTATGGCCAAATAGTGGAAGGGACCGTGGAGAAATGCAGACACTTGACATGATGGGGGTGCAATTTTTTTGATGCCATACAGAGATTTAGTATCAAATATTCTTTTTAATTATCTTTTTTCTTTTTTAAAGATGTATTTATTTCTGTGTTTGAGAGACACAGCACAAGAGTGAGTGGGGGGGGGGGAGGCAGAGGGTGAGGGAGAGAGAGAATCTCAAGCAGACTCCCTGCTGAGTGAGGAGCCCAACACGGGCCTTGATCCAACGACCCTGAGATCATGACCTGAGCCGAAATCAAAAATCAGATGCTCAACTGACTGGGCCACCCAGGTGTCCCTTTAATTATCTTTTTTAATGATGTGATTGAATCGATGATTTCTCCGTCTTCCTCCCTCTCTAGTGCTCTTTGGCCCCCGCTCGAGCAAGTTGCATAGAGATTTAACTCAATTTATGTTTCCTCATCTGTGAAATTAGACAGTGCTTCTCTAGTTTCAAATTCTGAGACCCATCTGTGTTCAGTGTGGCTGCATAATAAATTACCCCACATTCAGCAGCTTCAGACAATGAACACTTATTGTCTCATGCAGTTTCCATGGGTCAGAATCTGGAAGGGGCTCAGCTGGGTGGTTCGGGCCCAGCGTCTATCTGGAAACTGCAGCCAAGCTTTCAGTCAGGGCTGCAGTCAACTGAAGGCTTGACCGGGGCTGGAGAATCCTCTCGCAAGCTCACTCGCATGTTGTCAGTGCCTCGCCAAGGGGGCCCCTCAGTGGGGCTGCTCACAGCATGGCAGCTGGCTGCCCTCGGAGGGGGTGACTCAAGAGAGAGAGTCCCAGACGGAAGCTGAGGGCTCCCGTAACCTGATCTGGGAAGGGACGTACCATCACTCTGCCACATGCTGCTGGTCACACAGAACAGCGTTGAGACTCTGGGAGGGAACTGCTCAAGAGTGGGAACTCCAGGAGGTAGGACTCCCTGGGGCCACTGAGGGCTGGGTATGGGGTTAGAAGACATATTGCACCCTGCCTGCACGCTCCCACATACTGCCAGCATTTTGGGCATCACATTACCCACCACGCTCTATGTAGTAGGTGGCCAAGCAATCCTTATTGACTAAGGGAAGACATGCTTTTCTGCATTTAATAGAGGCTTGTGAGGAGTAGAGACAGTATACAAAATGCCTGGCTTATCCAATGCACCCCATGGAGAGGCAGACACTACTGTCCTGCCCCATACAAATGAAATTGCAGCTCGCTGTAGGAAAGGTCACAAGCTGATGAGGTGGCGGAGCTTGGGTCCAAACCCAGGCAGACCTATCTGACTCTTAAACCCACGCTATTTTTATTCTTCACTGTATGTTGCTGAATTCACACACACACACACACACACACAAAACAACAATCTCTCTTTCAGGCCTAGGTTATGATTAATTTTCAGGTGACTCAGGGGCAGAACTTTCAAAACCCACTGCATGTGTGGGAGCTCTCTATTGGACCTCCCTGTTTCCCACGTCCCTTCCCACCACCCTTACCTACTGCCAGAGATGCGCTGATAAACGCTCAACGACCAGCTCTGTGGGAAAAGAGACATCCTGATTTGTAGCCATTGCTGGTGGCCATGATGTAAATATTCCCGCCAAGGCCACCTTCGCCTGACGTCACAGAGCACAGAGTTGGGAAGAGAAGTACCATACGCTGCCGTGAGTCTATAGGTGCCTGCTCCAGCCCACCACTCCCTCCTCAAGTATATGAAACTTCCAGAAAGAACGGAGAATGACTCTCAACCCTATTCGGACCTGTTGAAAGGTTTCTGCCTTTCTAGTTATTCCTGCTCTGCCTCTTCCTGAATGAGCCACATGGTCTATGGATGTGTACGTGGAGTCTGGAGCCTACAGTTGAGCTGGTTCCAAATTTGTCTCCCCTGAGTCTAGTCCATACCAGCAGCTCTGACCCAGGGCTTGTGTATATATGACTTGGAGGTACAGACCTATCCCTTGACCCTTCCTGTAGCAGGTTTTAGATAAGACCACCAATGTCCTAGCTGGACCCTTTCTGTAGCAGGTTCTAGATAAGACCGCCAATGTCCTAGCTGGACCCTTCCCGTAGCAGGTTCTAGATAAGACTGCCAATGTCCTAGCTGGACCCTTCCTGTAGCAGGTTCTAGGTAAGACCGCCGATGTTCTAGATGGAACCTTCCCATAGCAAGTTCTAGATTAGACTGCCAATGTCCTAGCTGGACCCTTCCTGTAGCAGGTTCTAGGTAAGACCACCGATGTTCTAGCTGGACCCTTCCCATAGCAAGTTCTAGATAAGACCACTGATGTCCTAACTATCCCCATCCCCACTCCTCTCATACTGCCAGCTGCCTCAGGCTCAGTGAGAGCACCCAACCTTCTTTTGTGGGAGGTTGGAGGGGCATTCATTTTTAGACATCCTAATATCAGGACAGACGAGAGCACACAGCCCCGCAGAGTCCTGAAGAATGTACAAAGCTCGTGGAGCCTCATGCTGGCCTTGAGTCTTACCTTCTATCCATCAAACCCACAGGAGTGTGAGCATGGGGCGTAAGGAGTACTTTTTCTTCCTATTCGACTCACCTCTCTCTGTCTCCTTAATGCACATGGGTCTCCCTGTGTTGCTCCTGGGGCAACTCCGCCAGGTGACCCCATCGCAGACCCCTTTCCTCTTCTCATGATCCCCTCACTCCCCTCCCCAGGGTCCTGCCTCTTTGAACCTCTGGTCAGTCTTAGTGCCGTTTGGTTCCAGTTTCAAGGGAGACAAATCTCCCAGTCCTGCCCGTGGAACGTCTGAAGGAAACCCAGACCCCACACGGGTCTCCTGAGAGTGCCATGAGCTCACCGGAAGAGCCCTTCCTCGGGTCCCATGACCACGTGTCCCAGCCTGGGCGCGCAGCAGGTCTTGAGAAGACGGTGAAGCAGGGTCCGATTCCTGGTGCCCAGTCTACACTGCTCACGACATGGACAGAGTCTTCTGCTGTGCCGGCGGCTCCCAAGAACATTCGTCTCCTTCTGAGACTCAACAAAGTGCCCCCAGAAGCAGCATTTTGGAAACTGAATCAATTTAGACCAAAGTATTAGAGCCTAGACTCGGGCAGATTTGGGGAATGGACCAGGCCCCAGGGGAGAAGACTGGACAGACCAGCAGAGGAAGTGGATGTCCTGGGATGGAGGAAACAGGCAGAGGGCCAAGGAGCCAAAACTGGGGGGGAGGGGTCCTTGTCCCCAGCCAAGCCAAATCAGCCTCCTCTTTATTTTAAAATGTGTCCAGGATTTTGTTTTAATCAGATACGGTAAGGTGACCAATGCAGAGACAACTGCCTCAGAAGAATTATTCCTATATCTGGGTCCCGGGGTGAAAAGGGAGATTTCTGCCACATGGTGCCATCAGCGGCTCTGGTGACACTCGCCCCTGGGCTGGGGTCCCGCCAGCAGGGGCGGGGGGGCAGACTGAGAGCCCTTGCTGCTCGGGGATCTGGGATCCCTCCAGGCCAGGCCGGCATGGGGTTGGGGGAGGAGAGGGGCCTGGATCAGAGGTGGTCCTCGCAGAGGGGACCCAAGTGTCATTCATCCCACCTCCCTGGCTAATTTGATGCATCTGAAGGCTCAGCGCCTGGACGCCCGGCTCCCGTGGGCTCTGGAGCCTGTGAACGGTGATGCAGCCCTCGGTGGCCTCCAGGGGCTGCCGCATCAGTGATCCGAGGCGTAGAAGGCAGGAACGTGGGTGAAATAATCCCACAACAGAGTAGGGCAGGGGCCCTACTGCCCTGGGGCCTGGGGCCACCCAGACAGCCTCGGAGACAGAGGGCATGAGTTTGGCATATATCAATGAATACGAGTGAGGATTTTTGAGTTTATTTACGTGGGGACCAATGAGATAATAGAGCTCATTCGAGGAGCATGTAGGAACTGCAGCTTTCATTTATTTATTTTTAATTTATTTTTTAAAGTGGTATCAGTTTCAAGATTGATTGATTGATTGATTTGACAGAAAGGAGAGAGAAAGAGAGAGAGAGAGCACAAGTAGGCAGAGAGGCAGGCAGAGGGAGAGGGAGAAGCAGGCTCCCCGCTGAACAGGGAGCCTGATACGGGGCTCGATCCCAGGACCCTGAGATCATGACCTGAGCCGAAGGCAGATGCTTAACCGACTGAACCACCCAGGCGTTCCCAGAACTGTATCTCTTAAATACGTATCTTTTAAGGTGAAAATGAAAGGCTGGACTAGACACAAAATTGGTCAGTGTCAACACAGGTATAAACTTTGGGGTTACCTTTTCACTGAACCAAAAAAACTGGCATTTCTGCCAGACAGAAGCCTCCAAGCCGGCATGTAAGTGCGTGTCGTAAGAGCGACACGGGTTCGCTCTCCTTGGGTGAGCGTAGGAAACAAGGCCTGGGAGGATGTGCAAAAGACAGGCTGGGTCCCTGCAGCTTGCTTCACCTTCAAGTGCGGAGTGACTTTTCTGAAGAACGCAGAGCAGTTTCCAACAACCGTGGCGTCGGCTTCCCTCGCTGACCCCACGCTTCCGCGGTTCCCGAAGCCTGGTCTGGGGCAGATCCACTTCCCTGGGCTTGAATCATGCTTGACGCTTCCAGAACACTCGAGTGTTCTTTGTTTCTTTTCATCCCACAACAGCCCCGTGAAGCTGGTCTCGTAAATCCCACTTTCAAATGGGGAAACTGAGGCACGGGGGTTTGATGGCTTCTGTTCCTGCTAGCAGCAGAGTTTTCTGGCCTTCCATGAAAAATGGCCCCAGGAAGGCACGATCCCTGGGGCAGAGCCATAGCTCTAACATCCACCAGACGCTGCAGCAAGCACTGCGGGGACTACCTCATCCCCAGCCAGCTGCAGGCTCTGTGGGATCCAGGTGGCAACAGGGCACTGCTGTGGCTGGGGTTGAGGAAACTCCTTGTTTCTCCTTTATTCCTCTTGGAGCGTCTACAGCAGTGGTCTTCAAAGTGGGCAACAATGCCCCTTGGGGCACAGGAGGACACACCAACAGGTTATTCAGGTATATCTTGTTTAAGGGAATAAATTTCCAGATTCTCAACTTGCGGTTGACTCCTAAAGCTGATCGACCCAAGAACCCAGCCTGCAGTCCGAGAGGCAGGCAGCTCCTGTCCTTCCTCCCCCTGCCTTCTCCCACCTCACAGAGGAAAGGCAGACCCATAGCCTCTCTACTAGGGGGTCTTGCCTTGGGATGTAAGTTCCTCAGGTGCCAAACAAAAGAACTAGAAATATCCACATCTACTTGCCCTTGTATTAGTGAGATGGTTTCTAATTCTTCCAACTAACTTGAAGAACGGTCTAGTTGTGCTAAGAGAGCATTACAACGCTTTGTTGATAAGAGACAACTGTGGCTTAGAAGACAGTTGAAGAATAGAGTGACCTCATAGCAAAACTTCCATTCCGTCTACTTGTTCATGTGAGCAAGGCTGGTCAGAACTTACATCTATAAGCACAAAAAATAGCAAAGAACTGGAGCCGTCCCTGCATTTTTGCATTTTTGCAATGACACACATCCACAGATGCACGGACTAAGGAGGGAGGAAGCCTTGGACGTCCGTCACACCATTTTACTTCCGGTGACATTTCACTTTTTTTGTTTGGCAATTAACATAATCTGCACCATATTCTCTCGCTTAGCCGAAGCGCGTACTGGTAACCATCCTCCTGACGAGTCCAGTCAGGAAACTCTTACACTTGGTGCCTATGTTCAGAGGGAATTACAGTTGTCTGCATTTCTGTCCACAACCACAGTTTCACAGCAGGCAAGGACTGAATTTGCTACATTGAAATCAAATTTGGGGGGAGGGAAGTGGAGGGGACCTACGAGTTCAAAGAGAGAGAAAAGAACGGTATAAAATATACGACTTTTGACAATGAATTATTTATGTATTGTATAAATGCTTGATAATGGGTATAGAAAGAAGCCAGAATATGTCTGCCAAAATATGCCTCTTTTACCTAAAAGTTATTTTTGAGCGAAGGCAATTAAGATAAAGCGAATGCAGGAAACACTCTCTCCATTCTCCCCCTTTCTGCCTCAAGGCAGGGTGTAAATTTTCCTTTGCTAGAGACGGGTCTAGACTCATCAGCCCAGCGGTGGCACCACGGAAACTGCGCACAAACTTGACTCCTTTCATTTCCCCCACGTGTTTACATTTCCGCAGTCTGCTGCCCTTGGGGCCTGAAACCTTCATCCTGCCACATCTCTACAAATACATCGTTCCTTTTTTTTAAAGATTTTATTTATTTATTTGACAGAGAGAGAGCACAAGCAGGGGGAGCAGGAGAGGGAGAAGCGGGCTCCCCACTGAGCGGGGAGACCCGACATGGGGTTTGAGGCTGGGACCCCGGGATCATGACCTGAGCCAGAAGGTAGACGCTTCACTGATTGGACCACCCAGGCGCCCCTGCATCGCTCCTTTTAAAGATGCCAGATAAGTCCTCATTGTCAAACCATTCTACTACATGTGACCTGTGTGTTCGGGGTCATTTAGGTCCAGCGAATCAGGACGGTTGAAACTATACATAATGAGGCATTACCACCCTCCTCCGCCTCCGGGTCTGATCTCACACCACTAGCTTGAAATCACCCAGGGGAGACTGTAAGCCGCAGAAATCAGCAAATGCTACGAATCAGAGCTTGATTTGTTATTTTGTTGACTATCTGCACTTGAGACACCGATGGAGACAAGGTTCATAAAGCAGATGGCACTTCAAAGAATGTCCTAATTGTAGCTGCTATATTATGAATAGGACAAAGCAAGAGAGAGAATATTCTTCCAGGATTCAAACACCAGTATCCAATCCAGCAAAGAAGTCGCTCCTGTCGCTGATAAGTCAGTGAAGCTCTGACACACTACGTTGTTTCACTTTTGTCGTTATTAACACATGAAAGCATCAACCCTGGTGCGAGGCGGACCCACCTTCCTTTGTCCTTTGCAACCACAGGCTGACTATGGTTTGGGAAGAATCACTAGTTGTGGAATGTATAAGAAAGAGTATCGCATATTTTAAGTTATGTTGTAGGCTGCGTCCTACTCATCCCTTATACCAGTAAAATTTATGATAAGCTGATAGACGTATGTAAATATGTATACTTTTTTAAGATCGGACTGTTCAGTGTTTACCAGTACTCGGCGGCTCAAGCCCTATTCCTGGCTTAGCATTCACCCGACTGGGCATCGGTATTTTTTTGGTTAATTTTTTTAAAAACATTTCTTTATTTGAGAGAGAGAGAGAGACAGTGGGGGAAAAGTGGGGGAGAGGCGGAGGCAGAGGGAGAGGGAGAGAAGCAGACTCCCCGCTGAGTGGAGCCCAACACAGGGCTCCACCCGACGACCCTGAGACCCTGACCTGAGCCAAAATCAAGAGTCGGACACGAAACTGACTGAGCCACCCGGGCGCCCCTGGCGTTGGTATTTTTAGAGTCACTACCCTAGGGGTTAAGAATCACTATCCTAAAAGGAGGTGAAAAGGAGAAGAGATGCTAGCACCCATCCCAGTGTGAGACTTCCACTTCCAACAGGTGCGCCTCAGGGTCCCCACGCGGTAGAGAAGAAGGCCTGTCTCTGTGTTGTGTCCATCGTGTCTGCGCGGAGAATTCTTGCTCCGGCGCCATCGACCGTAAGATCATTTCCCCCAGACTGGGAGCTTCCGAAGGGCCAGGACTGTGCCTTAGTCTATCCACTGAAGGCCTGGCAAGTAGTTGATGCTTCCTGGACATTTGGCGAATAAAGTCATGAATTGCATCAAGAGAAGAGTATTCCAGACATCCAACTATAATATTTTGGGGCGCCTGGGTGGCTCAGTTGGTTAAGCGACTGCCTTCGGCTCAGGTCGTGATCCCGGAGTCCCGGGATCGAGTCCCATATCGGACTCCCGGCTCTGCGGGAAGTCAGCTTCTCCCTCTGACCTTCTCCCCTCTCATTCTCAGTCTCTCTCTCTCTAATAAATAAATTTAAAAAAATCTCTAAAAAAAAAATAATAATATTTTGGATGAATAAATTATGGAATAGTCCTTTAACAAATTACTCCACAGCCATTAAAAATGATTGTGGGGGAAATGATTTAATGCCATAAGAAAATGTTCATGATATATCCTAATTGCAAGGGGACAGCTACAAGATAGCATAGAAATTACGAACAATTTTGTTTTAAAAACATGTATAAAATATATTCCTTATCTTAACGGCATATCAGTCAACTCCTGGCCTGAGTCTGATTCATTCCGGGGAAGCAAGTGCTTCGTAACTCTTTGTTTGGATTTTTACTGAAAACCCAGCCTCCAAGGAAAGAATTTGTTTAGTTCATGATTAATAGCCTTAGGATTTTGATACAGAAGGGACTAGGACTCATTTGTGATTAATGGGTATCATTTTTAATGGACGGAATTTTCAACTTTGATTTTTTTTTAAAGATTTTATTTATTTATTTGACAGAGAGAAATCACAAGTAGGCAGAGAGAGAGGGGGAAGCAGGCTCCCCGCTGAGCAGAGAGCCCGATGCGGGGCTCCATCCCAGGACCCCGAGATCATGACCTGAGCCGAAGGCAGAGACTTTAACCCACTGAGCCACCCAGGTGCCCCACAACTTTGATTTTTAACAGTCACATAACATGGATTACCCACGGCTAGAAGGTTGAGAGGCACAGTGATAATTAAACAAGGGTTAGGGAGATTGAGAGGAAAGATAACAGCCCCTTGAAAACTCAGGCGAACAAAGTGAAATCCTTCCCAGATGAATCTGGAAACCACTGGCTAGGGCTGAAAAGGGAGGACAGTGATGTAATGTGCTTAGCAACCCTTTGGAATTCAAACACACTTTACCAAATAAATCATTCACCATTGTTCTAGACCCGCAGCTCCCCTGGCCATTGCAAAACAAACATTTCTTCGGGCATGTGCCAAGAATGGGAAAACAGGCCAGCCAGTTCCCTCTGGACCAATACATTAAATGGGTTGGTGGGGGAGATTGGCCTTGGCCCGCATCTCGGTCCCTTCCCTGCTCCGTCCCCCAGTGTGTGTGGGGGGGAAGCATTCCAGAAGCGGAGTGGAGCCGGCTTCCAGAACAGGCCGCCCCGCCCAGCATCCTGGAGTACAGCTGCAGGAACACAGCAAGGGGCAAAACACCAGCAAGAACTCAAAGATGCCAGCGAGGACTGAGTCCAATCCCACATTCCCCCCGGCACACGGCGGCTCGAGCAAATGTGTTAGATAAGTCTGAAAATAAGTCTTCCGATAGAGTGCTTAGTCTTCCGGGGGACTCCAGAGATCGTGGGCCCTTTATAGTGATGAGAAAGAAAAGGGATGCCCAGCTTTGGGGTCTGGTTCATCTCATTTTGCATTTTGCATTTGCATTTTGCATTTTCACAGACGTTTGCCAAGCGCTTCCTCTGTTCCAGGTACATGGTAGATGTTTGGGACCCCGAAATCAGACGCAATTTCTTTCTTCTCAGAGGTTCCAGTGGAGAAGGGGAGACAGGTAAAGAGAATCACTTCAAGACAGAACAAACCAAGGGATTGTGACCATGGTCACCGCCATCAAGGCCACAGCCAAGGGCATCAGTGGAAGGGCCAGAGCCCCAGCACCTTGCACCTACCACCACTTTAATTCCCTCAAGAGCTTACGAGGAAACTCTTATTATTGGCTCCACTTTACAGGTGGGGAAACCAAGGCTTAGAAGGCATGAGCAATTAGCTCAGCGTCTTAATGCCAACTGTGGGGGACCAAGGGTACGATCCTGAGTCTGTCTCCAAAGCCCTTATCATTTCCATCATCTTACAGGAAAGGAGGATACGAGCAAACACATGGGGCAGTGATAGGACTCTTGAGGGCGGGGGAAGCATGAAGCGAGGCTGAAAAGGAAATCAAGGAAGGCTTTATGGAGGAGGAGGCATCAAAACCAGATTTTGAAGATGAGCTCAACCCAAAAAGGTGAGGAAGAGGGGAAACGCCTTCCTACGCTGCTGCTTGAGGTCCTACCAGAGTAACCCAAACATGTGGCAATGTTGGAATAAATCGACTTTAACTTCTATTGGCTTAATGATTGGTCTTCAGAGAGGCTCCCTCCGGACCTGCTCACTTGTTCTGCAATTCCTATTACTTATCCCAACATAATCTCAAATTCCTCCTGAGAAGTTGGAGAGGAGCCCATGTTCTATGTATATCACAATGTTACATTGTTTCCCTTTCGCTGCCTACTGCAATTTGACAAATAGCCACAAACCAAAGGTTGATGCTGTAGGAGCACTTGGTCGCCTGCTCAGAAATGCTAATAATGATAAGTGGCTGCTCCCACTGGGGCTCCTTTCCAAGAGCCAACACAGCTGCCATGCTTGGGGTCACGGGGGCGTGGCTTGTCGCACTGCAGGGAGGGCTCAGGGAGTAAATGAGGCTCTCTGACACCCCCCACACCCCAGCTGTGTGTGCATCGGCAGTGAGACCCTCAGAGGACACTTGGATCACACGGCTTGGGGAAAGGCAAGGCTGGAGAAGCGGGTCGAGCTGGATCCCGGAGGTCTGGAGAGCTGTGCTCTGGGGGTTGGTGCTGTCCTGCACGTGCTGGGTACCCCTCGCCAGTTTTCAAAGAGAAGGGGACCATGATATGAAGCACGTTCAGGGAAGGGAAGCCTGGCTGTCATCCAAAGATGACTTAATAGCCTTCTCTCAACAACTGATAAAACAAAGCTATACAATGTTCAGTAAGCTGTGGGTACTCTGACCAATGCTCTCCCCCGCCAGGCACAGCAACTGCACGATCTGGCTGTATTTTGAGAGCATATTACATGTCTACCAAGTCGGCCTGATGCTGGGGGTGGACACGGACGTCCACGAATTGTTCTTTGTCACCAGCAACTCAGGGAACCCTGCGTAGGTGCTGCAAGACTCGGCCTCACAGATCCCCAGATTATCCCCTCCGGTTCCAACATTCGGTGATTTCCCCCTCGACTGCTAAGTGTGAAAGAGCATCTTTGTGAGGGAACGCAGCCCTGGCTGTGGGCCTAATGTGCATTTAGAGAGCTCTCCGGAGACCCATCCCTGTCCCGGAAAATGGTGGCGGATGGGTAATTACATTTTAGCATCAGGAAGGCAGCGGCGGCAGAACCTGGATGGTGGCACGCCTCATCACTTCCATGGCTGGTGCTTCCCGCATCGTAGCTGGCATGGGTCCAGGATTTGGGGGTCAGATGGCAGAGAGGCTACTCCACGGGCTGGTTAGCTGGAAAACCTTCCCGCCCAGACCAGTCAGTTGTGCAAGGCATGGAACCTGGAAATTAGGGCAGCTGGCCCCGCGCAGTGCTCCGTAACCGGGTTCCCAAGCCGACACGGTGACACAGAGTCGCATTAGCCCGGAGAGTAGGTGCAGCACGGGATGGGGTGTCTGCTGGGGGAAGGCCACCATCTAGCTGTCGGGACTGGTCAGTTTCAGGGGACATCAGCGCTGAGCAGAGAGACTGGAAGGAACCTAGGTCCCTGACAGAGCACCAGCCGTGGGCTGAGCTGTGACCGAAGCCCCCCACCTCTGGACCGCGAGTCTCGTGAGATGTTCACGTCCTCACTGTTACATCTTGTGTCCGATGTCTTCATCTGCCGCCTGGAGCCTCCCGACCCGTACAGCACCCCTTCCCCTCCGGAGCGGCCACCTACGGAAGTGAGAGCAGAGAACCTTCATGCAGGAAGCAGGCCGGGGGGCTGCGAAACTCCGTGGCTTGTCTGGAGCTTTCACAAAATGTTTCAGTGGCATCCTTTCTACGAAGACATTCTCGGTTTGCATAGTGATCATGAGGGACATTCTTCGTCGGCACCAAGAAAAGGATCTCTCCTGTGTTTTACAAGATGCAAAGCCCTTCCGGTGTGGCCTGCGTTTTGAAAGAAGTATGGGTCTGAGAAATACCTCAGTGTTCTCATTGAGAAAAAGGTCAGCATAGACGAAATGGTGAATGGCTCCGTGTGGAGGAGACTCTAGAGAGGAAGGGACCCGAGTGAGCAGGAGACTGGGCGGGTGACAGGGACAGCTCATGCCCCACCCGACCCAGCTGACGGGCTTTGGCAGGCGCTCGCCTGTGGGGATGGGGGTCCAGGCCCCCCCCCCAATCTTCTGACTCCTCGAAAGAAGCTAGAGAACAGAATTTGTATGTGAATGCTCCACTTAAAAAAAGAAAAGCAGATCAATGCTGTCTCGATCAAACGTCATGTATCTGTGGCCGTTTGGGCAGGTTCCTAGCCGGGGTGCAGTCTGGCGGATCCCAGGCTGCGTACGGTTGCGCCCCGTACCTCCAAATAGACGGCCAGCTGCGTACAAAGCTGAGTTATCATAGCGTCCTTTATAACACGGCCCCTGGGGAAACAAGCTTCATTCCTAATAACAGCAACCAGTTCCAGAAACACCGGCAAATCTACCTGGGTGCAAGGTTATGCAACTGTTCAAAAAAGGTATTTACAAGTAACTCGAGAGAAATGCTTATGATATTGTAATGATAAGCAGGGGAAAAGGAGCCCGCCGAGTCGTAGACATAAGTGATTCTGACTCTAGCAAACGATACGAGATGGAACCACACATTAGAAATACGGCCGGAAAGCAAATGAATCAAATACGAACAGGAATTCTCTCCGGGTGGAGAGGGACTATATTACTCGTTCTTCCTCTCAGACTTTTCGGAACTTTGCATTTGTCTCACATTTCATAAGCATGAAAAATAAACGTCATCATCGGGTTCCTAACTCGTTAGGGCAACGACTGCACCGAGTGTGTCTGCCTCGACGTCGGCCTCAGCTGGGTTCGTGGCTGCAAACATCCCCAGGGCGGCTACTTGGTGCCACGCCCTGGGCCAGGCCTGCAGGATGGAGCTGAATCCGAGCTGTCCCCGCGCAGAGGAGCCCACAGACCAACTGGTGCGAACCAGACAGCTGTACAACGGTGCAGTTTTACAAGAAGATCGCTGGCACAGAGCCACGAGGGTCCACTCTTCGGATGCGGGAGGCGTCGGCGGAGAAGACCACGTCCTGGTGGACCCGTAAGGGCTGGTCAGAGCTCTCTGGCTCAACGGACGGGAGAAGAAGGCTTTAGGCGAGGGTCCAAGCAGTGCAAAGCGACAGCGGCGGGAAATAACACAGCAGATTTGGGGCAGCCTGGCCATTTGGGGGAAGGCGAAGGCCAAGCCTTGTGTGCGGGCTTCTCACCTGTATCAGTCTAGGCCGCTGAGAGGGAGGGTCCGGCTGGAGGGGTCCCTCTTGCTGGGACGAGGTCAGTGGTCCTCCTGACACCTGAGTCATCACTGGGACACCCAGGTTCACGGACAGAGGCTCCAGGGCTGGCCCCACAGCATCCTTACATCCAGGGGGCGGACCTGAGCATGAGATGGGTACCGCGGGGGCTATTTCGGGGAAGCCTGGTTCCAGGGGAACCATCAGACCACAAATGTCATCATCTCAGCCACATATAGCCAGATGGGAAGGAGGGAAGGAAAAAAATGGGTGTTTCTGAGCACCTGCCAGGACCCAGCACTGTGCTAACTGCTTTCAGATATACTAGCTGGCTTAATCCTAACAATTTAATGAGGCAGGTACGATTGTCTTTGCTTCGTGGTTGGAAAACTAAGGCTCAGAGAGGTCGAGGAGCTTGCCTGAAGTCACACAGCTTGGAAGTGGCGGAACCAGGCTGCCCACCTCTCCACTCCACACTGCCTGGAGGGGGGACCGTGCTGAGAAGCCCTTGAGGCTGTCAGAGCACCCAGAGTTGTGTTTTCTTTCCACACCGTAACTGCCCCACGACTGAGTGCTCATCCGGCTCCTTGGCCAGGCATGCTGGTCCCAAAACTGCTGTGAGCGCCAACTCTCTGTCTGGACTTCCAAGCCATTCCCACTTTTCCTTGCTGCTCCCAGGCCCTGTCTCCTGAGGAAAGAAAGGATGGGTCAATATGTTGCGAATTTCCCTGCGTGACTGATGCCAGACCTGTGACCCTTGGGACATCCTGTCTCGGGCACAAAATCCCAGAAATGTCCATCTCTAGGAACTCCCTCTGTTCTTTCCGACAGTTTAGAGGTGAACTTCATATGTCAGCAAATGTAGCCCTTCTCAAGGACAAAGGATCGGGGAGCACGCCCCCCATGCGAGGCAGCCAGATAGGATGGGTGAACCCCTGGGCCACGGGCAGGGGGCCTTTAAAGGGCCTGTGGCCTTGGGCAAATCATGGCCTCCCTGGGTCTTCCGGGCTAGACCCGAATTGGGCTGGAGGGGGAAGAAGTCATCGGTGGCACTTGCTTAGACATGCCACGTCCCTGGCCCTCTCCGGAATGAATGCACATTGTAGACTCTTCCCGGGATCCTTGGAAAGGCTGGCTCCCAGGGAATCGGGGTGTCTCTGAGCTGCCCCTGTGTCCCCGACCTGCACGCATCCGCGCGCTGGAGTCCCCCACTTGTATTTTCCTCAGGCATCTCCGACTAGACACAGTACCCCACTGACCCCACCCAACCTCCCTCCCACAGGCTTTCTGTGTGGTCCCCTCTCTTTGCTATAAACCGCGTCCAATCCGCCAGCAAATCCCACTGCTCTCCCTCGGTCGAGTACCTAGAATTAGCTGAAGGGAGTCACTGAACTCAATCACGGAGCACAGTCTCTGAGCCAAATATCCTTGTTTTGAGACTAAAAAGGAGAGCTGGTTCTAGCCCACCTCTCCCGACCGCTGGTGTCCCCTCCCTCGGTTTGAGGGGGACAATGGTGGGCCCTTTTGTCCCTTGAGAAGCAAAGAAGGAATGAAGACCAGTTGCTGTGTTACTGATTGCGGCTCTTCCAATCCCCATCTTGTCCTTGGGGAAAAGCAGAAGGGACATTGCCTGCGTTCTCAAAGCTGAGAGGGACAGCAAGAAGAGCAGACTGTCAGCCATCTGCTCGCCTCCTGCCTGCATCCAACACCACCCCAGCGGGCGGGACAGTTGAGGGGGTCGGCACGGATGTGTGCCACAAGTGACAAGGGCTGCAGACACACTGATTCATCTCTCTGCCTGCGGGGACCCAAAGACAGACTCCCAGGGAGAGAGAAGCCTCCAGCGCTTCCAAGCTCCCTCCCCGACCCAACCTGTAAGCAATTGCCCATCCCAAGGAAGGCCAAAGGAAATGCAAGCCTAACCACAGGCCCTCTCGAGAAATGCCCTCTGACCACACAAAATTGTGTTCCTTTCCCATCAAATCTTTGCCACAACAAACTCGCTCAAAACCTCTGACCACAGAGGTGGTGTAGAAAAATCTCTTCGCACTCTGGACTCCCCGCCGGGGTGGGAGGAATCCGTAAGCATGAACTTGAAACAAGGGCCCTTGTAGTCAGTGCCAGGGAGGGAGGCGCACAGAGAAAGACTGGCTCGTCACTTCCCTTGGAGGCTGGCACCGAGCAAGGACATGGTGGCGGCCTAGCCCCCTGCCCAGGGAGGGAGGAGACCTGCTGGTTCTCTGTAGCCCAAGGGACAGAACAAGACCCCTTGGTCTGAGCTCATTTCAGATACACAGTAAATCCCAGAGGAGCAGAGCTCTTATTTGCAAATTTCTTGCTCCTAAAGGGGAAGGGACTTGCTCTGCGAAAGGGCCCGTGGTCCCGCTGTGCGCCAGTGGGCTTGGACAGGTGCAGGGAGGGGCTGCTCGGGGAACAGATCCCCTCCCTCTGGGGACCCACAGGGAGGTGGGGCGCGGAGAAGTGGGAGGGGCCGCACAGAGTCCTATGCACACAGGATGGTAGGAAGCTGGGGCTCACGGCAAGGCAGCCAGGGGGAGCCCAGGTGAGGGGCCAGAGGGCCCACGGGGGCTCCCAGCAGGTGGTTGTGGAACTTGCTGTGATGCACGCCCGCCCCTTCTCAGGACCCTCAGGGAAGTCTTCTACACATGCGTGTGCACACGTGGCCTGAGCTTTGTCTCCTTTGATTCGTTCGCAGAAACCAAGGGAACCAGGGTCCAGGTCAGGTTCAACACACAGGAGGGATGTGGGGTGGGGAGAGAAGCCACGAATCGAATTCAAGGGCTTGGGGCCAGAGTCATCCTTGCGAAACTGAATCCCCAAGAAATATTGGAAAAAACTTTGCATTTCCCCAGGGTGAGATGTGGGGGCTCCAGCCAATCTTGTCTAGATGATAAGAGTCAGAGACATCTCCGCTGACCTCAGCCTCCAGGCACTCCGCAGGGTGTCCCCGACTCACGATGCCAAGTGAGGGCTTCCTGCGTGAGCGTTGGCGCAACTATGGTCCTGCACGACCCCGTGGGGCACCCATCGCACTGTATGGTCACCACCTGCTCGCTTCCTCCCTCCCCCGCTGGACTCCGGGGCCCTCAGGCCAGGGCTGGGATGTCTTCATCTCAGACCCCCTGGCTTAGCTCAAGCTTCAGAAAGGCTGATGTTGGGCAGAAGAGAATGGGATGGACATCACTGGAGTCTGACATCCATGCCAGACTCGGCGGGTCTGATGAGACCTGCAACCTGCCCCCAGGGTCCTAGTGGATGGCATCCTGAGGGAGGGGGTCCCCATCTCTGGGGGTATTGGAGTAGAGGTTGAACAATAAAGTTCAACAGCAAAGAATGGGCCAACACTCAACTCCAGTGAGTGGTGGCCTCAATGGCTTCCCGTGGCCCCTCTGGCCCTTGGATCGCCCGACCCCCTGAGATCATGGTCCTGCAAGGAAGATCGTGCTCCCACGCCTTCCCGTGTCCAGCAAGCGGTCCGTGAGTGGAGGGGGTGAATGAGAGCTGAGTCACCCCATTGAATGCCGAATGAAAGTCACCTCCGTTGACAACCAGTTATTACAAACACATTCCTAGTCAAAGCCTTGTGTTTGCCCCTCCAAGTTTACATTACTGCATGAAATGTGATATCAAAGATGAGCCCACAAACATCTGACCACCCATAGTTAGTCATCTTTGTGTCTGGTCTGTGCGTCATCCCGCCCTCAACATACTCATGCTGGACAAGAGGAGGGGCTGTGGGGGACAGTGGCCCCCAGCCCACAGCCAGCTCACCCCTCAGGAACCACCTTCCCCCCCTCCCCCGGCTTGGGGTCATCCTCATCCCGTGAGAGGCTGAGAGGCGGCCATCTAGGCTGGGACACACGGGCCGGAGCTCACGATGCCCTTCTTGTGTTGGCTTCTCTAATCTCGACTTTAAATCCCCAGTAAGGCTATCAGCCTCTTTCTTGACGCTCCCAAAACAAATCCATAAGTTACTGGGAACCCAAGGCACATATCAGATACCTTATATGATGGATCCGTTATTTCTGGTCTTCTTGATAAATCCGGCTTTAAAATCCCATGTTGCATCTGGGTTTCCAGAAGCTGAGCCCGATAAGAGATTTTCCGAGGGCCCCATTCAGCCACAGGCCAGGCTGGCTCTGGGCGGTGGGCTCTTTTCCTGATACACTGATTCTTCCAAACCACTTCCCAGTTATAGCAAATGGCATCAGTCTCCACCTGGTTCTTCACGCTTCCAAAGTCATTTCTAACATTAACATTGGCTTGAGCCATGATATGTCATGATCCAACTACAGTGACATTACCAAAGAAGCATCTCTCTGCTCCATATGACATGAAATCTGGAGGCAGGCAGTGTGGGGCTGGCGCAGTTGCTTGAGGAAGCCATGAGGAAGCCAGATTCCTGGTAGCCTCCTGCTCCACCATCCTTACCTCGAAGCGTTCGTCCTCATGGTCACAAGAGGGCTGCTCTACATCCAACATTGCCATTACATTCGAAGCAGGAAGAACAGGAAAGATGCAGGGCAAAGGCTCCTGTCACCTGAGTGTGTTCCTTTTCAAATGGGAGGCAACAGTTTCGCCTGGTCGACTTCTGTTTATATGGCATTGGCACAAATGGGTTACATGGACACTCTTCACCGTAAGACATTTGGAAAGACAGGTAGTCCCCAGACATTTTGCTCTTCTGAACAAATTTCTGCGGGCAAGGAACAGGAGAACGGGTATTTGATAAGGAACCGGTGGCCCGCCACACAGCTCCCACATTTTACCAGTCCTTACGTCCTGTAGAGTCTAACTTCTTGGTTTCCTCAAGTTCACCTCTCCTCCCTGGCCCAGGGTTTCCAACTGGGTTAACTCCTCTAACTCTGCCAGGCTGCCCTCCGCGCCAGTCCACTCTCCATGCTGCCGCCGGCCATCTTTCCAAAAGCACAGAACAATTGCCTCCCTGTCCTCGAACCTCCAGTTGCCCTCCGTTGCTTAAAAAAAGAAGTCCAGGCAGACACTAGGGGCCCTTTATCATCCAGTCCCGGCTGATTTCCTCCCTTAGCTCCTAAGCCGCAGCGGGCCACTCCTGCACCTCTGCACCTTGGCTCCTGCCATCCCCCAGCTAGCACGTCTTTCTTCCTGCCTATTCTACGGGCTGCGAATTCACCAGTAAGTCGCAGCTCAGATGATGCTACCTCCCCTCTACCCTTATGCTGAGCACGCAGTCAGAATCAATCTCTCCCTCCCCAGCATACTCTTGGATAATATTTTGCAATTGGGCTTGGACTCCAGCTGCTTGTTGCGATTTCTTTTATGGCCTGTGGACACCCAGTAGCCATTTCTCTGTTTCCAGTAACAGACTCTTGGGGATCCGCCCCTCCCCATCCTGGTCCTCGGGGTTCTGGGATTCTAGCACCATCCTGCGAGCCTCTCTCGAAGCCAGACATACCCCTGGACTCCGGTGACATCAGACTCTAAAAGTCCTCACTTGAATCTGTTCCAGCTGGAGTTCCCCTTACTTATGCTCAAAAGAGGGTTCCCAGAGGGCATTGTGCATCCCTTCCGGGCTGGGTTGAAACACTTCAGTGGGTAAGGTCTGTCCCTTCTTTCTCTGTGTGCCCCTCGCCTGGCCCAGAGCACCATCCCTGTGAGAAGCCGGCGGGGAGGGAGGACACGGGTGATGTAGAGGGCGCCTGCTTCATCCCGCACCCCTCGGGCCACCGCCCGGGTCTGTGGAACTGTGTTAGCCACATGCGTCCTCAGCCTGTCCCCGACCCCTGGCATCCGCTTGGGAAAGTCACGATCAGTCATACCCGTGAAATGAGGTTTCCCTGCCAATAACTCTGGTTCCGAGCCATGTTCTACCCCAGCTGGCAGTGCCCGGCATACAGTAGGCGTTTAATAAAGGTTAGCTGCTTTCATTGCCAGATGCTACGGGCAAGCTGGTAAAGCACCTGTCGCATGCACGTCAGTCCCACAGGCAGCTACTGTCTGAGCTTCGCTACGACGCTGGCACGTGCTACCGGCCGAGCTCGCCTCCGATTCCCGCCAGCAACCCATACGGAGCTGGGGACCTTCCACCTCAAGCCACCATCATCTCTCCCCTGAACTGGGCCGAAATGTTCAGAACTGTTCTCCGCCACTCCCACTTGCCCCCCAGCCTCCTGTTACTAGCACGGCGGCCAGAGCGACCCTTTGAGAGGAGAGTCAGAGCCGATGCTCGATGCTCGTCAGCGCAGAACCCTCCAGGGGTCCGCTTCCGTCCCACCCAGGATAAAAGACAAAGAAAGTCACTTCCCTGGCTACCCCGGTCCCACCCCGTTGCTGGCATGTGCTGACCATTCCAGGCCCTCCCGCATTAAGGCCTTCATTCTTGCTCTTCCTTCTGCAACCCCAGAGTTCTGCTCGGTCCCTCTCCTCCTTTGGGGCATGCGTTCCTCCCACCCCAGGACTCCCCATCCTCCCCACCCTCTCCTGTTCTCGAGCCTGGCGGCCTCGACACCAGGCAGCTGGCAGAGCGCATCTGCTCCTTGACTTAGTGCCGGCGCGAGCCCCTCCCCCGCCCCCGGGCAGCACCGGGGTCGTCACTGGATATCCAGGCCTACGACCGTGCACGTGACTTCCAGGGATGCAGAACACAGAGGATGTGGCTTTTGTCCTCCAGAGACATGTCACAGAACCCCCGGCCAAAGGGTTGGTAACGTCTGTCCCTGGCTTCATCCCACCTCACCTCCGAGGAGAAAGGATTCCAGGGGAAGGAGGGAGCTTGAGCACCAGGCAACGTGCTCCAAGTTAGCCAACGAGCCACGCCCCCGTTGCTCGGCAATTAGCTGCAGACACACTGTGC
>CM052797.1:119073630-119139175 GCA_028533885.1 Nasua narica | reverse complement strand
CCCCCCCCCCCCCCCCCCCCCCCCCCCCCCCCGGCCTCCGCCAACCTCCATTCCCAGACAACCACTCATTTACATTTTACATTTGCTTTTTCTGGACCTTTCCAAGATATGTGGAATCATACAGTACGAGGTCTTTCGTGTCTGGTTTCTTTCACTTAGCATACTAGTTTAAGGTTCTTTCCATGACGTAACACATGTGAGTAGTTTGTCCCTTCTCTTGCTGAGAGGATGCCATTGTGTGCAATACCCATTTCATCCACTCACCAGTTGATGGACATTTAGGTTGTTTTAGGCTTTTGTGAATAATGCTTCTATGAGCATCGATGTGCAAATTTTTGTGTGAACATGTGCATTTCCCTTAGGCAGACACCCAGGAATGGAATTGCTGTGCTGTCTGGTAGTTCTTTGCTCAACCTTTTAAGAAACTGCCAAGCTGTTTTTCACAATGGCTGCACTGTTGGATCTTTTTGAGTATTAAATCAAACTTGATTTCCTGGGATGAACACCCCTGCACCATGATATAATAGACTTTTTTCCCTCCTTGTACATGTCATTTAGTGAATCTATTAATTTTTTCGAGTGTTATTGCATCTGTAATTACATGGGATCTTTATCTGTACTTTTCTTTTCTGGAAATGTCTTTGCTTGTTTTGGAATCAGGGTAAAGCGAGCTTCATAACGCAAATGGGGAAATGTTTCCTCCTCTCCTTTCTGAAGGAGTTTGTGCAGTGTTGATACTACTTTTTTTTTTTTTAAGTATCTCACGGTATTCACCAAAGAAGCCACCTGGACTGGGGGTTTTCTTTGTGAGGAGGTTTTTACTATGAATTCAACTTCTTTCATAGCTACAGGGCTCTTTATAGATTATTTCTTCATGAATTGTTTTGGTAAGCTGAGTGCTCCGAGTTGTTGAATTTAATGACATTAAAATTTTCACAATATACCTTACCTTTCTTTAACTGTTTGTGGGGTCTGGCTGGTTCGGAACTCTAATATTCCCCAAGCATGACTCCATCTTGGGGACCTTTATTCTGCTCTTAGACCCTAGTAGTCACTACCTAGAGATGTCGGGTGTTCTCACCCTGCACGCATGCACCCTAATATTCACCAAAGGACTTGTAAGGACCCGGAACATGGATTTATGCTTCCCCTAGCTCCGTCCTGTCTGATGCTCTGCCCTACACATTTCAACCACTTCAGCTTCTCTGACTCTTGCCTCCTGCGATCAGAGGAACTCTGCAGTCTGTTTAGACTCCAACTTGCTGCATCATAGTTGGGAAATTGTCCTCTTGGAGGGGCTGGGGTTGTGATGGGGCTCTTCCTGTAAGTTCTCCTTCTCCCAGGGCTGGCACGCTTGCAATACTTATGTCCGACACCGAACAAACAGTTGCTTATCTATTTTGTCTCGTGTTATGGTTGTTTACGGCGGGATGATTAGTTGGGTAGAGTTACTCCATCATGGCTGGAAAGCAAAATCTATTTTTTTTAAAGATTTTATTTATTTATTTGAGAAAGAAAAAGAGAGAGCACAGAGAGAGAGGGAGAGGAACAAACAGTTTCCCTGCTGAGCACAGAGCCTGATGCGGGGCTCCATCCCAGGACCCCGGGATCATGACCTGAGCCGAAGGCAGAGGCCTAACCGAATGAGCCACCCAGTGCCCTGCAAAATCAATTTTTAAACTTTAACCTATTTATCATAAATCCTTTCAAATGTTTTCATACAATCATCATAATCATTTTAATGAATTTCTATTCTTTCCCTCATTTGAATACCATGTTTTATTAAGCTACGATTCTCACAAAACACACTCAAACCATTTTCAGGAAGCAGCCATCATAAATGACGAAGAATCTGTGCCTATAGCCTTTTGCTTTTGTTTGGTTGTGTCTATGGAATAAACTCCTCAGTGTGATATTATTTTGAGTCGAAGATGTGAACATCTTCCTGGCTTTTTAGGTATATCAGCATGTGGCTTTCTGGCACACTTGCATCAATATCAAGGCTAAGTTGTTCTGATTTTTTCAAGTTTAGTCTATTTTGTACTGATTTCTAGTGAAAATAAACACTTGCCCCTCTTGCCTAGGTTTCTTGATAATATAAATTGGGCTGCGTGTAGGAGACACTGTTATTTCATTTTTTCTTTCTCACGCCCGCCTTGTTTAATTTCTGCCTCCTTTGTTATACCCTTCAACTCTTCGAGCGTCCTAGACGTCCTTGTTTTATAGCTTCATACTGTGTAGTGTTTCATAAAGCTTTTGCTTCTGGAATGAAAGTTCCTTCGTTCAATGGGTTGATTCTCCCGCACGGCATTAAGTTCTTCATACATTTCTCATATTTTGTTCCTGAACTCAAAGTAAATTTGAGGTTTTGGGGGGTTTGTATCTATTTGCATTTCTCACTCTTCCTATATCTGTGCATTTTTTCTGGTGCTTCCACACGGCCCTAGGGACCGATAGAACAGAACATTGACCTGCACTTGGGTTTTGGAACTCTTGTTTCTTGTTGACATCGAGGAAACCACAGTCTGGTTACAGAGAGAGTGGGGTGGGAGGGCCTTGGGCCAGTGGCAGAAACTCTGTCCTCCCTACCATCCTACCTCCATACCCCAAAGGCTCTGATAAAGCTGTAGTCACAGGCAATGGGCCGTTTTTTTGCAACCCCTTCCATGAATCGAACCCACCCAGTCCCCCTCCCTCCCATCCCCCTCAACTGGAGCCGGGTCTCTGGCTTTACTCTGTGAGCTTGGCCAACCCCCTCCCTTGTTACCCCGAATTTCACTAAAGCTCTGCATTCCTGTTCTCTTTCTAATTCTCAATGACGTATACCTTGCTTTCGAGTCCCATTTTTCTCCTCTGAGTGTCTCTACCTTCTATTTTCTTCTTTCATTGCTACCTATTTGGGAATGGTGTTCAAGCATGAAGTCCCCCTTCTCCACCAGCAACCCAATGGCTAACCTAACACAGGCAAAACCCTTGTTTTCCCCCTGTGTTTGTATGCTACATCCCACCCCATGGGCCCAAACTCAGACCCTTTCACCCCTTCACCCCGGGGCGGTTAGCACACAAAATGGTGTTTGTTTGCACAACCTGCAAAACACTAATTCAGGTCAGTGCCGCTGCCCTTTTGTTCCCAAGGGGAATGACTTTGAGTCAATTGAAATCAACAAATGTTTATCGGGGTCTGCTATGTTTGTTTGGTGGGACTGAGGAGTAAAATACAGAAAAACAAAACAAACTATGTTAACAGCTCCTCCTAATAAGGAAAGCTAACAGTTCCATGATTAATCTTCCCCAGATGGCACTTGGTCTGAAAATCTTTGGTGGCCTCCAAAAACCCTACTGCTTCTTAGCACCTGACAATTTTCACTGCCGTCTACCTGTCCAAACTTCTTTGCCTGTCCTCTCTACTCTAGCTAAGCCTATACCCTCCCGCCTAAGTCAGTTCCCGTCTTTGCACATTTGCTCAAACCTGCAGGATATTTGCTTGTAGCTGTAATGAAGACTGTTGGATATTCCAGTCTGGGGCTTCGGGCAGTATGTGTTCTGGGGACATGGCCTTAAGATCTAAAGCACAGGGGTGTATATTAGTCTGCTAGACCTGCCAGAACAAAATACCAGACTGGCTGGGTTAAACAGCAGACACTGGGTGCCTGGGTGGCTCAGTTATTTAAGCACCTGCCCTTCGGGTCAGGTCATGATCCCAGGGTCCTGGGATTGAGCCCCACATCAGGCTCCCTGCTCAGTGGAGAACCTGCTTCTCTCTCTCCCACTCCTCCTGCTTGTATTCCCCTCTCTTGCTGTCTCTCTCTCTGACAAATAAATAAATAAATAAAATCTTTAAAAAAATAAAAATAATTAGAAAAATAAACTGCAGAAATTCATTTGCTCATCCTCCTGGAGGCTGGAAGTCTAACATCAGGGAGCAGACTGCATTGTTTTCCTCTCTCCTTGGCTTGCCCTTGGCCACCCTGTTGCTCTTTATGCATAAATATCCCTGCTGTCTCTCTGTCTTAATTTCTTATTCTTATAAGGGCACCAGTCAGATTGGATTAATGATCTCATTGGATTAATGACTTAATGATCTCATTTTAACCTAATCACCTCTTTAAAGATCCCATGTCCAAACACAGTCACATTCAAGGTTAAGGGGGTTAAGGCTTGTGAAAGAAAGAAAGAGAGAGAGAAGGAAAGAAAGAAAGAAAGAAAGAAAGAAAGAAAGAAAGAAAGAAAGAAAGAAAGAAAGAAAGAAAGAAAGAAAAGAGAGAGAAGAGAAAAGAAGGAAGGAAGGAAGGAAGGAAGGAAGGAAGGAAGGAAGGAAGGAAGGGAGGAAGGGAGGGAGGGAGGAAGGAAGGAAAAAAAAAAGAAACAATGGGTCACAAATGGAGTCACTGTTGCTAAACCCTACCAAGATTTATGCCTAACTTAATTACAGTTTCCACCTCCCCCAGCGATGGAATTTTAAACCAATCAGTCCGGAATTTCCCGATCAGCCCTAGTGAGGAAGTCTGCAGTAAGACCCTCTGCCTTAAGACCCTCTGCCTTTTCCTAAGGGAAGATAACCTTGCCTGAAATCACCCATGCTTTTAGAAACTTCTTTGTCCCACCCTCTGCTTCTAAAAGCCTTCCATTTTGTAAAGCTCTTGGAGCTCCTTTCTACTTGGTAGATGAGGAGATGCTGCCCAATTCATGAATTGTTGAATAAAGCCAGTTAGATCTTCAAATGTACTCAGTAGAGTTTTGTTCTTTGACAGGTGTCAGGCTGAGTTCTCGGGGAAGTAAGTCTGAGTCTACAACAAGATGGACTCTGAGACCGTGGGTAGGGGTGATGTGATGGTGAGAAGGGTGGGCAGGGGTGAAGTCAACAGCTCAGAGAGCAATGAACAAATGCGCTGGTACTAACCCGCTAGTATTCTAAGCTGTATTCTTTTAACACTGAGATACTTTATTGGACTATTATTCTCATTTTTTTTAAAAAAAGTGATTTTCACAAACCAAGGTTCTCTTTATTACTTTTCTTGAAACCAGCTTCCCTTTTGGTGTACTTTTGGTTTCCAACTTTTGATGGAGGCTTTAGTCCAGAGAAGGATCTTTCTATCCTAAGGAAGGCAACAGAGCAAGAGCCTGGTAGATACTAACAGGTGCTCAACATCATTCTGGGGACACAAGAGGGTGTGGAGGACTGAGGAGAACCAGGAGCACACTCTGTGTCTAGAGTGTCAACTACTCCTTGGATCCCATAGACTGCCACCCTGTGGTCAGGCGTCCCCAACGCTGCTGGATTCCTGACTTTTTGAAGGAAGCGGAAAAATGGCATTTTTTAAATGTATAATACCCCCACTTTAAAATACCAGCTCTACTGCTTAAAAAATACTGTGAAACTCAAACAAAAGAAATTGTTATGCTGTATTTATAAGGCATAAGTGAGAAAAAAGCCCTAGGACAGAGCTCAGAGAGGTTCTGTGTTTTAAAATTCAGCTAGAATTTTGCAATCTCTCCTGACCCAGTTAAGAATCACAGCTGGATGCTGAAATCATCAGATGAAAGGTTAATGTGGGGCTTTATATGCAGGGACCTTACCCTACTCATGGTGGGGCAGCAGACATGATGCATCTCCTGGTGTGTGATGTAATAGGAAATGCCCAAGACCACCTATGAACTCTACCCAAATCCCTCAACCGGAATCTAATCAAAATCAAGCCTCTAGATCGGATTCCCAGCTTACAGGAAATTCAAAGGTCAGAGGAACTCATTAAAGGTTATTACAAGTATGTAGGAAATTCTACTAGACAAAGGTTCTGAGTTTTTTTTTTTTTTAAGGGGGTAAAAAGGAGAGAGAGACCATTACAGATTAAAACAGATTTAAAAGACAAATCAGCTGCATGCAATGTGTAAACCATATTTGGATCCCGATTAGAATGACTGCTTAAACAAATAACACTTTGAGAGAGTTGGAGAAATTGGACCTTGCCTAGGTATAAATGGACACAGAACGAATCACTTCTAATTTTATTACATGTGACTATGATTTTGCAGTTATACGTTTAAAAGGCTTTATCTGTTGGAGACAAATACTTCAGTTTTTGACGTATGATATATACGCTATCTGAGATTTGCTTTAAAATACTCTGAGATGAGAAAGGAGGGTACATGAAATAAGATGAACAAAATCTTGATAATTATTGAAGCTGGTGGTGAATACAGGGAGGGGAATCATTATATGATTCACTCTACTTTTATGGACATTTAAAAAATTCTATAATGAAAAGGAAAGAGAAGCCCAGCATAAAGTCTGGGTAAGCAGGGGGCCCTTGGGCAGTGTGTCCCCCTCGCTGATCCCATTTCTGACACTATGCCTGATACGCAACCATGAGCTGTCTTCATCTAGATTTTGTCTTTCTTTCAGCAAACACTAAGTAAACACCTATTATCGGTAAGCTGGGCAAAAGCTGAGTCCAAAAAGAGATATTATTTTGGCATTCTGCACCCAATTCCAACACGCGGGGATCTTTTCCATACCACCAACCAATTTTCCGACACCAGTTGGGTGTCGTACAATTTGATTCCATGGGACACTATTTACATGGAGGAAGCATCAGGTTCCACAGGTTAAGGGCTCAGTCCTACAGAATTGTCCCCACTTCCCCATCTCAGACACCAAGCACAAGTCCAGGTGGCTGCCTGCGCCTGTGGCCCACTAGCTATAGATCAGAGGTGCCAATGACCCCCTCCTTGGGTTGGATTCATCTGCGGGAGAAGCTTATGGAACTCAGAGAAACAATTTACTCACTAGATCACCAGTTTGTTAGAAGAGGATATAATTCAGGAACAGCTACATGGAAGAGATGTGTAGGGTCAGGCATGGGTGAAGGGCGTGGAGTTTCATGCCCCATATGCCACTCTCCCATATCTCCCCTTGCTCACTAACCCCGAAGTTCTCCCCACCTGTCCATTTTGGGTTTTATGGAGACTTCATTACATTGTCGTGATTAATGAGTCATTGGCCATTGGTGACTGATCCCACCTCCAATCCCTCTCCCCTCCCCGGAGGTCAAAGGGGTTGGGAGTGAAACTTCTAGATCCCTAAAGTCACCTCATTCACAAAATGAAAGACACCTTTAGGCTCTCTTCACTTAGGAAATTCCAGGGTTTTTAGGAGCTCTGTGCCAGAATTGGGGATGAAGATTAAATATATACTTCTTATTATAAATCACAATATCAGCTATTTTCACAAAGAAATGTTTCCTAATTCTTTGGAACAAGCTTCCCTTGTTTCTCTGGACTTCTGGGGCTCCTGGCCTACGCGCTGGACCCCTCCACCTAGAGACCGAACCATCAGCATCACAACTCATCTTGTTCTTGCCAATGTTCTTTCACTTTGTAACATCACCATTTATGGACAGCTTACTGTGCATTGTATTTGTCGGAGATTTTTTTTTTTTTTGGCACAAATTTGGTTTTTTTAAACACCACATTAAAATAGTATCTACCTTGATCGTTCTAGCTATTTTTTTGGCACCCCTGAAATTTTGTGCCAGGATTAGCGCCTTACTTGCCTCCCCTGATCCCGACCCCGAGGTAGGTCTCTCAATAAATGGCTGAAATTGTGTGGACATCTGTTATTCTACTCGTGAATATTCTGAAACCTTCTATGGCACTTCGCGAACAGCAGGACAGAAAGCAAGACAAAGAGGACTGGTCCTCCTTGTGGAACCCTGGGTGGCACTGGAGATCTACAGTTCTCCCCAAATCTTCTTCTCATTGTCTTACTTACATTGCAGACTGATGGCTAAGAAGATGAGGAAGGAAGGGGGCAGGAGGTTCTCTTTCTAGAAGTCAAGGCCTTTCTAGGGCCCCAGTGGGCCACTTTGTTGCTCACCTCCTTCAGAGGGCCATTGTTTCTTCTCACAGATTCCAGGATTCCTCCTCTGCTTCAGGACCCCATCTCCTCTCCCTTTCATGTGTCAAGACATCAAGACCTCAAATTTGGCTGCCAACATCTATGGGTGTGGCAGGGGTCATCACACACCACCCCCTAGAGTCACTATGGTCATTCCCAATTGTGTCCTCTGCTCCTGTCAGCAACTTGTCCTTCTGGGGCTTCATGACAGATTCTTGGCAGTCGTGAATCCTACAGACTGACTACAGATTCCATATGGATTGACATTTTTCCCTGCCTTTTTTCCTTTTTAAAAAGATTATTTGTTTGTTTGTTTATTTATTCTTAAAGATTTTTTTTTATTGATTTGACAGAGAAAGACGCAGTGAGAGGGGGAACTCAAGCAGAGGGAGTGGGAGAGGGAGAAGCAGGCTTCCCGCTGAGCAGGGAGCCTGATGCAGGACTCCATCCCAGGACTCTGGCATCATGAGCTGAGCAGAAGGCAGCCGTTTAATGACTGAGCCACCCAAGCGCCCCCCTTTTTAAAAGAATTTGAACAAAGAATCACTCATGGGTGTTTCAGAGTTGACACTGCCAACTGTCTATCTCTCACACACCTACCATTTCACTTATGGCAGAGGGAAACCTACGTCTGTGTGGCTCAAGCTAGAAACAATCTCAATAGTTTAAAATGGAGGCCAAGTTGGTTTGGGGCTTATTTTTCCAAATAATGTAAAGACAAACAGAAGGTGACCATGCAGCACACTCTGGATTTCAATGAGACAGAATGATTTCCTCTCCCCACACTGATGAAGGAGAATGGAATATGCCACACCATACTATGCCATTTTGGCATATTGATTATTTTGAATTAGAAAAACTTGAGAGGGGGCGCCTGGGTGGCTCAGTTGGTTAAGTGTCTGCCTTCAGCTCAGGTTGTGGTCCCAGGGTCCTGGGATTTAGCCCCATGTCAGGCTCCCTGCTCCACAGAGGCTGCTTCTCCTTCTTCCTCTGCTCCTCCCCACTGCTTGTGTGCTCACTCTTTTTCTCTCTGTTAAATAAATAAAGTCTTTAAAAAAAAAACCCCAAAAAACCTTGAGAGACAACTGGTGCAAGAAGGACACCTTGACATTTTCCTTTGTACCCTGAAAGCAGGAGATGAATCTTCTCTGTGAGAAGATTCTCCATATCTTCTCTTCTCCATATCCCAGGAGGGCAGAAAGGCACCCTTATCACCAGGGATAGGGGATTTAAGAGCTGAGAAACAAAGTTTATCACTTCACCAATTTACTACCTCCAGGCCCAAACCTTTGTCTTGTCAATATTCCAGATTCATTGTTTTTTTTTTGTCTAAAAGACATAAAAGCTTACTGTTTTGGTCACCTCTTTGAGCCTCAAAGTACCTGTGTGTATGAAATTCAACTTGTTTTCTCCTCTGAATCTGTCTTATGTCAATTCAATTATTAGACCAGCCAAAGAACTTAAAAGGGAGGAGGGAAAAAAATTTCCACCCCTACACTGACATCCCTACCAGGGAGTTATTTCTCTAAGATGTTCTTGAATTAATAATGACCGTGATTCTCCTGAGAGGAAAGCAGCTGTTGCTTACAAGGGCCTCTGATTTGATTCTTGGGCCCCTGTGAAAGGAGCTGATATCAGTAATGCTGGGGATATGCCTGTAGATTTCTGGTACCATAGCCTCTGCTGGGTCTGAAATGAGAAAGAACAAGAAGGAAGGCTTGTGCATTAGTTAAGCTCTTGACACCATGCCTAGACATAGTAGGCACTCAGTAAATGTTGTCAACTGGATGGATGAATCAGCATTAAGACATCACCTATGTGACCCAATTGCTTTCTTTTTTTTAAGATTTTATTCATTCATTCATTCATCCATTTATTTAGCACCAATGGGAACCTGGGCAGAGGGAGGGGGAGAGAGAGAATCCCAAGTAGACTCCACACTGAATATGGGGAGCCAGACTTGGGGCTCAATCCCACAATCCTGAGATCATGTCCTGAGCAACCAAGAGTAAGACACTCAATTAAATGAGTCACCCAGGTGCTCCCTGTGTGATCCAATATCCAGAGATTTTGTGAAAGGTCCACTCCTCACTCCCAAACTTCTTATTGCCTTTATTGGGTAGTCCAGAATTCCTCCATAATTGCTTCTGGCTTAAAATTTGGCTCCTTGTCATATGTTACCAGCACTCAACATGAAGGAAGTCTCTAGAGGACAGGTGGGAGGTAGGAGTAATTTTCCTGGGCTTGTTGTGTTTCTTGCAGTTTGTATTTGGACCAAGAGAGTCCTTTGGGGGTAAGGACTGGGCATTTCATCTTTGTGTCCTCTGGGTCTTGCACAGAAGATGGTATCCCAAAATATGCCTCTTTGGCACATGGATTATTTTGAAAAACAGCAGATACAGGAGAGGCTCTGAAAACAGAGTAGAAGCTAGTTGTAAGGGATGTTTCTATTTTTAAAGGAAATCTTCATTTGCAAGCATGTCTCCTCCCTCCCTGTACCAGAAAGAGAAGGGTAGTTCTAAATCACAGGAGACTCTTGTCACTAGAGAAGGCTTGGCTTCAATCTGTGTAACAACCTTGTCCTGATTCACCATGCTTTTTCTGGTAACTTTCCATAACTGGCCTCTCCCAAGCCCCTTACCACAAATACACTTTCTTCCACCTTTAGTGCCTATATAATATTTAAGCTGGTGGTGTAGGCCACCTCAGAGGAATGACTCATTTTTCTCTGAGTATCTCCCATGTCTTTATGAGGTATATATTAATAAACTTAGGTTTGTTTTCCTCTTGTTATTCTGTCTTATTAAAGGAGGATGGTCTCAGCCAGGAGCTCAGAAGGAGAGAAAGAAAATTATTTTAGTAGGCAATCAAGAAACGTCCTTTTGTCCTTTGAACAAGTGACAGGGAGAAGGTACTCTTGTCTTGTTACTGATTAGCGTAAGGATTCGTGCACAGTGGGTGCTCACTGAAGGCTTTTTCAGTGCAGAGCCAAACAAATGATTTTTCAGGAACACTAGGAAGTGGGAAATATTTTCACTTGGAAAAGTACAGATTCAGGCTGGATTTTAAGGATATTCCAATCACACTCAACTGCTGACGAACTTGCTTCGAAAATGTTAATTTCCTCCCTTTGACTCAGTGCCTCTCTGAGCAGATTAAGATGTTTATCAGTGAGTCTTTGGAGGGATCCTGAAGCCAGGACTCAGACCCTTGGGAGAGAACCAAGGAGTTGTGAAATGTTTGGAACGGGGCAGCTGGAGGCCCTGTGACTCTTGGCCCCTTCTCCCACCTTCTGCATCCCATCAGGGAAAAGGACATTAGACTTTGTTGAACATTTACTCCACAAGGAATATTTCCTGCAGTATCGAACTTAAACCACACAACAACACTAGACAGGAGGTATTATTCTCACTTTACAGTTGGAAACTAAACATTAGGGATGTTAAATAGCTGGCCCCAACTCATGTGTGTGGGAGAGTCGGTGGCAAAGCTGGAGTGCAAACAGGGTCCTAAAGCTTGCTCCTTGCCGCCATGCTGCTTCCTGCAAGTCTGCATGACATCAGCACATACTATTGCTTCATGGGCACGAGAGAGGGCCTGGTCGTAGCTCCATTTTACAGATGAGGAAAGAGGCCCAAGGCCACCCAGCTGGAGCTCAGGAGCCAGGACTTGAACCCAGGGTCCAAGCCCTCAGGTCCCACTGGGTCCTTTCATGCTGGTCTCATTGCAGCCATTATATTCTTGGCACGGACCACCCAGGTGTTGAACACCAGGCCTCCCTGAGTCTTGTGTGCCTTCAATTCATCCCCCAGCCCTCACCCACCCCCCCCCCACTGTTGCTTAAGTTGCTTTTCTGAGTCCCAGATCTGACCACGCCACTGCCCATACCGAGCCCTATTGCAGCAGCAGCCACTTCGGGATGACCTCCCTGGTGCTGACCAGGTAATTCCAGGTTGATAGGTTAAGATGACATTCCTGGGGGGAGGTTGAAACTGCAGGTTGGTGACATGGGCTTAGCACAAGTGACTCCATTTTAGGGCTGTTATCTCTTTGTAACAAGACCCCCTTTGGATCAAACTCACAGTTTAACTAGAGGCGTGATCAAAGTGTAAGGCATTGGTACCACGCCTAGCTATAGCTCTGAAGTTCTTGCGGTTTTTGCTGATCCTCGGTGGTATCCATAGGTCTTGAGATCTTGTTGCAGAATCTCTGTGAACCTCACAGGTCATGACCTTGGGCTCACTTTTTTTAAGATGGTCATTCTCTGTTCCTTTTTTGACATTCCAGTCCTGGGGAGCTCATTTGCTCGGTGGTTAGAAGCTGCAAACATGCATTTAATGCTTTTGGGAGAACACAGTACACCAGGGAGACCAGTGTGATTATTAAAAGCAGGATCATGGACAGGACTAGAAGAGATTATGTGGAGTGAAATAAGTTAAGTGGAGAGAGTCAATTATCTTATGGTCTCACTTATGTGTGGAGTGTAAAGAAAATCATGGAGGGCATCGTGAGAAGGAAGGGAAGGGCGAATGGGGGGAAATCGGAGGGGGTGATGAACCAGGAGAGACTGTGGACTCTGAGCAACAAACTGAGGGTTTTGGAGGGGAGGGGGTGAGGGGGTGGGTGAGCCTGGTGGTGGGTATCGAGAAGGGCGCATACTGCATGGAGCACTGGGTGTGGTGCATGAACAATCAATTTTGTAACACTGAAAAATTAAAATAAACATATTTGGGGAGGACAAAAAAAATAAAGGGATGCATGAGTGGCTCAGTCAGTTAAGCCACTGCCTTCAGCCCAGGTCATGATCCCAGCATTCTGGGATCGAGTCCCGCATTGGGCTCCTTGCTGGGCAGGGAGCCTGCTTCTCCCTCTGCCTCTGCCTGCCACTCTGCCTGCCTGTGCTCTCTCTCTCCCTGACAAATAAATAAATAAAACCTAAAAACAAAAAAAAGATAAACATAAAAAAATAAAAATAAAAAAATAAAAACATGAAAAAAAAAAAACGCAGGATCATTCTCAATGTCTGGAGCGCTCTTTGGAGCCACGGTCTCCAATACCCAAGCCAATCAAAATCAAGTAGTCATGAAAAGACTCCATTGAAAGAGTCACTTTCTTAAGCCAAATGGCTTGTTCAGTAATACTGTGGAGCTGAGTTTAACTCTCCCCCACGTGTTAACCCAGGTGCAGCAAGTGATCTTGGCTAAAACACGGACATCTCCTTGCTCAGCTAAGAGATAATCAAAGGCTATCGTATTTTCAAGGTCAACCATGGCCTTGTTGGGCACCTATTGAATTTTGTTGGGCACCTATTGCTTTAGCAGCAGACAGTAATATCTTAGGAGTTATAGGGAGGTTCCTCGTTGTAGCCTCATTTGTACTCACTCCTAGAGGGGTAAATGGGGAAAGCCAAAGGAAGGGAATCCTGGATCGTGCAAGTCTCCTTGTAGGTCCCTTCTAACTCAACGATGTAAATGCAGGGGAGCTGACTAATGAGGTATTTCAGTTTAATTGTGGACAGTTAGGGGCACAGATAAGTTAAGCTGCCTGGTTATGTGCCAGCTGTCAAGACATTCATGGGCTCAAGGAAAATGATACCCAGCACAGGCAGAGATAAATCCTGGTGGGACATGAACCACTCCTGCTAAGGGGGCACTGTTGATGGACCCATTCAGAGGGATTGTTGCATCTGCCCATCCAAGCCAGGGGTAAGTTAGGTTTCTAACACTGTCAGGAAGTAAATCTCCAAGGCTGAAACAAAAAGGTGGTCCAAATTCCTTGCAAAGATGAGTGCTTCTGGTGAGATCTTTTTGCGACTGAAGGCAGACCCGGTGTAGATAATCATAAGAATGTGGGAGTGTAGATGTACTATAATCTGCAGAGGTATGTGTGTCTAATTGGGTACAGGTATAATTAGAGAAAGGTAAAAACCGAGGCACTGGGATGTTCTAGCCATAAAAGTTTCCGGAAATAACTTCTGGCACGGGGGTCAACTGTAGTTTACACTGACATTGGGAATAGAAGAGCAATTGATCACAAGAAGGGCCAGGGGATCTTTAGCACCATGGACAGATTTGGGTGACAAGTTCAGCAACCTGAAGGTTACCCTCCTTGGCAATGGCCTGGCATCTAGGGATAATGGCGTTATGTTTCCAGGCCAATGCCAGAGTGAAGGAAAGAAAGAGATGAAGAGACGGTCTTGTGTTTAGTTAAAGTATGAAGTTTTGGCGTCTTGGGAGGAAGCAGTCTCCCACCATGCCAGCTGCTTGTCTTCCTTGTCAATTTGACTTGGAGGTCTCCAGTGTTTGTACAGGATCAGGTAACAGGTGGAAACTTCTCTAGCTGTGAGTTGTGAACCCAAGGTTCAACGCCTTCTAATTCTGCTGTAGCTTCGGTGGTCCGAAGCACTTGGTAAAATCCCTACAAACACAGTTCTTGGGCTGTCTTCCTCTGCGATGTTTCCCGAATGCCTAGTCACGAGGCTCCAGACTGACCAACAGGATTTGTCTTTTTAAGATTTTATTTATTTGTTGGCAGACAGAGAGAGAAATAGAGTGCAGGCAAAGGGAGCGGCAGAGGGAGAGGGAGAAGCAAACTCCCTGCTGAGCAAGGAGCCCAACACGGGGCTCAATCCCAGGACCCCAGCTTCATGACCTGAGCTGAAGGCAGACATTTAACTGACTGAGCCACCCAGGCGCTGCAACAGGATTTTTTTTCTAGGGATCTGGGCGGGGGGGGGGGGGGGGCTTCTTTAACCTGTTGATAATAGGCTTTAGGATAAGACATTAAGGACTTACAGTAGTGGGTCACATTAGCACGAGATAACAAGGGATCAGTGAGAGGTCGTACACCAACAGATGCTGGTCTACCGGTGATTATCTCATGAGGGTCCTCATAAACATGAGCTTATGTTTCCTAAAGAGGGTACCACAAACACTCAGCAAGACCAAAGGCAATACTTTAAACCAACGGAGTCCAACAGCTTCAGCCAGTTTAGGGACTTTGAGTCTGAGCATCCCATCAGTTCTCTTGACCTTGCTTGAATATGGAGGGTAACAGGGATAATTTCAAGACGTTTGCAAGGCTTTCCTTAGGCTTATAGGATTTTCCCAGTGAAGTCGATGCCCCCATCACCGGATGTGGTGGTAAGTGTACCCCAAGTGGGAAACACATTTTCTAACAGATTATTTGCCACTGTGAGGACATCAACCTTGGGACAGGGGGTTTCAACCCATTCAGAAAACATACATCCAATAACCAGAACATATTGATAACCCACATGAAGAAGCAGTTGAATGAAGACTGGTTGCAGGTGATCAAAGCATCCAGAGGGAGGAGGCTGGAGGGCTCTGGGAAGACATATTAGTTCTTCCAGGATTATGTGTCTGGCAGGCCAGACATCTGTGGCACACTGATTTGGCAGTTTTAGAGAATTTTCCAGCAACGCTTATTCATAATTTGAGTCATCTTAAATGCACTGTGGTGGGTGAAGGACGCAAAACCCTAAAGATGGCGTTTGCCGGGGATCCGGGAAGAGGTGAGCAGTTGTCCTGAGTTTCCAACAGTTTTTCAGTTTTCCAACAGTTTTCCCTAACTGTTCATTGATTTTGTAGCATTTGTTTGCCCATCGTGATTTCTCTGAGGCAGGAGCAGAATGCCACCATGTGACAAGGACATTGGGGTGGCAAAAGTCTGGCAACCGGGGGTCATTCTCTTGAAGAAGCAGGATGGACTTCATCCACATGCGCCACAGTCTTTAGAGAGTCAGTGGTTTCCACCTTTGCCTAAAAATCAGCAGGGGCATTTCCCTGACATTCGGGCTCAGTTATTTCAGTGGGACCCTCAATTTTGATAAACAGCAGCTTCAGAAGGTAAGAAAACAGCCGTGAGAAGCTGGTTTAATGGTCCACTTATAATCGGGGTCCCGGTTGTTTCCACAACATCCCCAAATCATGGACAACCCCAAAGGCAAACCATCTGTCAGGATAAACATGAACAATTCAGCCTTCGGATAAGTGGTCTGCCCCAGGGAGGGCACAGGGTTCTGCCGGGGATCGACTGGACTTGCGGGAGGTGTCCCCTCTCAGGTTGTGGGTGACAGCTTAGCCAGCCTGGAAATTTCCTTTTCTGTCTTTACCGTCTGACCCACCAACAAGCAAAATCAGATCGGGATTAGTCAAAGGGATGTCTTGTAAATCAGGACTCAGTGTCACGAAACGGGATGTTATTCACCATCATGGGGCTCGCCTTCGTCAGGCAGGAGCAGGAGAGCCCCAGGATTAAGAATGTTGCAACATCTACAATAAAGATTAGGTGGTGACAGCAGAAAGGATCTCAGAGGAGGTCAATCTGCTTGCCTCGAGATGTTGGGTCATTTTGGAATTGAGGAGACTTTGGACAGCATGAGGAGTTTGTAAAACAATGTCATTTCCTAGGGTTAAATTGGCGGAAGATTCTACTCACTTCGCGGCCATGGCTCTAGCCCGTTCTAGCCCGTTCGGACAGGTGTGTCCGAACATCGGCATCAAGGTGTGTGCTGTAAAAAGCAATAAGTAGATGTTTCCAGCTGCTCTTGTGGGAGCATCCCCAGGGCTTGCTTGTCTCCTTCCTGCCCAAAGTAGGTGAAGCATTGCGAAGAGTTAGGTAGCCCCAGCGCGAGCGGCTCTCACACCCTTGTTCTAGCTGAGTAAAGACCCGCTCACATTCATCTTCCCAAGGACGGGGCTCAGGGACTGAAAATTTCAGTAAGTTCCCCTACAGTAGGGAAGCCAATAGAGAAAAAATGGGAACCTAGAGTCTACAACAGCCAGCCAGGCCTAGGAATCTGTGAAGCTGCTCTTTAGTTGAGCGCCTAGGGAATTCTTGCATTAGCTTAGTTCTCTGGAGATACTCAGATTCCTTCAGTGCCTAGCTTGTGACCTAGGTAATGAACGGTATCTAGGAATCTTTGGCATTTTTCCTTATAGCTGTTCTGCCTTTTTCAGTAACTTGCAGCAAATGAAGGGAATCTTTCATGGACACCTCTTGGGTAATGGAGCACAGAAAGACATCATCTATATATTGTAAAAGGGTTGATTTCCCAGGGAACAGGAGGGGCTTCTATATCAGCAGGGCACTTGGGGGAAATAAGAAGGGGCCTCAGGGAACCCCCGAGGCATGACTATCCAGGTAGACCGTTCAGTGTTCCAAGTCAAGGTGAGTTGGTACTGGCTGTTGGGTCAACAGGGATGCTGAGTAAGGCTGAACACAGGTCCACAAAGTGAACCTCTATGAGCTGGTGGAACTTGTGACAAAAGGGTGTCGGGGTTTGGGACAACCGGGAAACGGGGAACCACACTCTCTTGTGAATAGCCCTCAGGTCCTCTACAAATTGTCATGGTGCCCATCAGGTTTCTGGACTGACCAGTTTGTCATGTTCGGGGGCTGGATCGGGGTATGATTAGCCCATGGGTGGCAAGGTCTACGGTTGGTGCGCACCTTGTGTGGTCTTGGGCTTTCAGGGATACTGAGGCAATTTGAGACAAGGTTTAGTTATGTCTCCCTGAATCTTTATAGGCTCTGTACTTTTTATTCTTCCAATGTCGGTATTAGAAGTAGCCCGCAGATTTTGGGACATCTTGATTCAACTAGAGGACTTTCGTTGGAATTCGTCCTCTTCTATATCAAGGGCAGATCGTAAAGAAGATAAAAGATCAAGTTCATGTTGGTCAGGAAATTCTAAGGTGGGGCTTCCATCAGAGGTAAAACATGTTAGGCTTTTAATTTGGAAAGGAGGTCTCCACCTAATAGACAGACTGGAGCCGAATCGTAGCAGAAAGGAGTTTTTCAGTGAAAGATACCAGTCATTTGTCTTGCTTGAGATAGAAAGTCTCTCTGGGGGCACCTGGGTGGCTCAGTGGGTTAAAGCCTCTGCCTTTGGCTCAGGTCATGATCTCAGGGTCCTGGGATTGAGCCCCGCATCGGGATCTCTGCTCAGCGGGGAGCCTGCTTCCCCCCTCCCTCATCGCCTGCCTCCCTGCCTACTTGTGATCTGTCAAATAAATAAATAAATAATCTTAAAAAAAGAAAGAAAGAAAGAAAGTCTCTCTGGATTTTATGAGATACCCCCACTATGGAAACATCATTTTTCACTTCAAGTGATCTGTTGTCCTATCACAGTGGGTTGGAAGTGGAGAACGCAGCTGTGGTATCTACCAGAATTGGAAAGCTTTCCCATTAATTTAAATTTTAGTTTCCCCTTGGCTACTTAAAGGAATTACTGGTAGTAGTTAACTGGGGGATCCTACAGGGTCCCATCAACTCTGGGGGGAGCCCATGTGGGGGTTAACTTTGGGGGCAGATGGGGGGCATCTGAATTGATGTGGAAGGATTTGCCTTAACCTTTGCAGACAATCGTTTTTCCAGTGTCCTAGTTGATTACAAACGAAACATTGACCCTTGGATCAGCACTTTTTTAAACTGAAGTATAATGGACACCTGATATCCTTGTAGGTTCAGATATACGTCACAGTGATTTGATATTTTTATACATTGCAAAGTGATCGCCATGGCGAGTCTGGTTGCCATGGGTCGCCAAATGAAGTTATTACTATTGACACTATTCCTGATGCTGTACACTATATCCCCAAGCCTTGTTTATTCTAGAACTGGGAGTTTGCATCCCCTAATCCCTTTTGCCCATTCTGCCTGCCCCCATCCCCTCCCCACTGGTAGCCAACAGTTTGTTTCCTGAATCTATGAGTCTGTTTCTGTTTTCTTGTTTGTTCATTTGTTTTGTTGTTTAGATTCCACTCTTAGCGAATCATATGATATTTATCTTTCTCTCTTGGATTTATTTCACTTTGGGTAATACCCATTAGGTCCATCCATTTGTCACATATGGCAAGACCTCATTCTTTTTTTATGGCTGAGTAATATTCCGTTATACATATATCACAACTTCTTTAACCCTTTTTCCATCAATGGACACTTAGGTAGCTTTACCTAGGCCAGCATTTTGATGATGGATCCCCAGAAGGGTGCCATGCAGGAGGCGCCGGTGTTATTTTTAGGCTTCTTGCCTTGGAGCTGTAGCAGTTGTAAGGCTTGTAGCTTGGTGAACATTTGTTTACGATCGAGTTCCAAAGTCCTTTCTATGTGCTTGGTTATGGTCCTGGGTTCAGCCAGACTGATGGCCTCCCGTTCTATTTTCTTCCTTTTTATCAATCCACTAACATCAGGAGATAATCCATGTACAAATAGGGCAGCTAGAAGATGTTGGGTGACTTCATTTATTGTATAAAATCCAGAATGCTCCAGGAAGAGAGCTTCTGAACCGGTTTGAAAGCCTGCCTTGGATCGTCTTCCCTGCTGCGGGTTTGGATACTAGACTGATCAACACGGGTGTGGAACTCTAGGAATGGCTTTTATTTTTATTTTTTTAAAGATTTTATTTATTTATTTGACAGAGAGGAGAGAGATCACCAGAGGGGGTGCTGAGAATCAGGCTCCCCGCCAAGCAAAGAGCCCGACGCGGCGCTCGATCCCAGGACCCTGAGATCATGACCTGAGCCGAAGGCAGAGGCTTTAACCCACTGAGCCACGCAAGCGCCCCTAGGAATGGCTTTTAAAAGCTCAATGGCTATTTGCTGTTTTGTGAGCTTTTTCTGGTCCATGAGGGCCATGATCTTGAATATCATTTTCAGGGTTACACCATTCTGCTTCCCACATCCATTTTGGGGCTTCCTGGGGTCCTGCCAGCAGGTGCACAGGCTGCTAAAGATCTGGAAGCCTGGGGTAGCCGGCCTCAATAAGGACTCTAAGTTCTTCAGAAAACTTTTGGGGATCCTCCCTGGCTTTAGGAAATTCTTTAACTATGCCCTTAGTTCATTCAGGCTTTGACCACCCTGTGAAAAATACCCAAAGAGGATCTCCTGCAACCTTGGGTGGGTTTATTGGAAGAGGGAACTCTTTCATAGTCTCTTCAGAGTAGGAAGCAGTTTTGATAGAGAACTAGTAGACCATGAGTGCTCCCGTGAAGGAGGATGGAGAGGAGTCACATCAGTCTTACCGTTGTTGTTTTAGGTACCTCTTGTGTCTTTAATTTTTCATTAGTCCTTTGCAATAAGTCTTTTATGAAGCAATTTTGGAATTTTAAAGTTTGGGAGCTTCTACCTACTAATTAAAATAGGCATCCAATTCATTCTGTTTATTTGATTTGGGAAAACTTGCTTTCAAGTGAACTCCTTAGACCAATGATCTTGTCTAATTGGAACCTTTCCCATAATGACCATTGCAATCTTAGGTTGCTTCTAGTAAGAGCTTGCTCTCTTTGTAGCTAGCAGCAGCTTCTGAAATTATAGTTTTTGGCCAAAAAAGAAGCAGGTATGCTAGAAGGTGGCATGACCTCCCTTTTGGAGTTTATAGATCCCCTACCCCTTGCTTTTTTGTGCTCTAACAGCTTTTTAAGTACTGGACCATGCCCACTAATATTTGTGGCTTTTGGCCTTTGTGGTTTCCATCAGCAATAACATTTACCCTTCCCCCCCGCCCCCACGCTCCATAACATGTGGGCAGTAAAGAAAGAGACGTTAAGGTGGCCCAGCTAAGAGAAGCCCTTATGCACCACCAGCAACCCCCAAGGTGGAAGTGGGGACTGGGGTTCCCCACAATGGGGAACTGTTGGCTGAACTGCCAGCCATTCCACAATGTGGGATCCGGGGACTAAACCGAGGGTTGGGGTTTCCAATCAAATGGGGAGTGTGGAGAACCAATTAGACTAGGAGCTCGGAGCAGAGAGTGTGGAGCTCAGAACCAAGGCCGAAACACCAAGAAAGGCAGAGAACTCCAAGAATTCGTGGGTTGCCTGCCTGTGTTTCTTGTTGTCCCTGAAACCATGAGAAGTCCCCTTCAGATCGCACTGATGCCACAGAATCTGTTAAAAACAAACTTCAACTGAGTCTGTCTTAAAGATCTTACTGGCTTTATTCATGATTCCTGAATAGGGCAGCCTCCCACATAGAAAGTAGCTCCAAGGAACTGTACAAAATGGAACATTCTGGTAGGTAGAAGAGGGCAGGACAAGGGGGTTACCAGCACGAGGGATTGTTTCGGATAAGGTCACCTTCCTGTAGGGGAGGGCGGGGTCTGTCGGGCAGGTGACCTCTCTGGTGCTGACCTGATAATTCCAGGTCCCCGGGGGGACTGAAACTACCATTGGGTTAGGTACCAGGTCTTGGTTCGGTGATGTGGGCTTAGCACAAGTGACTCCATCTGGGGCCTATTATCAGTTTTCAACAGCATGTACTGTGTGCCCAGCACTGTGGGGAGTGTTGGCCCTTGCAGTGGCCCACACTGGGGGCATCAGTGACCTCAGAGGCATTGCTCAGTTTGCAGAGGAGGGACTGCATGTACCCGTGGCTGAGTTCAAAGGCAGGTCTGTCCCCCTTTTTCTCATGGTGAGCCCCAGGAAGGGGCTTGTATGCAGGAAGGGGGCGGGGCGGGCTGAATGGGGCTGAGACTGGCTCTAAGTGGGAACATGCATTCAGTTGACTCGGGGAGGCACTCTAGGATCCATTCGCCTCATCCAAAGTGTGATAAAGATTCCTGGAATCAGAAACGGAGCAGAGCGTGGAATCTGGCGTTGGCCCCCAGCGGTGTAACCTGGGGCAAGGCGCTTAACTCTTCTCAGCCTTGTTCTCCCCCGTCACATGGGCCCCCACCACGCTTTCCTCTGGGCGTTGTGGTCAAGACGAAGGAGATGTGTGTGTGTCCGGGCACCCTGGTCTGCTCCCTCGTGCAGGAGAGTTTCCTTTAGGGTCCCCCTGGGAGGGGCAGGCAGGTGAGCCCTGCGCTTGGGCTCAGGGAGGGTGGCCCTGGGATGCCCCTCCCCTCCGGGGGACACAGTGTGGGCACACCTGTGCCTGACACGTGCTGGCTTTCCCCAGGGCCCAGAATCTCCCCAGAAAGCTCCATGAGTGTTAACCCATTTGGTGCTGACAGCGACGCCGGGAGGAAGCTCCATGGTTATCTCCAGTTTACAGGTGGGGAAACTGAGGGCTGGTGAGGTTGAGGGGTGTGCCGAATGTTACAGGTAGAAGGTGAGACCAGGGCCAGAGCCCAGGTGGTCTGGCGTTAGCGCCACGGCCCTTCGGCACCACGCTCCAGGCTGGGCTTCCAGCCCTAGAGCGGGAGGAGGGGAAGGTGTGCGAGTGCCCCCCGTCCCCCGGCCCCGGGCACAACCAGGCCAGCCAGGCGGAGCTCTCTTCCCTCTCACTTCTCGTCCCTGAAGTCTTCACGGCAGCCAATCACCATCGGCCAAGCTGCCTTCCAACCCCTTCTCTTCCTGTGGAGATGCTGTCTTTTGACTCAGGACCTACCCGTTGGGCCCAGCAGTCATGGCCTAACCTGTGTCCTCCAAGCAGAGGAAAAAAAAAAAGGCAGGGACAAGTGGGACTTGGGACTGGCTCTCCACAGAAATGTGGTATTGAGGGAACTTCACCTTGAAGTGTGGCTCCCCAGGAAGAAGAGCCACAAGTGAATGCCAGCTGCGTGCTGGGAAATTAGGAAAGGAGGGTCACTGTCAGCTCCAGGGGTGCTGCATTTTATGTTTGTACTTATGTATTTATTTATTAAAAAAATTTTTTTTAAATATTTTATTTATTTATTTGACAGAGAGAGAGACACAGCGAGAGAGGGAACACAAGCAGGGGGCGTGGGAGAGGGAGAAGCAAGCTTCCCACCGAGCAGGGAGCCCAATGCGGGGCTCGATCCCAGGCTCCTGGGATCCTGACCTGAGCTGAAGGCAGACACTTAACCGACCGAGCCACCCAGGCGCCCCTAAAATTTTTTTTAATTAAATCTTGTTAGGTAGCATACAGCGCAATATTGGTTTCTGGAGTAGAACTCAGTGATTCATCACTCCATGCAATACCCAGAGATCATCCCAACAAGGGGGGCACTGCACCTTAAAAGGGACCAGAGAGATGTCCTAGTCTGCTCGGGCTGCCATCACAAAATAGCACAGACGGGGGGCTTGGACAACACACATGTATTTCCCACAATCCTGGAGTCTTGGGAGTCCTAGATCAAGGTGAGGGCCAGTTCAGTTCTGGTCGTCTTCTGGGCGGGCAGATGGCCCCCTTCTCGTTGTGTGCTCATGTGGCAGGGAGAGACTGAGTTATCTGGGGTCTCCTTTTACGAGGACATGAAGCAGGTCTCCACCTCGGACCTCATTAACCTTTATTATTCCCTTGTTCCCAAGGTAGCCCCTTGGGGGTCAGAGCTTCACCGTATGGATCCGGGGGGGCAGGCTGGGGGACAGAATCAGCAATGGTGACATTTCAGGCATCTGTACGTGGGTTAAAGTCCTGGCGTCCACAGGAGGGTTTTCCTTCTTTGACCTCGCCCCCCACCAGGGCGCCTCAGTTTCTCCATCCGTCAGGTGAGATTATGCACCTTTCTCATAGGCTTACTATGAGAACGTAATGAGAACACATATCTAAAATGCTTAGCACAGGGCCTGGCACATCGGGGTGTTGGTATTGTTAGCTGGATAGAGTTCATTTCCCACCACTGGCACGCGGGCTGGTGTTGGCACTCGCTTTAACCGATGGAATGTGGTAGAAGTGACGAGGCGTGAATTTTCGAGCCCGCGCCTTCAGAGGCATTGTGGCTTTCACCGCGATGCTGTTGGAATTCTGACCCCCACCCCCCATCCCTCGCCAGGGGAATGAGCCCCGTTGCAGGAGGAGAGCTAGACCGAGAGCAAGGGGTTACGTTCCAGACAAGAGAGTTCCAGTCTTCGGGACCATCTAGTGGCCGGCCGACCACAGAAAAATCCAGTAAATGTCAGTCCGGCCAGCCCAGCCCGGAAAACTCACGCAGCTAACCCGCAGATCTGTGAGCTAAATCAAGTGGCTATGGTTTTAAGCCACATTTTGGAGTGTGTGTGTGTCTGTGTGTGTGTGTGTGTGTGTGTGTGTTTACCCAATAAAATAAAAGCTAAGCCATAGGGCTCTCTGGCCATCGGAGCGAAATGTGGGTGGGTGTGTATCCTGTAAATGGCAAGGGATCTTGGCCGATATTTGGGCTTTCGTCTTTATTGTCAAAGGAGACAAGGACATCTGAGCTGGGTCAAAGTGTACAAACTGAGGATTGTTCTATCGCCGGGGTTTTTTGTTTTTGTTTTCTTTTCCTTCGAATGTTTAATTATACCAACATAAAAATTATGCAGATAAGCCATGTGTAATTGTGTAGAAACTGGCACATCTGAGTCAGGCTGGGACCTCCGATGGCACCCTCTCTGCCGGTCTCCTTTCCGGGGGTCCATGGTTCCAGTCCTGTGTCCGTGCATTAGGTCATGTCTACGAACGTGGGGAGACTGGGGAGCGGGCTTGGCCACCTCCCGGATGGGACTATATCACACTTACTTTTCTCCACCTTGCTCTTTTACCCAATGATCCCATCCTGGAAAATCTTCAGGGCAGCTAGACCTCCTTCCTCCTCTTATTTTATTTTTTAAAATTAGTTTTAAAAAGATTTATTTATTCACTTATTTATTTAGAGAAAGCATGAGCAGGAGGGGCAGAGGGAGGGGAAGAGACTCTTCAAGCAGACTCCGAGCTGAGCGTGGAGCCAGGGGCAGGGCTCGACCCTATGACCCTGAGATCATGACCTGAGCCGCAACCAGGAGTGGGTTGCTCCACCAACCGTGCTACCCAGGCGCCCCTCCTTCCTCCTTGTAAACTGTTACTCCTTACTCCACGGATTGATACACAGTTTATAGCTCTTTCCAATGATGCCATAATTAAAATATGTGTACATGTTTTCTGTGCATAAGTGTAGAGCTTTCTCCAGAGCGGGAGCCTTGAGTTGGAGGCTCTGCGTGATGGGGCTGGGCACGTATTGTGGTTTTATAGCTCTTTCAAAGCTACCCTCAAAGGGGACTATCTGATTATACTTGCCTCCCATTTCCCCATCCGTTTTTCAGCATATGACACTATCTCTAATCTCTGATTATTTATGCCTTGGGGCTGCATCTTCTAGACGTGGGAGGAAGCGTTGGGGAATGAATGGACTCATCCGCCGAAGTGGACCAGTCTGGAATTTCTCTTGATCATGCCCACAGCTGTGTGAGCTTGTTGATGTGTTTCTTGTGCATCTTCCTGCCCAGCGAGCAGCACCCGGCGCACGCTCTGGACGTCTTTGCAAAGGGAACTCTGAACGGAGAGTGGATGTGACATTGGCATCCCGGTCTGAACGGCACCTGCTCAGGCCTGTCTGTCTCCCGGGTGCACACAGCCACAGCCACGAGGGGAGCCCCGGCAGCCCCGCGGAGGGCTCCTGAGAGGGTGTCCCCATGCACAGCCTTGCATTCCATGGGAGAATGGACAGAGGGACTTGGAAGCCCACGGTCATTGCCAAGAACCCCAGCATTAATGTGCTCCAGGTTGGGGAAGCCGAAGGATAAGCTTCATGACTTGGGGCAGGGGTGTCTGGACGGTCAGAAGGCGCTGGCCTTTACGAGCGCACCCCAGAGCCTCGTCCAGGTCTGGGCTGGGGGCTTCTCAACTGCTCCGTCCGGTTATGTCCACACAGAGTGGGGGTCTGGCGGGAAGTCTCAGTAGGGATCGTTTTTGCGGACGGGCCTGTCTAAGTGACCTGAAAAACAGGCAGCATATACTCCCTTGAGCTTCTCCTGTGTCTTCAGCAACTGGGCCAGTGCACCGCTGGGGCCACTCTCCATGCACACCTGGTAAATGTCATGCAGGCTGTCACTTACCTAGAGTCTCCCGGAGGCTGTGTTGATGAAGGACCTGGATGCTGTGGCTTCTCCCTCTTTCCCTTCTCTTCCCTCCCTCTCTCCTTTCTCCCTTTGTCCCCTCCATCCTTCAAAAATTATTTAGGGACGCCTGGGTGGCTCAGTTGGTTAAGCATCTGCCTTTGGCTCAGATCGTGATCCCGGGGTCCTGGGATCGAGCCTGGTGTCGGGCTCCACACTCAGCAGGGAGTCTCCTTCTCCCTCTTCCTCTGCCCCCCTCCCTCCCTTGGGCTCGCTCTCTCTCTTAAATAATAAAAGAAAAAAATAAAATCTTAAAAAACAATTTATTGACTGCTATATGTTAGGCACTTCGGTGAGTACTGAGGGTTCGAGGTGAATAAAGCAGAAATGTAGGAGAGGAGACGCACAGATATAATTGGGAGGTGGGTTAAGGCCTATGAAGGAAAGAAACAGAAGCAGTGACAGCCGCAAGGCGGGCTTTGTCCCAGACAAGGAGGTTAGGGCCCCTGAACCGGGCCAGCCGCGAGAAACCAGGAGGAAGAGAGTTCTGGGCACCCGGTCAGTGTGCGAAGGACCCCGGGGCCGCGCAGGAGCCACTGTGGGGGGCAGGGGGCTGGGCTGAGTCGGGTCACCAACTGTCCCGGTTTGCGGGGTTCTGGGGACTTCCTTGGCCATGGGGCCTTCAGCATTAAAACCTGGAAAGTCCCTGGCTGACGGGGAGGAATTGGTCGCCCGGGGAAGTGGGGGAGGTCAGGCAAAGCCGGGGAACCAGGGAGGGCTGGCGCGGGGCCGGAAGGGGTGGGGGCCAGCCCGCCGAGGGAAAGTGTGTATGGGGTGACTTTGTTCCTGTGTGGTTTGCTTTTGGAGGGAATGGTCTGGCCTGCCGGTCACCGATGACCAGTCTGAAAATAACTCTTGCTTTTCTCCCGCCTGCTCTCCTTGAAACCTCTTTCGTAAGCCAAGCCTGTAAATGATGACTTCATGGCCGTCCGGCCCCCCGTGGTCCTGCGGCTCTGGAAGAGGCCCAGGGTGCACTTACTGTAATCTCCGCCATCTGGCCGTCTTGGCCTCCTGCCCTTCCTCGCGTGGTCAGAGGTCACCCCTTATCCTCCCGGGGGTCCTCCTGGGACGGCAGCTGTCTCTGGGACCAGGAGGGGCGGCAGGGAGGGCAGCGTAGAGCGAGGAAGCCCAGTGACCTGGCGGCAGCTCCCCTTACGGAGCCCCGTGAGATGCACAGGGAGGGACGTTCAGAGGCCCCGTCTCTGTTCCTTCTTAGAACCGGCCTCCTCTGGCTGCCAGAATAGCCGAGCTTATGTGGGGGCTGTGGCCCGCGCAGTTCCGGAACGAGAACTCCAAACGCACGCTCGCTGGGCTCAAGTCAAGCTGTCGGCAGGGCCGGCTCCTTCTGGAAGCTCCGGGGGAAGAACGCTTCTCCCTGCCTTCTCCAGCCCCTAGAGGTGCCCACGTGACTTGACTGGGGGCCCCTTCCTGCATCACCCCAACCGCCTGCTTCCAGCTTTCCCTCTTACTGCTCGCCCCGACCCTCTGCCCCGGGGAGGACCCCAGTGATGACCTTGGGCTCACCTGGCTAATTCAGGATCCTGTCCCCAGCTCAGGATCTTTAACCCAATCATGGCGGCGATGTCCCGTTTGCCACAGAGGTGACACAGTCCTGGGCCCTTGGGCCTGGGATCACACGTCTCTGAAGGGCCTCTACTCAGCCTGTCCCAGCACTCTCTCTCTCTCTCTCTTTTTTTTTTTAAGATTTTATTTATTTATTTGAGAAAGAGAGAGAGCGAGTGAGAGAGAGAGAGCACCAACAGGGGGAGCAGCAAAGGGAGAGGGAAAAGCAGGCTCCCCACTGAGCAGAAAGCCCGAGGCGGGGCTCGATCTCAGGACCCTGGGATCATGACCTGAGCCGAAGGCAGGCGCTTCACCGACGGAGCCCCCCAGGCGCCCCCCAGCACTCCTCTTGTTGCCATTTTACAGGTGAGGAAGCCGAGGCTCGGACGATTTGTGTCTCTTGCCCAAGGTCGGGGCCAGAATCAAAAGCCAGGCTGCCGCCGGGCCCCCCACACTGGCTCGTGCGGGTCGTAAGCACCTTTATGAGAATTCAGAGGCGCCCTTTCCCCTGGGAAGGTGTAGCGCAGCCCGGGCGCAGAGCCTGGTGTGCAGCACATTTGCACATCAGCCCCCAGATGCCCCGAGGCCAGCCCCCTCTGTGTGGCGACAACCCCCACGGCCACAGGTGGCCACCAAGCCTGCCTCCATGTTGGCTCCCTCTTAACCCGAGGGCTGATGGGTGGGCTCTTCGGGGGAAAGCTGGAACGGGTGGCAGCAAACGGATGTGAGGCCGCGCCTGGCAGGGCTTCCCCTAAGCTCCATGGGGGGAGGGTTGCTGTTCCCCAAGACGACCAAGAGGGGGATCAGGAGGAGGGGAACTCCTGTTTGGGTGGCCAGGTGTCCGTGGCAACTGCCCACCCGCTCTGGGGGTGCTGGGACAGCTGCAGACAAGGTGGACACAGATGGGCATGCTCTGTCTCAATAAAACTTTATTTATAAAAACCGGCGGGGGCCGCTGTTGGCCCCCATCCTAGGACATTTTCCCTTTGCTTGCCTCCCCGGGACACTAGCCATGGAGCCAGGGGCTCCCTGATGAACTTTAAGGCATAACAGGCCCTGCCCCAACCCTGCTAATCAAGAGAGGATAGTTTTACAGGGAGCCTGGGCTCGTCTGTTGAGCAGCGGGCCTCCGAACAGTGGCCGCCGCTGGAGTCTGGGAGTGTGGACCCCACACAAGGCCTGCTGTTGTCGTCGTCTGATGAAATACGTGGGACACTCCCGCATCCTGTTCCCCAGAAATGGGGCCGTGAACAACCTCCCCTTGTGGGTCAGTTTGGCTAGGTTCTGGTGGCCGGTTGCATGGACAAACAGCAGTCTTGATGTTGCTGTGAAGGCATTTTGTAGATGTGCCTAACATTCAAGTCAAAAGACTTTGAATAAAGCAGATTATCCTCTGGACTGTGGGTGGGCCTCGTCTAATCAGTTGAAGGCTACAAAGACAAGGACTGAGGTAGACTTTCCTCAGAAAAGGCAGGACTCCTCCAGACTGCCATCTACAAACCCTGCCTGAGTGTCCAGCCACCTGCCCTGTGGAATTTGGAGTCAAGATTACAACATCGAGGCTCTTACCTGAATTTCCAGACCAGCGGCCTACTTGGCAGAGTTTAGACCTGCCGGCCTGCATAACGGCATGAGCCAATTCCTTGAAATAAATCCTCTTTCTCTATGTGTGTCTATCCTGTTTGTTCCGTTTCTCTGGAGAACCCTGCCTACTACAGACTCTGTGGGGTTCTCTGCTGGAATCTGGTCCCCCGAGAGAGTTAGCTCTGGCTTGGGGCCTGCCCCCACCTTCTGCCCCCCACAACCTGCATATCCGAGCTCTATTCACTGCCCTCTTTCCCATCTCAGAAACAGCTGCCCCTTGGCCCTGCCCTGGGCCTAAAAGTCGGTTCTCTAAATCTACAAACCGCCTAGGCCTTGAGGAGGGCACAGAATTCTGGGGTCCTGAGTAGCGCAGTCTGGTCTCGAAGAAAGAGTGAAGGGTCCTTCTGGGCACATGGCCTCCTGGGCCCCCTGCCCTACAGGAAAGGGCCTGCAGAGGAGGATGGGGGGCTACCCTTTAAAATGTGGGGCCAAGAACCCTTCTGGCCTGGCCTTGACCTGGACTCACAAGTCCACACCTCCCCTAGTGCCGGCGGCCAGCCCCACCTCCCCCCACCCCTGCAGGCAGGAGGCCCCCATGAGGGTCTTCCCATTTTGTCCGGACATGCAGATTTTTCTGTTGCTGTTGTTCTTGACAACGAATAGAAGTGAATTGTACAACACTGTACAGGCTGAAGGGGTTCTGGATGAGCCGCGGACCTGTGGCTTATGGACCTGAGTCCTTGGTTCACGGGTGGGTGTGGTGATTTGGGGAAAATTCACCCAACCGTCCACATACGGTATGTGGGTTCTCCTGTCTAAACGCCGTGCTTCAGTAAGAAGCTTTACTGACCCAAGAGAGAGCCAGGCCCAGGCCCGTGGGAAGAGGGCCACCGGTTCGGACCCCGGCTTTCATTCTGTAAGGCAGGAGCTGGGTGCAGGGAGCTCTGCTCGATTTCCCCTGCGGTTAGGGCTACCCTTGTTTGGGAACAGAAGCTCCTGATAATAATCCGCAAGTCATGATGCCCCCTGGGGGCAATTTTGGGGAATGAATTAATGCTCCGGAGTTCTCCAAGCAAAGCAAGATTCTGAACGGGGTTTCCAGGGAGGGGAAAAGTGTCCGTATAAATGCAGACACACACAGGGCCTCCGTTCCCATAGGAGGGGCTCGCCGGTGGGGGTGGGCGCGAGAGGGAGGCGTGCCTCTCGCCAAACATCCCGGGGAAGGAGAATCACATTCCGCGACAAGGCTCAGCCCAGGTCCGCGCGCCCAGAGCCGACCATCAGCAATGACGCTGTATTTTCATCTTCATATTCGCCAAATAACGCTCCTGCCTCCTCTCCCCTCCCTGGCTGGAAGCAGAGGAGACCAGAAGCAGGAGGGGAAGGCGGAGAAGACCTGAGCGGACACAAGGAAATCTTCCCCAAGTGGCTTTGTAACAACCACGTATTCGCCACCCCCCCGAAGTTAATGGAAACGAGTTTTCACTGCACAGTTTTTAAATACAGAAACTTAAAACTCTTTTTATTCTCTGTACAGAAAATACATAATATTCGTGTTCTGTCTTCAGTTAAATGCCCTTTATCATGAAATATATGGTTTTTGAACTCTATGCAAATTGAATTTTCAATCCCTTGGACTTTCCCGTGTATGCGTAACAGAAGAGTGCAGTAAGGTTAGCAAATCCTAAACTCTCCTCAGCCCCTAAATCACACAGGTTTGAACCGTGTGGTCTGAATCTGCGAGGCAGAGTTTTCTCAATAAATACAGTCCAGGGGCACCTGGGTGGCTCAGTCGTTAAGTCTGCCTGCGGCTTGGGTTGTGATCTCAGGGTCCTGGGATCGAGCCCCGCATTGGGCTCCCTGTTCAGTGGGAAGCCTGCTTCTCCCCCTTCCCCTCCCCCTGCTTGTGTTCCCTCTCACCGTCTCTATCTCTGTCAAATAAATAAATAAATAAATACAGTCCAGCCCTACAAATGTTCTTCCCTTTCCTTATGATTTTCTTAATAACATTTTCTCCTCTCTGGCTTACTTTATTGTGAGAATACAGAACAAAATACACACGACACACAAAATATGCATTAATCGATGATTTATGTTATCGGTTAGGCTCTGTCAACGGTAGGCTATCAGGAGTTAAATCTGGGGGGAGTCAGAAGATGTGTGCAGATTTCCAGCTGTGGGTGGGGTTGGTGAACCCTTGTGATGTTCAAGGGGCACCTATATATTGATGATTTAGCTTTTTTTTTTTTTTTTAGTGACTTATCACCCTTAGTTTGTGGTTTTTAGAAATAGCACGTGCACCCAAGACGTGCTGATTGCTTGGCTTTGACTCGACGTGCACGATGTCACAGAATGGATGCTTCGTGAACGTTTGTTCATATCAACAAGATGGTTCAGATCCACAAGCTGAAGTTTTGATTTTAACACGGACGCCTGCGGCCAGCATCTCTCTGCCCAGGACGCAGTTATAGCCGAGCTCGGGCCCTGGGACGGCCGCTGCGTATCGGAGCCCGTCAGCTGTCTAGAGAGGGACAGGTGATGGCATCCATCTCGGGAGCCACACTATTGACTCACGACATAAAGAAAAGGATGCGGGGCTATGGCCACTGATGGTAGAGATCCACAAGGACTCGGGGCCGCAGAGAGCTCCCGGAGGCTCTGGCCGAGAACGTGAGGCCGGGGTCCGCGGTGCCTGCAGACCCTCCTTGGCAGGCGCCGTGACGTGACAGGAGAGAACGCACTGAAGTCTAGCTTGTGGGGACTGACCGCTGGTGGCAGCTTCGGGTGGCTCATCGATCCGTGCAAGAACTGGGTTTGACCTGGCTGTGTGACATTGGATAAGTCACCTCACCTCTCTGAGCCACAACTTTCTCATCTGTACGATGGAGGTGAAGGTGTTCTCCAGGAACAGACCTGAGACAGGGCGCACGTGCAAGTGATTTATGAAGGAAGTGCTTCTGGGTAAACTGGGAGACTTGGAAGTACAGAGCAAAGCCAAGGTAGCAGTTTCAGGCAAAGCCCTGCAGGGGGCAGCCTCGGCCTGATCCTGCAGGGAGCTCAGCCGCATACTTTCCCTCCCGTTAGGGGTTAGGTTGAAGCAGTACACCTGTCAGCCTCTGCTTCAGGGCCACCCCAGGGGTGCGCAGCTGCTCCCTCTAAGTGGGCGAGGCCACTTAGCTGGAGGGTAGGTGGCTGGTGTCACAGGTGGGGACTAAGCCTCCTGCAGCGGGGACAAGCCCAAGTGTGCAAATGCTGGGAAGGATTCCGGGCAGAGCGGCTCAGGGGTGTGACAAGGTCAGATCAGAAAATGTCGCACGAAGAACTCCGTAAACTATGGAGCGCAGGCTTTTGTCAGGCTCCCAAAGCGACACTAATTACATGGGACTGTGTTGGGACTGTGTCGGGTACAGGTCACGGCCCACGAAGCAGCCCTAGCGGCCACTGCTCGGAGCCACGCAGCCAGGGGAAGAGAGGGACAGGGTGACACACTCCACGCCACACGGTGCCGTGTTCTCTCCGAACGTGCTTTTCGGGAGGATTCATGCCGGTTGCTGGGGAAGATGCAGAAAGGACCAGAAAAACGTCCCCATTCCTGCATGCTGGCTCCCTTTGTACTGTGACTTTGAGGTTCCCCCATGCAGAGGTGGAGCCTGTTTCCTGACATGGGTCCCTCAGGGCTGGCCTTGTGACCTGTGTTGACCAAGAGGTTTCTGCAGGACCAACGTTGATCCCGTCTGGGGCGTCAGCCCCTTGCAGGTTGCTGGGGCGCCCGGGGGGCTCCTTAGGTGATGTGTCCAGCTCTTGATCTCAGCTCAGGTCTTGATCCCAGGGTCATGAGTTCGGGCCCCGTGTTGGGCTCTGTGTGTTTGGACATGGAAACTACTTTAAAAAGAGAGAGAGAGAGCGAGAGAGAGGCAGCTCGCCATTTCCTTTTTCTTTTTTTTTTAAGATTTTATTTATTTCCTCATGAAAGACAGAGTGAGTGAGAGGCAGAGGGAGAAGCAGGCTCCCCGCGGAGCAGGGAGCCCGATGTCGGGCTTATCCCGGGACCCCAGGATCATGACCTGAGCCGAGGGCAGACGCTTAACCGACTGAGCCACCCAGGCACCCTCCATTTCTTGTCTTGATGACTTCGGAATCCGGTGGAGCCAAGGTTAACCTGCTAGATGAAGGAAGTGATCAAAGCAGGGGAGAGATTCGAGGAAAGAAGGTGCTGCAAGGGGTTCCCAAGTCAAATAGATCACTGAGGGCTGCCTGGAGGAGATAAGACTCAACCTTGCATGTGATGTGGTTTTGGAATATAGGTGAGGTTCAGTGGGGCCGATTCCAGAGCCCGCGACCAAGAATTCTTGAGACATCTTTGGTGCAACATGGTGGTTTGTTAAAACACAGGAACAGGACCCATGGGCAGGACCCCTGGGCAGAAAGAGCGGCTGCCCAGGGGTTGTGAGGGGTGGCTAATTATATACTATGGGGTTGGGGAAGGCAAGGAAAAAGGGAGGTTTTGAAAGAAGCTTAATTTCATATGCTAAAGAGGACCTACAAAAGGCCTTGCTTTTGCCAAGTTGAGGTTGTTGTTTACCCCAGTAGTAAGGTATTAACATTAAAAGAGTTGAACTTTGCCCTCTCCCGCTTCAATTATCTGTCAATGGCCAGCAGGTTATAAGGGCATTTAATTGTATCTACTTTTCCTTCTGGAAGCTAGGTTATTGATACAAATGCTTTGTTCTTGTGGATCGCTAAAACATTTGTAAAGCGAGGGAGGGAGGGAGACTCCCGTCTTGGAGGACTGTGATCCCTGTAAGTTTATTCGCTTTTCCTTCCTTTAGCTTCAGGGCAGCCAGGAGTGCGTGAGGAATGTCACATAGATCCCATGGAGGGGGGGGGGGTCAGTTTCTGCTTTGTCTTCAGCTGGCCTTCTGTTCCCTCACCACCTGGAGAAGCAGGTGCACAGCAGAGGCGGACGGGGTGCTGGGGGTGGGGCAGGTTGGGAGGTCAGGCTGGAGCCTGGAGGTCAAAGCAATAATGGCGATAAGCCTGATAAGCAGATAAAGCCAGCTTGAAGGGGTCCCGCATGTCAGGGTTGGGGGCTCGTGGTAGGCAGTGGGCTGCCATCAGCTGTCCGCAGGCAGGGCTGGTCCTCGGAGTGGAGGGGACACACCGTCTGGAAGAGGAAGGCAGCAAGGAGCTGGGAAGTGGCTCTCGAACCAGCTCCTGCAGCTATCTTCCTGGCACCAGCCCCCCCCCAAACCCCTGCCTTCTTGCCTCTGGCCAAAGCTTTGGGTCCTTGTCCCCATCAAACAGCGCGCGAAGATGGCACAGGCCTTCCCACAGCCCAGCCGACCCTGTTCTCAAGAACCGATGAGGTTCATCACTTCGGAACCACAAAGAAAGCCCGCAGCAAGGTTTCTAATGAAAAGAAGGTGGCGGCCACAGCCAGCACTGCCGAGCGCCCCCACGGGGGAAAACGTGCCCTGCTCCCCCGGGGACCACCCTCCCTGCTTTACGTTTATGCTAAATTCTTAGTTTAACGATTTGGTTGTAAATACATATATTTGGATTCCATTTGACTGCTGCCAGTCAGTCTTGTGATTTGGATAGTTCGAAATGGGTTTGTTGGCTCTGAATGTCAACATAAGCAACGTTGCGCCCGCAGAGAAATTAACGTTCCAACGCGCACGGCTCTCCCCTCCAGGGGCCAGCCGCTTGCCGAGATGGTGGGGCAGGCGTGCTCCCTTCTCCTGGATAAGCCTGCCTGTCCCCTTCGGCTTACCCTCGTGTCCCCCCCGCCCAGTGCCCAGCCCGGACGTGGCCCCATGTCATCCTTCCACACCAGTGAGTGGATGAATGAACCGAGCAGATGGGATGAAAAACACTCCGCCGTTGGGTGCCTACTGGAATGGCTGGTCCCAGCATCACCCTGGAGCGGTCTGAGCTGAGAGGGGAGGAGGGAGAAGTGGAGGAGGGGGAGGGACGGTTCCCAGTATGGTGGGGGGGCCCCCCAGGGATTCTGGAGCCCAGCCTGTTCCTGTCGCCTAGCTCCGAGGCCTGCCCTCCCCAGTGATTTTCCGTTTGGCCAGGGCTGGCCTCTAACATCAGGTCTTGCAGAGCGCTAGCCTGTCGGCGTAGCAGAAATGGCTGGATGATGAATATTCATACAAGCTCGGCTTTGGCGTGGGGGGGTGGAGGCCTTTTCTGCAAAGGACACAAATCACATTAACCACCATGGTAACCACACTTGCAAGGAGCTGCCCTGGGGATTTGCAAAGCTCTTTCCCACCCAGCATTGATCTCCTGCTGAAGGGGAGGGGGGCCACTCCAGTGTGGGCCCCTCCCATTCAACATCCACCTGCCTGGGCCACACTTCCGTCTCGGCTGGGCGCCTACGGGCCCCGGGCCCGGGCCCGGGGGAACAAGGCAGGACCCCCTCTCCCTTGCAATTTCTTGGGTAATAGGAACACCTTTTATTCTAATAAGGTGACTCCAGGGGGGCTTCCCCTGCCTCCTGGGTGGGGGCTGGTCACCAGAAAGCCCTTGACCTTGGAACTTGCAGCCCCATTCTCTGGGGGAAGCTCAGTGGCTAGAGATAAGTAATCTGCCCTGCCTGCTCCAAGAGGCACCACAGAATCCCTATACTAGAGGGTTGGGAGAAGGTCCAAGTGGGGGGATTTCCTCCACAGGCCAGGGTTGATGCACCCCAAATTCCCTGGGGAGGGAGACTCCCGCCCCAGGACCCTCTCCAGCCCTACTCCCGTATGCCCTGTGATGGGACCTCCTTTATCACACACCGCCACCATAGGCAAGTATTTCCCTGCATTCTGTGAGCCCTTCTAGCAAATCATTGAACCTGAGGAAGGTGTTGTGCCAACAGTGGGTCAGATACAAGCCTGGGGACCCCGGGGATCATCCGATGTTGGGGAAGGCTGCTGGGTCTGAGCCCGGAAGCCTGCAGGCAGTTCGCATCAGAATGGAATGAAAGCCCAGGTCCCCCGCTGGCTTCCGATGGTTGGAGAACCCCTCCGTGGTTCTCCAAGTCCACACGCTCCGTGTCGGAAGTAGTGTATGCCGAAGAACGGTTTTCCTTTTGGAACAGCAAGTGATGAATGTTTGGAGCAAACTAAAGCGAGCCAGGCTGGAGGAAGGAAGGGGGCCGCTGGTCTGGGGGAGGGTCGGCAGGAACCCGGGGAAGGCAAACAAGGCCCAGCAGAAGTTCAAGTGTGAGGCTGGCGCCCTTGGTCACCACGGTCAGCAGGGCAGCGCTGAGTGCACCCCACTTGTGCGAGGGTGACAGGAGGGAGCGGGGAGGGGATGGGGAGGGGCAGGGGCAGCGGGGACTGGGGACTCAAGTAGAGTCAGGAGTGAGCGAGCACAAAGCCGGGGCCCGTGGACACGCCATGAGGCCAGCTGTGTCTGCTAGCCGGCAATGCTACACAGTCCCCCTTCCCCCAGACACCGCGAGACGGAGGCCCCGTCCTTCCCCACGATGACATTTCAGGGGGGAATGGCTCTCAGATGCTTGAGAAAGGCCCTCGGAGTCGTAGGTCATACAGAGACAGAGGGAGGGTTCATGGTATAAGACCCCCACCTTCTTAGTGAATGCTCTTAAGGAAGGGAGGTGAGGGGTCCATGTCAGGTGTTGGCTAGAAAGACAGTCAGTTCTTTGGACAGCCCTGAGCTTTTCCAGATAGGAATCCGAAAGGAGCTGGAGGGCCCCGGGGACCGGCCTTTGGCTGCGCGATGCCAGGCGGAGTCTCCCGGGTGGGGGTTTGGACCAAGCCCGCAAGGGCTGAGACAGCTGTCTGCTGCTCTCGAAGCTCCTGCTTTTGGGGATAGGGGTGGGGGCTCAGCCCGAGATGAGGGTTCAAACGGTGACCCGAGGTGCCCGCCACCCTGAGGAGCTGGGGGGGGGGGCGGGGAAGAGTTTGGGACTTGGTTCTTTACAAAGTGTGGTCTGGTCCCAGAAGGGCCTTTGGAAAGAACATCCTTTCTCCGTCCCTCCACCCGTTCGTTCTGCAAGCGTTCACAGACCCTCTGAGCTGAGCCTGACACACAGGACTACTTACAGCCCCCAAGGGGCCCCCAGGGCCCTCACTGTCGGTTTGGAAGTCCTACTCAGAGACACGGCCCAGCTCCCACCCCTGCCCCCCCACCGAAACCAAGCCTCTGCTCAAGCTTCTGCAAGCTCCTTATTACCAGCAGGAGTCCACATGTGCAAAGACACGGCAGGGGAGTGCGGTCTCGGGTGCACGCCCTGCTGGGGCCCCTGACCTTGTTGGTCCCTTTTAAGTGGAGAAGGCCACCCTACGTGACTCTGGTGGGTGGCCCTGGGAGGGAGCACCTCCAGCCTTCAGGCTCCCCTGCAGGGTTCTGGGGTGGATGTGTGCCCACAGACTGTCCGCATCCGCCGTCCCTCCTTTTAGCATAGCACCCTCTCCCTCTAAGCATTGGGTTCATCCCAGGCTCTGTGACCACAGTGACACATGCAGGGTGGACACGGGGCACTGGCCCAGCCCGCTGTGACATTAGCCCCCCTGGCCCCAGTGACCAGGTCAGCGACGGTCATGCAACCAAGCACAAGCAGGCAGAATGATCGCTTGACTTATAAGGGAACACCAGGAAGATTCTCTGCTGCACAGAGTCACGAGGACGTGTCTGCATTGACCAGTTGCCATCTTGCCCCCACAAGGAGAACCATCAAAGAATGACGCAGAGGACACAAAACCCAGAGGCGGAAAGAAACATTGGTTCCTGATGGGTCTGACTGGACTCCTGGATCAAGCCACACCTGAAGGCCTGGATCAAGCCACACCTGAAGGCCGACCCACAGGATTCCTAGCTACATGAGCTAATAAATTCCCTGTATGTCTGAACTGGTTTGAGTTGGGGTTCTGCCCCTTGTAATAGTCTTCACTGCCACTATCTCCGTGCAGTCTTTAACCCCCATGACAGTTGGCCCACCCCTAAAGGGACAAGCTCTACCAACAATCCTGGGGTCTCTGGCCTTGCTGTCATCTTTATCTGTTTCTGCTCCTGCCCGGCTCCCCTTGCCCCTGGTGGCTTACACTCTGAGTCAGACCACAGGCCCAGCTTTTCTGGCTTGACACATCACCCATGGCTTGGTCCTGTACGTTGGCCTCTGACGGCCCCGGGTACGGCCCACCAATGAGTCCCAGCACCTACGGCCTGACCCTGGTCTCGGCGTGTTATAACATTCCTTTGGGCCAGGCCCCCGAAGAATGACAACCTGTCAGACGTTGCCCTCCGTATTTTTTCCTCATCGGTAGAGTGTAGCAGGGGGAGGGCTCCCCGTGCTCAGAAGAGCCCGACGCCAGGTTTGATGCCCTGAGGCCACCATCTTGAAATTCTTCGTAACGTTGAACAAGAGCTCCACGTTCTCATTTTATACTGGGTCCCCTGGATTAGGGTGGCAGGCACTGATGACGCGCCCAGCACAGGAGGTCCCCTGCTCTGGGAGCCCTGATGTCCCTGACAGAAGAGACTAGAAGCGCTGGAACCGGTCTGAGACTACAGTCAGTTATGGGTGGGAGGTGTGTGTGTGTGTGTGTGTGTGTGTGTGTGTGTGTCGGGAGGTTGGGTCGGCAGCCCAAGCCATAAAGCCTTGACACCCGACCCGTGGATGTTTTGACCAGCGCGCCCCCTCCTGCACCTGCTTCAGAGGTAGACCCCTCCTACCTTTGAGGAGGTTGGGACCCAGGGCTCGGGATAGAAGCCCTCATTAGCTGTCGGCGATTTCCCGAGTCACTGATCCCATCAGTTCCTTGCACTGTTCCCACAGTGGGACCGGGGTGGACCTCCTCTGGGGCATGATATGGATCCTTTATTTTTAAAAGATTTTTATTTATCTATTTGACAGAAGAGAGAGCGAGGGAGCACAGGCGGGGTGAGCGGTAGGCAGAGGCAGAGGGAGAAGCAGGCTCCCAGCCAAGCAGAGAGCCTAATGTGGGGCTCGATCCCACGACTCTGGGATCACGACCTGAGACAAAGGCAGCCGCTTAATCAACTGAGCCCCCCAGGCGCCCGGCTACGGGTCCCTTAGTGGGGACCCCGGTGCAGAACCTGGCACTTGGTCCCTTATCATTCTGGCATGTAACCCCGACAGTGACGTTCTTTGTGCCTCTCGCCCCCTCAGGCATGTGTTTGAGGACAGAAGCTGCTCCCTCGCCCAGCATCCCTGCTCTGGCACAAGGAGCCCACACAGTCGGTGCCCAATAAATGGGGGCATTACAGCCGTGAGAATGTGGACTCTGAGCCCAGCTGGGATTCCGGTCCTGGTCCCGCCACTTGCCAGCTACATGGCCTTGGGCCAAGAAACGCCTCCTGCCTCCGTTTCCCCTTTTGTAAAAACGGAACCAAGATAACAACAGTACCTACTTTCTATAGTTGCGATGGAGATGAAGTGAGTTAGTACAGACGTAAAGAGCTCAGCCCCGCACAGAAACCTAGTAAGTGCCTTCTGTTTGCTGTTACCTGCTAATGAAATGAAACTGTTAAGTGCAGGCTCGCCATCCCGTGTTGTGCGGAAATGCATTAGGCTGGTCTTCCGGATATCATTCATTCATCCCCTGAATGTCTGTTGGGTGTTTATGGAGAGCCTGGCACAGTGCTAGATGCGGGGGGATTAAAAAGTTGAGTAAGATACACCTTGCCCTCCGAGGACTTACAGGGGAGGGCTCCTGATGTCAGGCAAGTGAATGCAGCTCCCGTGATCTGCTCCCCTCTGCCCCCTGCAGAGGTGAGGCTGGGGAGGCTGGGGAGAGGTGCAGAGGAGGAGGGGGGCCATCCTGCCTCTGGTAGGGGCAGAATGGAGGTAGCCTGGAGCTGAGCCTTGCTGCAATGAATAGACAGTGTCTTTACATAAAGCACAGGCTGCATTCAAACACTTAGGAGTTAAAGTTTTGTTTTTAATGATCATCATAGAAAAGGACAAAAGCAATGGGCGCTAACAAAGGGACACGAATCCACAGCCACATTTTTACATCCATCAAGGTTAGATACTTTTCAAAGAGCACACTGAAGCCCTATATTAAGAAATTGTCTTTTCACCGTAGTAAAAGTTAGTGATCTCATCGTGAAACCAGGGGACTCGAGTAGCAAAGGATTACAAGAATAGTTAAAATACCTGTCTTTTATTAAGTAAACTACTTATAAGTTGATTATGAAAGCATTCGTCGGACCCAGAAACATTTCTGATTCTCTCTGCACGAAGAACTGGTCTCTGGAGAGCGGTTTGTTACCAGAATAAGGTTTCCGTAAAACTTTAAATAGTAGAAAGTGTGAATATGCCTTCAAGCCGGAGGGGGGCAGGGGGACGGGGTGGGGCACGTGGAAAAGAGTCAAAAACAAGGTTAAGATGTAGGTTTGCCCAAAGACTGTGAGGCAGCCCCTCCCATCCTCATCCCATCTGAGCTCCCCTCTGCCCCCCCAACTCGCCCCCCACCCCAGCCGTGCTGCTCAGATGCATGGCGGAGGTCAGGTCCGTCCAGGTCCCAGAGACCACGGTTACCTGGACAAGTTCAAGTTCAGCCCCGCCTTCCCATTCACTTTGTACGGCTTCCTCCATCCCAAGACGGTGAGGACGGAGGGTCCATGGATGCCCAAAGGACTCGGTAGGCGGCAGACCACTGCCCTCCACTGGGATTACTGGAACTCGGGGCCGCAGCCATGATCCCTGCTGTTGCTCCAATTTATTCCACGACTCGCAAACAGGGAAAAGTGGAACTCTGGAAAACTCCCAAAGTTTTGGATTCAGAGACAGAATTGGCGCTGTTGGTGCTTGGGGGCCAGTTCACCAACTCTTTGTCGTCGGGGAGTGCTCGCAGCATCGCCTGCTTCTATCCCACTAGATGCCAGTAGAACATCGACCCCCAACAAGTCGTGAAAACCAGAATTGTCTCCGGATGTCGCCGACAGTCCCGCGAAGGCCAGAATTTTCCAAGTTTGAGAACCACTGGCCAGTCGTTCAGAAATGTTGCTACATCAATGCTCTGGGCTCCAGACTCCGCTCTCTTGCCGACCAGCCCGAGCTGGCAAACTCCCACAGACCTCTCAGAGACTCCGTCCCCTCAAGCGTGAAGTCTGGGAACTCTCCTCCTACCAGTCTGCAGGGCAGAATCATCTGGATTGCTTGATTCTCTCGTTCCTTAAGCCCCCAGGGGACAGACACTGGGGTCACTGGTGGCTGCTTAGCCACATGGAGGGGCAACATGAGGAATAAGGGCTCTGGTACTCCCCTCGTGCACGCGAGTTCCCTGCGAACACGCCTCGTGTATCTGTCAGGATTTATTCCCAAGCAGGAGGGGTCTCGGCCCTCCTTCCGGGAAGGCGGGAAGTCGCCTGGCGAAAGGACCCAGAGGCGGAGGATAGAGTCTCATGAAAGCATCTAGATAGATTCCGCCAGGTGCAAGCCTGCACCGTGGCCAAAGGATGGCCGCGGGGAACGTCCCGGGTGCCGTTGCAGCCAGTCCTGCCTCTCCAAGGCCTTCTTCTGATTTTATTATCCTTTGATTAAAAAAAATTATGACTTTCCCAGTGACTCAGAAGAACAGTATAGACTTACATTCCAAAATCGGTGTAATCGATTTCCCGTGCTTTCGACCATCCCATTGCGTTCCTGACAGCTCCCCTCTTCTCACTCTGGGGGAATTCTTCCTCTCTTCAGTCCCTGTGGTTTGCACTATTTTGTTCCCCATCACACCCTCCAAAAAAGGGGAAAGAGAATGCCCAATGTCTAATCTTAGAAGTGACTTTCTGGAAACATCTGGCTGCTGCCTGATGCTGGTGACCTGAGTTTCTTGGAGAGGCTCATTTTCCCACTTGGAGATTATGACCTCCATCCCTCTGGGCTCTCAGCACTCAGCTCAGCCAGTCTGGGCCATGTCCCTGTCACTGAATGACGGAGGAGGGGCAGACGGGGCGGGAGGGGCGGGCCAAGCCACTGCAGACATCCCGACTCCGACTGCTCCTTTGGGCCCCCGAGCACAGCCCCTTGGTCTTCCCATCAGAGCATCCCAGGCCGCCCAGGGCTCGCTCTAGGGATGCTCAAGGGGCAGGTGCTGGGACATGGCGCAGGGCGCTGGTCGACAACTGGTAGAGAGCACGATGCCTGCCGTAATCCAGGGCCATCCCTGCGCTCCCCGGGGAATGCCCAGCAGGCTGGGAGCCGATGTCCTGGACCAGGCAGCCGGAGGCTTGCTAGGTCTCCCCTCCTTTCCTATGTGGCCCCATCTGCCCTCCCCAACATTACAGGTCCTGATCGGAAGCCCCCTAATGCCTCTCACCACTGTGAGGTTCTCAGACCACTGAACACGCGTGCACTGCTCCTGCCCCCCTTCCAGAACCTACACACGGACTCTGTGACCTAGGACCCGAACCGCCGCAGCCTCGGAGCCCCCGTTCCCGGGATGGCCCATTCCAGACGGCTCACGGTGCAGAGCGTGCATGCAGGGAGACACAGGGCAGCCACACGGCCTGCAGAGCCAGCAGAGGTGGGTCTGAATCCCAGCTCTCTAGGTCCGAGTTCTCAGGCCCATTGGCCTGGCCTCAGTTTTCTCACCAGAAAAATGGGACAACACCTGACGTGCACTTCTCCGCACCTCACTTCTGCCTCCGAGGGGTGAACTGACAAGTAAACGGGATAGGAACAGAGCACAGCCCAAAGAAGACGCACGATAAATGACGGCAGTAAGGATAATAATTATTAATGATATCACTAATGGTGAAAGAAGGCCGTGCTCCTGAAGGAGGACAGGAGCATTCGTCTGGAAGGAATCGGGCCGCCCAGCAGATGACGGTCGAGTCTCTCCAGTCTCTAGGGAGGGATTCCAACACATGCTAGTGGTCTGGCCGCCATCCAGGCCTTCCATTTAGAACACGCTGGAAAACGACCTATCGCCTCTCCAGCCCAAGTGCTACTAGCCCGCCCTTCCTAACGTCCTCCCTCCGGTCCCGGAGATCTCCTGAAAGGAGATAAACCATCTCTCTGGAGGGTGCAGGGGGTCAGGGGAATCTCCTCTACGTCTTGACCTGGATCTCAGGAGGAGGGGGGCACAGCAGAGCGACAATGTCGCCCAGGCCCACACAGGAGGTGGAATCCGCTTGGAACACGCCTGGCTAACGTGTCCCCCCGCCTCTCCTCCAGAGCTCAGGGACACGGATGCGGCTTCCTGAAGCAGGTGTCGTTCTTTTCGGTGGAGTGTCCCCCGTGCGGACACGGTATGGGACACCTACGGCTTGTGGAGGGAAGACGGGGAAGCATGTGGAGGGCCAAGCACAGAGAACTTTCCAACAAGTGCAGGACCCCTTCTCTGGAAAGCAGCTACGAAGAGGCAAGCCCCTTTTTCCTCCGCACAGGCTCATTAAGTCCAGGTGGGCTCCGGGGCCAACCTCGCCCGGGAGGAGCCGGATGGGAGCCCGGGCTGGGGTCTGCGAGTCGAACATCCGTCCCACCTGCTTGGGAGAGTCCGGGGCTCACAGGACGCCTGAGCCCGGGCTGGAGCCTCCCCCGCCACACGGACCGTCCCGACCGTCCTCGGCAATCCAGCTGGGTGAGCCTCAGTGCTTGTGGGGGCCCCTCTGTTGGGCTCCGGGTCTGGGCGGGGGGCCTTCCGCACGTGTCCCAAGAAAGTTGCTCGCTGGTAACGGCTCTGGCCACACAAAACCACTCGTGCTCAGCTTCAGAGAGAGGGGCCGGTGACAGGGACCACCATCCCTGAAGCCGGGACAGCGAGAGGGCAACGGGCAGGGGACGAGCGTGCCCCACTCTGAGGACGGTCAGACTTCTGCCTGCGGAGGAAGCCAGAGTGGGCCGGGGCCACAGCACGACATGGGACCTTGGCGAAGGGCCTCTGTAGACCCAGAGCCCGACTTTAATGTGGCCTGGCAGTGCCACCCCAGCCACCGCAGGTGGCTCGGAGTGGCAGAAAGAGGCTGGCTTTAGAGCCGGAGGGTTCAGCCTCAGACCCCAGCTTGTCACGCTCATGCTGTGTGGCCCCGGGTGAGTTACTGTGCTCCTCTGAGCTTCTGGTGTTCTACGTATTGGGGCAATGACGCTGCAAGGTAATCGTGTGGATTAAACGTGCGCGTCGGGGTCTAGCCCGGTGCCTCCCGTCTGCTACCGAACATCCAACACCCGGCCCAGCTGCGCAAGGCCGGTGGGACAGCGCAGCGTCCCCTCTGGCTGGAAGTCCGTCCTTTACCCTTCAGGGGCGTTCACGGGCACGCCTACTCCCCTTGCTGTCATCCAGGCGATGGTGGAAAAAACCAGATCAAAACACTGTAGGAGCCCGGGAGGGAGTGACTGAGCAAGTCCACAGAATCACCGAACGCAGACTTTGGACAAGCGGGGCCCTAAGCTCCAGGCTCTGCGTCTGCAGCCCTGGCCGAAGAGGGAGAAATCCTTGGAAGTTGAGTGTAACCGGCCTTTACGCCAAGGGAAAAGAAAGCCTTCCTGGGGGAGGCCTCCGTGCCCAGAATCACCCAGAGAACCCCCGGCCCGCCAGGGCTGCCTCGGCCACTCAGACCACACGCTCCGCTCCTCCCCGGTTCTGGCATACGGGGTCCCCCAGAGCCCCCACGGCCATCACCACAGGCCATCTGGAGAGCAGGGAGCTGCCGCCACCTCTCTACAGGGCTCCTTTGGGGACGTGGGGTCAGAAGGTAAGGACTCAGACTATCTGGGCTGCAGCGACCCCGGGAGGCACCAAGTACCGCCTTGGCCCCTCCCCACCCCGGCGCTGGACCTCCTCCTTGGGTTCTCATGAAGACGCCGGTCTCAGAACGCCCTCGTTCAAGGGGCGCACGCAGGGGCTTAAGACAGAGAAGCATTTGCTTGAAAAAGCATCTGGGATGATGGGGGCGCAATGGCTGACCTCCCAGCCCAGCCCAGCCCCCCTCCAGCACCCCAACCTCATCCACCCAAGAGCACGGCCCTGTCAGTAATTCCAGAAGGAGCCCAGGCCGAAGGTTCCCCCATCCCTTCTCGCTCTCTGCAAAGGTCACGCCGGCTCTGCACTCGCGACCTCCGCTGGAGCCGAAGCCCCTGCGGATGCACGCGTGGCCGCAGGGACAGACATGGCCACTCGGGGCTGGCGGCCGTCTGCGGACGCGGTCAGGCTGCTAACCCTGTTATCGCAGCAGCTCAGCGCCAACCTCGCAGACGAGTGGCTGCCTAGGGACAATTAAGATGTCCCTTTGCCCAACCTCGCAGACGAGTGGCTGCCTAGGGACAATTAAGATGTCCCTTTGCCCAACCTCGCAGAAGAGTGGCTGCCTAGGGACAATTAAGATGTCCCTTTGCCTGTCGTCAGGAACAGCCGTGTCTCCCGAGACCACAGGGACACAGCCAGCCTTTTCGCAATTGTCCCCAGACAGCACTGGGCTTCCCACCCAGTCTTTTAAGTTTCCCCACCACAGAGGGGAAGTATGGACCATGTATTTTCTTTTGCACAGCTCGGGGAGAAAGCCAGGAGAGTGCCACTCCTGGCCCACGGGCGAGAGAGGCTGTGTGCAAGCTTCCCCCACTCTGCTCGGCACGGGGGAGCCATCTGGGGAAGGGGGGTACCGGGCAGGAGCCTTTCCTAAGGACAGAAGTAGAGCGAGTCCTTCTCCATGCTGCCCCTCTACCCCAGTGCACCCCATCCTGTGCTGGTCTGTGCGGGAGGCTCCCCTGCAGGCCAGGAACCCCCCCCCCAACCCCCCCAGGCACTGACTGGGAGGCAGGTTAAGGAGGCTGACTCGGACAGAGCACGTTCAGGTCTGCAAGAGAAGGCGGGAAGCAGACCTGGTGTAAAATGCAGGTGTCTGGGCACCGCCCCGCCCCCCCCCAGCACAGCTGCCAGACCCTCCGGGCGTTTTCCCTGAGGGCAGCTGAGAAGCAGGGATTTGCTTAGGACAGTGCTTCACTGGGGCCCAGAGAGGAAACGTCCCCCCTGCTCTGACAGCTCCAGTCCCCTGCCCCATGGTCACCGGCAAATCGCGCCTCTCCCTCCACTCCCTCCCGGCTGTCAGAAGATCAGGTAGGCGTGAGCCCGCCGTCTCTAAAATCCCGAGAGTTCTCGGACAGGAAAGAGCATCCGCCGGCGGCTGGTCTGAAGACTGGACCGCTCGGCCGACCTACAGATTAAAGGTGCTTCTTCTCTTTTGAAAAAGAAGAGCAAGTCCGTTCGGCCGATAACCCCCCGCCCTTGGAAATCCCACCCCGTCACCGGTCAGCCCCCTGTCCTTGGGTTTCCTGAGGCATCCGGGTCTCAGAAGGGGCTGTGCCTGGTGACAAAGGTGCCCTGTCCAAGGCAAACAAGGAACGTTCTATGGCCCAGGTCACCTCCACCCGTGTGCCAAAGGGCTGAGTGGGAGACCACGGCTGGGCTGGGCACGCGCCAGTCCCGAGGGCTGCTCCTTCCGGGTGCCCCACACGCCGGGTGCGGCAAGTTGGCATAAAAACAAGACACGAATGTGATTATTTACTCCCAGCGAGAGATCGTCCCACCACGTCCATATTTCACACCTAGCCGGCTGTTTCCTCCGGTCCTACGTCCTTGGAATACAGTTTCAAAGATTCCCCACTTGGCCCCTCGCGAAGGCTTTGGCCCATCACGCCTCCAGGGGCCAGAAGCTCACACTCCCGAGTTTTCTGGATTAGCCTGCCCTCTTCTGGATTAGCCTGGGGGAACTCCCGATGCACAGTCGTTGCTCCCGGAGAGGCCGTGCGCGTGGCCAGAACTCCCGGTTCCAGAAGGTGGGCACAGCCAAGGGCCGAGAGCACCAGTGTCCCCAGCAAAGCCTCGCCCTGCTGTGCGCCCAGCATGGGCTGAGCCGGCCGGGAGCTCGCGGGCATCCCGAACCTCAGAAGGTGAAGGCGTACACCACCCCGACCACCACAATGTTCCCCAGGGTCGCTATGATGGCAATCCAGAGCAGGACCGCGTCGTTGGAGGACCGTGGAGGCTCCTCCAGCTGGCCCTGGCCGTTGGAGGCCGCGTGGACGTTGGTGGAGGAGTTAAAGAGGGAGTACTCCGTGCTGAAGTCCTCGTTGGGCGAGTCCATGAAGGCGCCTCCCATCATGGGCAGCTGCAGAGAGGGAGAGAAGGAATTAACCTGGGCGCACGGGGCTCGAGGGGAGCCGGGTCGGGTCGGGTCAGGCAACCCTGGGCTCGGACTCAGCGTCTCATGGGCTCTCCTTCCATCTGTTATCATGGACGGTGCCTGTTTTAAGCTACAAAAGGTAGTAGAGACGGCAACGCTTGGAGGCACACACCCTCATGCCCATTCCACAGCTGCGGGCTGTCCCTGGGACTGACAGACCCCCTCTCACCGCCAGCCCCTCCACACCAGCATGGGTCATAAAATGCCTTCCTTCCTCTTCTTTTTGCAAAGTCGTGCTGCTCAGCACGGAACAGTAAGGAAATAGAAAAGAGGAAAAAGAAAAAGTGAGACCAGCCTCACTGCTTTAGGATAATCGCTGTCAACGCTGTGATATTTTTCTTTGGCACCTTTTCTCCATGTGTGTACGTGCGTGTGTGAGAGAGACGGGGAGAAAACACGTTTAAACACGTGACTTTGTATAAAATTCTGTATAAAAATTCCATCAAAACACCATTTTACCCGTTGTATACTATCCAACCACAAATAAAACCCCAATTTAACCATCCCCCTACAATTGGAGATTCAGGAATTTGGGTTTTTTTTGCTTTTATAAATAATGCAGTCAGAATGGCTAAAATGAACAAGTCAGGAAACGACAGATGTTGGCGAGGATGTGGAGAAAGGGGAGCCCTCCTACACCGTTGGTGGGAATGCGACTGGTGCAGCCACTCTGGAAAACATGGAGGTTCCTCAAAAAGTCAAAAATAGAGCTACCTCACCACCCAGCAACTGTGCTGCTAGGTATTTAGCCCAAATATACAGATGTAGGTATCTGAGGGGCACCTGCACCCCAATGTTTATAGCAGCAATGTCCACAATAGCCAAACTATGGGAAGAGCCCAGATGTCCATCGACAGATGAATGGATAAAGAAGATGTGGTATATTTCTACAACGGAATACTATGCAGCCATCAAAAATGAATTCTTGCTATTTGCAATGACGTGGATGGAACTAGAGGGTATAATGCTAACCCAAATAAGTCAATCAGAGAAAGACAATTATCATATGATCTCACTCATATGTGGAATTTAAGAAATAAGGCAGAGGATCATAGGGGAAAAATGAAACAAGATGGGACCAGGGAGGGAGACAAACCATAAGAGACTCAATCTCAGGAAACACACTGAAGTTTGCAGGAGGGGAGGGGGGCGGAGGGAGGGGGTGCCTGGGGGATGGACACTGGGGAGGGTATGTGCTATGGTGAGTGCTGTGAACTGTGTAAGACTGATGATTCACAGACCTGAACCCCTGGGGCAAATAATACATTATATGTTAATTGTATAAAAATAAAAAAAAATAATGCACCGATCAAGATCCTATTTATACCCGCATTTGGGCGTGCATACGTGCTTCCCCGTGCAATTGTCTTTACTGCGGCAGACTCCCAGGCAGGGAACTCCCGAGTCAATGGGCACGAACGGTTCAGCTCCTGGGGCCCAGGGATGCTCCGCAGAAGAGTGATGCTAACTCCCAAGTCTTGCATATAAGGAGGGCCTCATGTTCACTCTGCAGAGATCGGAGTAAAGGCTCCAGGCTGGGGTTGGGGACATGGGCTGCTCAAAAGAAGGGGTGACCCCCCATACAGCCACGAGGAGACCCTCCCTGCTCTAGGCCTTCTGGGCCCTTCCAGAATGCCCCAGGGGCTGATGTGTCCAGGGCCGACCCCAGCCTCTATTAGGCCCACGGTGTGTGTTTCGGATGGCGTCGGAGCGAATGGATGCCAAGCAGTTACGCCCTCCTTCAGCACGCACTTACTGAGCCCTAATTACCACCAGCACGGAGGCCCGGCCGTACCCGGGGAGTGTGCGAGAGGCTTCAAAGCTCGCCCTCAGCTGTCCTGTTGGAGGGACCACGAGATCCCCGTTTCGCAGACGGGTAAGCAGAGGTCAAGGCGACAGCGCGAATTCGTGGTGGAGTCAGGGTCGAGAGCTGCTCGCTCTGCACGCGGTCACCCCGACTCTGGGCCCAGGCTCCGTGCTGGGATTTGGAGACGTAAAGATCACTGTCCCTCCCCAGGGAGACTCGGACCCCAGGGGAGCACACCGGGGGCCACTTCACTCCACCATTCATCTGACAACCACGTACGCAGGGTGCACGGATTAGGTGCCGGCGTTCCAGACTCTGGATACGGCGGTGAGCAAGACAGACGGGGCCCCTGCTTTCACAGGTCCGCACTCCAGTCGGGGGACGGAGCAGGGAGGAGGAAGGAGAGGCCGGAGGAGAGCAGGGAGGGAAGAAGACAGGCAGCACATCTGATGGGAAGGCGAACCATCGGGGATGGATGTAGGGAGGCTACGTTCAGGCAGCTCCGTGCTGGGCCGGCCGGCATCCCAGCAGCCCCGCGGAGCACCTGCCCGGCCGAGAAGAGCAGCCTCTCTGGGCTCGCTCACGGGAGCCTGCCTTTCATCCACGACACAGCCCCGTCCTTTATCTGCTGGGGACCCGCCAGCGATCATGACCTGCACATGCAGGGACAGCAGGGCTACTGGGGATCTCGGGACAGGCCAGGGGCCCAGCCTGGGGGGCCGCTGCTCACCGGGGCGGCTCCCGGAGTGAGGATCCAGCCAGCGCTGCCTGTGCACCTGCGTCCCTCCTTACGCATCTATTACGGTTTAGCCGTATATTAAATTAATATGTTGACTCCGATGAACATATTTAGTGTGTATGAGTAGCTACAGGACAAATACAAATGAGAGCAATTGACATGCATTCTATGAGAAGAACAATTAAGAGTTTAAAGAAGCGAGCCGGGACCCCCTCTTGGCCCCACGCAGGTGACGCAGATCGGATGGTCATAGCTTCATCAGGCACAGGCAGCCAGAGGTGGTGGCCGGGGGGCTGGCGCGGCCGGGCGGTGGAGACTCTGGGTCCAGGGCCTCCCCATGAAACCCATTCCTGCTTTGGGTCTCGGCCAACGGTCCTCTCCGCTGGAGCCCTCCCTCCCATGTGGCCTGCGCTCGCCTCGCAGGCTCCCGTCCCGAGACACAGTTCCTCCTGTCTGCTTCCCCAGGGGCCTGGGAGTTCTGGGAGGCCGGACCAGATCTGCTTATTCTCCTCATGGGGTTCTGAGAACCTTGCACAGGTCTGGCATGCAGTGGTGCCTAATAAAAACCTGGCAGCTGACTGATGAACGATGGCCTCTCTCAACTCAAAGGGCTGTCACTCCTACGTTGGCTGGCCTCTCCCAACGGTCCCCACCTCTGGGGTTCAACCGTGGGGTTCACAGAGGGCAGTGGGTTCCTCTCCCCTGACCCGACCACAGCTGGCGCTCCGGCCACCCCACAGGCCCCCCTTCTCTAGGGTCTTCCTCTGACGGCCCACAGCGGGAGCAGGACTGGGGTGAGGCCCAGAAACGCTGCTGGTAGCATCTTGAGGCTAGGACTCTCCGTGTGCCTGGACTCGGTCGGCAGCTCCCTCCCCTGGGCCACCGGACCCCCCCCCTCCCCGAGTTAACCCATGTTCCAGTCCTCTGCCCGTGGCCGCCTCTCCCTCCCTCTCCCCCAGCCAGGGCCCTGCTGGGTTTCTGGGCAGAGACCTTCCCTCCCCTGCACTGGGCAGGGGACCTGCTGCGGTCTGGGGGAGACCTGTGCCCCCCAACCTCTCTCCGGGGCAGGCCCGGTCAATGGATATTTGCATATAATCACTGGGGAAAAGGGGGACACTGGGTGGGGCTTCTGGGCGGGGAAGAGCGAGCAGCCCCACTCTGCCCAGGGGCTGCTGCGTCCACCGGCTCTCCACCCAGCACCCCTCCACCCTGCGCCGCTTCCCGCCCTCCGCTCCCCTGCATGCAGTTGGTGTCCCTGTGTTGGTTTCCTATGGCGGCCGCAGCGATTTGCCACAAATGACGACACACATTTATTCCCTTCCAGGCCCGGAGGTCGGAAGTCCCACACGGGTCTCCCCAGGTTGGCTGTGCTCCTGCCTCTTCCGGCTTCCAGAGGTGCCCACACTGGCCCGCGGCCCCTTCCTCTGTCTCCCGAGCCCGCACTGTGGTACGTTCCGACCTCCCTCTGGCCCTCCCACTTCCCCACAGGAGGGCCTGGTGATGACACTGGGCTCCCTAGGATAATCCAAGATCATCTCTGAGCTCAAGATCCTTTTTAAAAAAATTTTTTTTAAGATTTTTTTGAGAGAGGGAGAGAGAGCACATGGTGGGGAGGGGCAGAGGGAGAGAATCTCAAGCAGAGTCCCCGCTGGGCATGGAGCCCGACACGGGGCTCGATCTCCCGACCCTGAGATCATGACCTGAGCCAAAACCAAGTCAGACGCTCAACCTGACGCACCACCTAGTCGCCCCTGATCTCAGGATCCTTCCCCTTAATCCTACCTGCACAGTCTCTTTGCCCCGGCAGGTGACCTACCCAGAGGCTCACCTAATTGGAGGCCTGTCTCCTGCCACACAGGGAACTCTCTGGAAGGCAAGCCTCAAGACCCACTCATCTCAAGCTCTCTCAGCCCCACTGTTAACACAACGAAGGTGACAAACATGACCCTGTGGAATTAATGACCTGCAGTCACAGAAGGGCTCCCCACCAGCCCAGTCTCAGGGACCCACTGGGGGGTTGGTGCGTTCCCCACACAGTGAGGCCCCTCTGCCCTGCACTTGTCACGACCGACAGCTCGGCACCGTGCCACGGACCACGGCTGGTGTCTGATCGATGCTGCTGTCCCTCCGGGGGTGGGGACAAGGGTGCGTTCCAGTGTGAGACAGACTCAGGGCTGAATCCACGTGGTAAAGCTGGGGTGCGTCCTTCAACCCACTTGCCTCTAAGCACTGAAGATAATTCAACGTCTTCAGTGGAACCGGCAGGATTCTTGCGAGGAGGAAATAAAACCACAGATGATAAAATGTGGCCCAAGATAGTCACTCAGTAATTCCTCATATTCTTTCCTTTTATCGTTCTTGGAGAAATTCAAAACCAGGAGCCTTGCGTGCATCTCTTATCCAACTGCGTAAGCCAAAGGGAGGGAAGGGCGACCCTGACGTTTCCAGATGTGTGTTTTATGCGATCAATGAATCAGGCGATCTCTTCCACGTGCAACAGACCCCCCCCCCGCCCCCTGCTCCCCAACTTAAGTTCAGGCTAAGCGATGCTCCAAGTGTGGCCAGCGCTGTCATTTGATGCACGTTTCTCAAGTGTTTGGTTTTTCCCATGGTTTTTTTTTCCCCTTTGTAAAACAGAGTCCACATTCAAAGTGTACACAGACGTGAAAACAAGTGTAAACGGTGAAATCTCATGAATAGAGAACAAACAAAAAGGTCAGCCTCAACTGCTTTATTGGAAAGAGCTGGGAAGTTGGAAAGAGCTGACCAGGAGGTCTCATGGTCAGAGCGAGGGACGGTGGCTGGAGTCACCCCAGAGGCAGGTGGTCGGAAGAGAAGCATCTGGAAGGCCCCTGGGAGATGGCCCTCCTCTCCCACCAGGTGACAACTGCCCCTTCTCATGCCAGTGGGCAGATGCGGTCACTGGCCCCCTGGGAGTGGAACCCTTGGATGAGGTTTGAGCTCAGAGCAGATCTGGGGGTGACCCACCCTGCAGAAGACAGAGGCCCATGGAGGCAGAACCAAAATCCGTGGTGTCTTGGTGCTGAGTCACAGGGTGGGATGGGCGCTGGAGGAGCGGCGAGTTCGTTTCCCAGGCAGAGGAGGTGGTCAGGGCCGGTAGGCAGGGTCAGAAAACAGCCTGTTGGCTTGTCGAAGAGGGGACACGAGGACCAGTCAACGTTCAAAGTCCTTGCTGTGGATCAAGGCCGCGCTTCTTGACGGTAACTTTCCGGAGAGCAGGGGCCTTCCCGGTTTCCCGCAGCATCCCCGGGGCCCAGCACAGAGCCAGTGCTCAGAAGACAGAGGCCGAACAAATGAATTCTAGGACCATCGGCCAAGAATTCCGAAGGCACGCTGAGATTCAGCCTGGAGCCAGCACTTCCTGGCGGGGCAATCCGGGCCCATTTCTTACCCTAACCTGTCCAAGCTCAGGTTTCCCCCAGAAACCCAGGGGAAAGTGCCCCCCCTCACAGATGGAGGCTGCCTGCAGGGGTAAAACGCTGTCTGCGGTGGGGAGGCGGGGGAGGGAAAGTCACCAAATGAACTCAGCATCCCCGACACTAAAAGGGTGTCTACCAAATACTCGATATTCTGCCCAGATCTGCACATATGAAGCCAAGGATGATAAATGTAGGAGCCAAATCACCCGAGCGGCTGCCTTGGGGGAAGGGGGAGGCGGGCAAAGGAGACTGGTTTTGTTGATAACATTTTACTCTAAGAAAAGATGAGCAAGGGGCACCTGGGTGGCCCAGTGAGTTAAGGCCTCTGCCTTCGACTCAGGTCATGATCTCAGGGTCCTGGGATCGAGCCCCACATCGGGCTCTCTGCTCAGCAGGGAGCCTGCTTCCCTCCCTCTCTCTGCCTGCTTGTGATCTCTCTCTGTCAAATAAATAAATAAAATCTTTAAAAAAATAAAAAATAAAAATAGTCTCTTCTGGTCACTGAGCCCAGGGGTGTCTGCACTTTTCGGTATTTTTCAACCTCTCCTGTTAAGCGCAAGGCTTTGAGCGCTGGAGGGGGTCACAGACGGGGTAGGTCATGATCATCGAGGGCTGGGCGGCTCCCCTGGGGTCCCCAGCACTTGGTGCTGGAGATGAGAATGGTGTGGCAGGGTTCCAGGAAGGTGTAGGTGTGTGGACCCCAAGGTACCACCCGTGGAGACTCACAGAGTCCCCCCCCACCCCTCCCCTGCACCCAGCAGAGCTGCCGCGAGGAGGGGCTTGGCCTCGGGGTCCCCGTCTGTTCCTGCCAAGTAGAGGGAGGTTAGATAAATCTCCCCTATGCTGGGCCTCTCCAGAGGAAGCAACAGAAAATGGTTTCAAAGGAAAATCTTCAAAGAGTTGGCTCTAGCAGATGTTTCCAGAATAATGCCCCTGCTTCAGGGGAGGGCACGCCAGAGACAACGGGTATTTGTTGCTGGAGGCTCTGGGAAGTGGGCTCGCTGAACTCATGCTGGACTCCATCAGACCCTCCTTCCCTAGAAGGCCGTCCACCCGCAGGGCCCCCGGGGCACCCCAGCCACACAGAGGATCTGATGCTCTTAGACTGTGGATTTCAAAGTTAAACTCATACCAGGGCAGAAACATCCATATTGTCCCCGTGTCCAGTGGATGGGGACCCTCTGGTGCCGCTGAGGGCCTACACGCCTGGCCCTGCTTCCCTCTCTGAGCCTCGCTTACCCAGGAGTGGCTCAGAGGAGTGACGGCCAAGGCCAAGCTCGGGGCTCAGGAGCCCTCGTCGGACGCTGTGAAAGCCGGGGCCAGGTGTAGAGGGTCCTCAAGTGAGGATCGCGTGGGGAGGGCTGGGAGACAGGCCCTCAGGTTAAATCCTCCCCACCCCCAGTGTAATTTGAATTTCAGAGAAACAACAACAGAATCATTTTTTGGTATAAGTATATCCCTAATATTTCACTGGACCCATTTAGAGCAAAAAACCGTACTGAAAAATGATCTGACATTTAAATTTAACTGGGCCTCCTGTATTTTTATTTGCTAAATCTGGCAACTCTGTGTGGGGCCGCTCTGAGAAAGAGCTGCGATTTCAGGCTTTGTGCGAGGGGCCACATCCTCGGTTTTGTCTCTCCAGAGCCCGCCATCTGTAGCCCGGGCCCTCTGGGTGACCTTGTTCCCCGGAAAATTCCAGGAGGCCTCCAGCCAGCCTACAAACATTATAAAGCCAATTTCTCCCCTTCCTACCCTCTCGCAGGGTCTCTGTGGTCCAAATATAAAGCCTGGACAGACCAGGAGTTCCATCCATCCATTTATTAGTCATTCAACAAACGCTGAGGGCCTAGTCGGCACCTGGAGGTGCTGGCCCAACCCTAGGGGTGCCCAAGGGAGACCTTGGAGGGCTTAACATTTAAAAGGAATAGAGGCAAACTCATAGCCATAAAACGGCATTTAACACACTTTAACAGAGATAAGAACCAAGCACCGGATCTCACGGCATGAAGGAGGGCAGGCTGCTGTTAATTCCTCGAACCGAAGAATCAGGCACAAGCCTGAGCCCTGGCTCTGTCCCTTTCTGGCTGTGTGCCTTGGGCCAGTGACTGACCCCCTCTGGGCCTCCACATCCTATCTGTCCAATGAGGATAATAGCGGGGACCACCCTGGGGGTGCTATGGGGTGTACGGAGTCCCGGCTGTAAGGATCCAACACCCTACTTGTGAGTATCGTCCCTGTTGTCGCCGCTGGGCAGGCACAGAGCCAGCCCTGCTCCCCTCTCATGGCCTCGCCATCATGGGGCTTTGTGATTTTCTCCATTTTCCACCCTGAAGACACAGGTGCCATGAGCTTACTGGTGTCCTCCCTTCTGTCTCCCAACATCAACAACAAAGGCCCTAGAGAACTCCCCTCTTTGCAGGAAAGAGGGGCTCCTGGGAGCCGCAGAGTTTGGGGGAATCCCTAATTTCTTGCTCTTTTCTCTTTCTGGCTACCCTGGAGCCAGCCTCAGTTGCTGGGACAGGGGACCTAAAATGCAAGACAAAACCCTTCTCTCTGGCCAGAGGAACTGAAGAAAGGGCCCTCGTGGTCTGAGATGTTTGGGGGAGTTCTTCTTATCCCCCCCCTCTCTCTGTCTCTCTCTTTCTGTCTCTGTCTCTCTCTCCTGCTTTACCCTGTAGCCATCACGGCAGTTCAGAGCTGTGTGACACCCAGGGCAATAAAGTTGACAGAAACACAGACTCTCAGTCGGAGAGTTAGGAAAGAAGGCCCCTGGGAGCCAAGGAGTATCCCAGGAGGAGAGAGTGCAGAAAGGATCCCCTAATTCTGCACAGAACCTGTGCACATTCTGGGCTCACTCTGCGCCGTGCAGGCATGTGAGCGACCCAAAGAAGCCTCATGAAGCCTTGGAAAAGTCCAGATGCACCCGAGAGGTGCCCGTGCTGGACAGAGTCAAATAGCGTCTCTGGGGCATTAATGTCGGACCCACGCTGGGACCACCGCTGGCAGAAGGCGAGGCAAAAACCTCCTGAACGAAAGAAATCTCCAAATGGTCTCATGGACTCATTCTTACCAAACACATAAGGAAGAATAATACCAACTCCTTACAATCTCTTCCAGAAAATAGAAGAAGGCAGGACATTTTTAAACTCTTTTTGTGGAAAGCTTCCCAAATGCTTCCCAGGTTAATGAAGGCAGCACTACCCTGCTACCAAAATCAGAGATATGACAAGAAAAGAAAATGGAAGATCAATAAAACCTAACTGAACATTGACAAAAAGTAGAATGAGAGATACTAGTGAACCGAATCCAGTGATACATAAAAAGATACTGTATTTTTTGTTGTCTGGGTCAACATTCAAAGATCGGTTAATGTAATTCATTACCCTCGCAGAGGTAAAAAGAAACAAAACATCATCGTAGCCATAGATGCAGAAAAATCATTCGACAAAATTAAACATCCGCTCATGGTAAAAATTCTTGGCAAGCTAGAAATAGGGAACTTCTTAAGTCTGATCAAGACCATCTACAAAAACCAAAAACCACCACCAAAAAACAACTTAAAGCTAACATCATACTTAAAGTATGAAACAAATCAACTGTATGTCTATAGTCAAACAACAAACAATCAGAACTTGAAAAGAGCGTATGGAGCATTTGCAAAAGAGATACATAGATCAATGCAGCAGAACTAAGGGTCCAGAGCTAGATTCACATAAATATGGTCAATTGAGTTTTAGAAAAAAAAATCTCAGAAGAAATTCAGTGAAGAAAGGGTAGTCTTTTCAACTAATGATGCTAGAACACTTGGATACCAATGTGCCCCCCCCAAAAAGTCCCTGGAACCTGATCTCTTATATAAAAATTACCCCCCCCAAAACCCCAGCCTCATGCCTTATACAAAAATTAACTCAAAATGGATCACAGACCTAAATGTAAACGTAAAAGTATAAAACTTAGAAAAATACAGAGAAGAATGTCCAGTTCCGGAGGGAGAAGGTGGGCTTTGTCCCTCTCCAGGGACCCAAGAAAACAGCACAGGTGTGAAGACTTCTCCTTGATGAAGGGTTTGTGCCAAGGGCCCCACATCAACTCTCATGCTATTGATATAACATCTCGTACGGATGTTGAGGCTACAGACCAGCCTCCGATGTGAGGGCTCCCCGCCCCCCGGACCCCTGGCCCCGGGCTTCAGGCATCCTGCCTACGATCACTCCACTGAGCCTCCCGCCTACAGCCCCAAACGCCGAGAGCCTTGCCATGAAGTCGCCCAGCCTCGAGCTACTCTGGGACGCTGTCCTACAGAGAACGGGCCCCCAACTTGGCTCTTTTGTTGAAAGAGCATAAGGAAAAAGGCAGTTCTGCCCCTTCATCGAATGGACCCCACACAGCCAGGCGGGCGGCTCCTTCACGTTGGCTCGAGTTAAGGGCAATGCAGCCCCCCGACGCCAATACTTGCCACCGGCGTTGGCTCCTGTTTGCGTGCTGAAGAGTTCCTAAGGAAAAACAGCATAGGAAATCAAAATAAAAGCTAAATATTTATAGAGGGTCTACTCCCTCTATAAATAGAGGGACATGTTGGGTCCTTTAAGGGCTCGATTGCATTTTAGCACCAACAGCCCCAGGAGCTGGGAACCGTCCCATGCCTGCGGGCAGGGGAAGAAAGGAAGGCACAGCAAAAGGAGAATGGGGAGGTTATCACCCTACAGTTCTCTCTGTGGCCACAATGAGTGGACACCCCCGTGAGCTGGCGGATACTTCCTTCTCTTACGGGGCATCTAGACAGGCCAGGAAGGCAGAGGTGACACCCGGGACACTCACCAATGTGACAGGGCACCACAATGACATCAGGACCAGCGCTGAGCACACACAGGGAGCTTCTAGAGCAACGTCTGTGTTTATTTCAGTGCCTCCTCGAGGAACACTGTGACAGCAGTCTCCTTTAGCAGCCAGGGGTGGCAATGGGTCACATCTCGCTGGACTGTCCCTCTGCTGCCTGAGGGTCCTCTCCCGAGCCTCTCCAGAGCCGGCCGTCGGGAATGAGCAGGAACTCCCCCAAAAAGGGCCACTCTCGGTGCTGTCACTTATGGTACAGCCTCCATTGTCACCCCAGCCCAGCAGGAGGTGGGTGACTGGGGGCTCAGAGGGGTGCCGTCATTTCCCTGTGCTTGCACAGTTCCAAGTGACTGACCAGGAATCAAAATCCGCACGGGCCAGCCCCTCACCCTTGTCACCACTCTAGGCTGCACTACGGCTTTCTCCGCTGGGGCCCCATAACACATCGTCTTATATTTATTACCTCACATGCTATTGATTATATTATTGTATTATATTATGTTACATTAGATGAGGTTATGTTGTATTATATTGGGTTATAGTTAGCGGTGTACTAACACGTTATTTTATATCGCGGTTAGCCGTGCACTTGAATTAGGTGACATTAAGTAACGTTACGTTATATTCCAGTCAGCTGTATCCTAACGTTATGCTATTTTGTGGCAGCGGGTGATGCTGTTAGATTACACTGTATTAAAATCAGTCCTTAAGTCAAGTCATAGTAAATTTTATTACTATTAGCGGAGAGTGCTGATCTATCTTTTTTTTTTTTTAAAGATTTTATTTATTTATTTTACGGAGAGAGAGAGATCACAAACAGGCAGAGAAGCAGGCAGAATGAGAGGGAGAAGCAGGCTCCCCGCTGAGCAGAGAGCCCAATGCGGAGCTCGATCCCAGGAACCTGGGATCACGACCTGAGCCGAAGGCAGAGGCTTTAACCCACTGAGCCACCCAGGCGCCCCACTGATCTATCTTTCTTAGGGAGTGTGAGCTTCTCCAGAATAAGAACTGAGTCTAATTTCCCTTTGAATTCCCAGCGCCCAGCAAGTCAGCTTGCAAGGAGCGTTTTATTGAATCTGCTCGATGAACGGCTGTGCCTTGTGCTGTTTGAGACAATATCTGCAGGGCGGATGAGGTTCTACTCGTGACCGAACATGTGCAGACCCAGGAAAAACGTAGGACCCAAGAAAACAAGGATATTTTTGGCAGGCCTCAGAGCACTACCGAATTAAGAGGAAAAAGCGAATTCACCACTTTTGAAACCGTTGCCATAGAAACTCAGTACAACACAGCGGGAGAATCTGCTGCTTTGGTCAGAACACACATCAACTCTGATTACCAGCAATGGAGGGAACGCTTGCCTCGGGGGACAGAAATGCCGGGGGGGCGGAGATCCAGGGCTCCCAGGACCTTGCCCTCCACGGCGCGTCCATGGACCTCCGTGAGAATCGGGGGGCGCTGCTTGTTTTGAGGACACTGGCTGAGAACCTGGAGGAGAAGCGGCCAAGACCTGATGGGGATGTCGCCGTCCCCCCTGGTTGCACCTGCCCACCTCTGCAAGGCCCGGGCTTCCCGGGGTGGAAGGGTCACTACAACCTCTGTGGGCTCAGCTTTGAAAAATTCCTGTCACTATCACTGGGTATAAACACTTGAGCGCACACAAAACAGTGGGGAGTCTTAAAGTTTTCCCTTAGGGAACAGCGGGCAAAAGCTGTCCTAGGTTAGTATTTATTCTGCTCCGGCTCATTCACGAGTATCTTTGGAATGATTCCATAGGATCAGTGGGACCAGTCCCCTGCGTGCGCCCACATCCTCCTGATCAAACTAAATTCCCTCTCCCTGGCGGAGTAGAGTTTCGAGGCCTTGGGGTGAAGGCTGGGAAATTTGTTTGTTCAACTGGTCATTCATTCATTCATGCTGGACAAAGCATCTACTCCGTGCCAGGGAGACTGGCTGGAAGCCAGAAGGGCAAGGAGAGAAATCATGTGCTCTTTACTTTGGAGGAAGAGAGAGAAAGAAAGGAAAAGAGGAGGAGGAACGAGAGAGCGGAAGGGAAAGAGGGTAGAGAACAGAACTAGCAAATGAAATTAATTTGAAAGCAGCATCACTCCGTGTCAGCGAGGGCGTGTGACCTACCCAGCGTGCTTACCTCCCTAAGTGGACCCTTTCGGATTTTCCTTTCCTTTCCTTTCCCTTCCTCTCCTTTTCTTTTTTTAAGGCGAGGAAAGACATCATCTGACATCTGAAAGTATCCTTGCCATTAAATGGAGGCTGACTACGGCCATAAGGAAAATGTCTGGCTTCATTTTTTGTCTTCCTCTGTATCACAAAATCATTTCTAGGAGCCACTGTGCCCGGAGACACCCCAGTCTCCACTGGGGGTGCCCATCGGGATCTCCAGGGGATCGTTTTTAAAACACCAGTCTCCTCCCACCGATGACGTTCCTGGTGAATGTGCCGTGCCCTTCTTCCACACAGACACCTGTGTCGGCAGGAAGAAGAGACGAGACACAAGGGAGGGAACGGCTAATGTCCTACGAAGCTTCCAGAAGGCCTCCATGCAGGGTTGTCCCTTGAGATGGGTCCTAATAGATGTACAGAAAACCTGCAGGCAGAGAGAGGGGGTTGTCTGTCCCCTATATGCTGATACTGGGAGCTGGGAGCTGGTGAGCAGCAATCTGTCCCCATCGTTTGCTGGCCGCACGAGTTACCATGTCAGAAAGCATATCATTGATGCAAGCTGGCTCAGAACACGTGAGGTGCGCTCACTGGTGTTTCCTTTTGTTTGTTTGTTCATTTAAGATTTAGGCAACGGGTGGCTCAGTCAGTTAAGCAGCTGCCTTCAGCTCAGGCCACCAACCCAGGGTCCTGGGATCGAGCCCCGTATGGGGCTCCCGGCTCAGCGGGGAGCCTGCTTCTCTCCTGCCTGCCGTTCCCCTTGCTTGTGCTTGCTCTCTCCCTCTCCCTCTCTCTATGTCAAAACAATAAAATCTTTAAAAAAAATTCATTAAAAAAAGATTTATTTATTTGAGAGAGAAAGAGAGAGAAAGAGCAGGGGGGAGGGGCAGAGGGACAGGGAGAGGGAGAGACAATCCCAAGCAGACTCCTTGCCGAGTGAGGAACGTGACATGGGGCTCGATCCCAGGACCCTGAGATCGTGACCTGAGCAGAAATCAAGAGTCGGACACTTAAAGTGACTGAGCCCCCCAGGAGCCCCTGCCCTCACAGGTGTTTCTGCAAGCCCTGCTGGGCTGGAAGCCGGAGGAAGGCTCTCCACCACCCGTGTTCCTGAAGCCACATCGCAGCCCCCTGCCCGTCCGTGGGAGGGAAATCCAGCCCCTCGGGTTGTAGAAAAGACAGGGCCAGAAAAATAAAGGAGGCTGGCACCCTGGGCAGCCCCTGCCAGAGAGAACGGCCAGTCCGCGGAGCCGGATGGAACCAGGGTCCCAGCCTGGAAAAAGCCAAGTTCCAGAAAAGCAAAGAGACACAGGGCTGGGACTCTCGTCAGTCCTCAGGAGGACCTCACAGCCCTGCTCCTCAGGTCAAGAGTGAGCTTAGAGAGGAACAAGATTCCTCTGTCGCGGACATTCCCCTTCTGAGCCTGGTCTTGAGCGCAACCGTCGGCCAGCGGGGGCTCAGCCAGGGGCCAAGAGAGCGGAGAGTTAACTCACAGCAGGGGCTGCAAAACCTCTCTGGCTTCAGCTTCCAACCCTCAGACAGACACGCCGTGATGATCCCGACCTCCTCCACCTCCCAGAGATTTTGCAAGGGTCAGATGAAACAGCTTCTCCTGCTACGTGATACAAGTCACAATTTTACCACGTACTGATATTTGTTTTACGATTCAGGACTGTGAAGACCCGGGTTGTCACCTTCGATCCTGAGTGCACATAGTAGGTCCTCACTCTGTGCTCCCGGGTTTGTGTGGGATAAATCGAGTCCGTATTATGCTCTGCAGGAAACCTGCCTGTTGGGGACAAGTCATTTCAGAAGCACGGCTGTATTCATCCCAAGAGTATTGAGGGCTAATGAGGCTCAGGGCGCCCCAGGAACGATGTGCTTCAAGAGCCCAGGAGCAAAGAAAGTGCTTCAACCCTCTGTTGAAACACCTCAGGCCAGTTGCAGCTGAAAAAGTTTGGAAAAGGGATGTGGGCCTGTCCCCTGGGTGGTCTGGCAAGGACGCCACTCCAAAAAGTGGTCTTGAGGGTACGTGATCGTTCCCAGCTGCCGGTAGGGTGCTGGGGAGGAGGCATTTTCTCTGAGAAGATTTAGAAAATGCCTCCTTTCCAAGTGATAATGACAATCCCAGTGTTGGAAGTGATGAGCGTAGAGCTGCACGTGGGGGGCTGTAAAATCAATGTCTGCTCATGCAGAAGGCAGAGACGAATAGGGGAAAAGGAGAGGGTAATACAAAGATCCGCTCGTCCTTTGGCTTTTCTTCCTTCCTCTTTCCCTCCCCCTTCCTTCCTTCCTTCCTTCCTTCCCTCCCTCCTTCCTTCTTTCCCTCTTTCTTCCTCTCCTTCATTCTTTGTTTCCTTCTTCCCTTCCTCCCTCCCTCCTCTCTTCCTTCCTCCCTTCCTGACTGGGAGCAATCAGCAACAGTGATGCGCATGGCAGGGTTGCCGTGGGCTCAGGCCACTCCCTTTGTGGTCCTGGACCAGCTACTTAGCCCACCTTCTTCATCTGACCCAGGGGACAACAGCCCAGCCATCAGACTGGGGCCGGGGGGCAGGTTCAGAGACAGTGGGTGCATACAGTAGGCGCTGGATAAGCTCCGTGACTTTGAGAAAACCTGTGAGCAGATAAGTTGCCAGCAAGGGCTTCTGACTTCAAAACATGCTGAAAGTTCAGGGCCAGTAGAGGACTTCTCTCTGGGTAGTTTGAGTAACTCCTTATTAGGGAGGGAGGTGGTTAACAAGAGAGAAAACTGAGCATTAGAATAACCATCCCTTTGAGGATGACGCCCGCAGTGGTCTAGGAGAGAGGGGCTGGCCAGGCCGCAGGAATATGCAGACAGGTGTTTCTGTTAAGAAACACCCCACCCCACTAGGGGCCCCCAGGCAATATCCTGTACTTCATGCCGCATCCGGCAGGTGGGCTTGGCACGGCGGTGGAGAGCAAGGATGCCCAACCAAAGACCTTCGAGACCCCTCTGCCACTCACTCATTGTATGACTTGGGCAAGGGACATAGCCCTTGGGCCTCAGTTTCCTAATCTGTAGACTGGGAATGATAACAGAAGCACTTCCAGCACCACGCTGTTGTGTAGGTGAGCACATGCACAGTGCACACAGTGTGCACTGAGCAAGTGTCCGACAAGTGTCAGGTTGTACCACTATCATGACTGTTATATGTGCAAAGCTGTTTGCACACATCAGCACATCCAGTGGTGAAAATGGACCTGGACGCCTGGGTGGCTCAGTCATTGGGTGTCTGCCTTCAGTTCAGGTCATGATCCCGGCGTCCTGGGATCGAGTCCCGAATTGGGCTCCCGGCTCCCTCTCCCACTCCCCCTGCTTGTGTTCCCTCTTTCGCTCTCTCTCTCTCTCTGTCAAGTAAATACATAAAATCTTAAAAAGAAAGAAAGAAAGAAAGAAAGAAAGAAAGAAAGAAAGAAAGAAAGAAAGAAAGAAAGAAAGAAAGAAAGAAAATGGACCAGGCTCGGCAGGGACTGAGCCTGTTTTCAGACACGCAGATGGACTCGAGAGTTAGGATTTGCTCAGGTACCTAGCAGGACGCGGCAGAACGAAGGTGGTGGAGCTGGAGCCTCTTGGGCAAGCTGCCCACCCCCCTACCCTCCCCACACCCGCCCATGGAAGATGAATAAGCCGCCAGCTACTCCCGCCTGGGCACCAACAGCCCCCCAGCTGTATCCCGGAGGCCCCCCATGAGAGATGCTGGGCCACAGCCCGGAAGTCCGTGAAGGCCAAACTTCCTGGCCCCCTGTTAACATCTATCCTGTCGATGGAAAGCGTGTCCCATTTATTCTCTTGCTTTCCAATGTCATTTATAAATAAAAGATATGTACACACACAGTTAACCCAATGTGTTGCGCAGGCCCCATTGTGTGCCCGATATTTACCTGCGGCCTCTATGTGCAGGGAGAGGCGGCGAAGGGCAGAAGGGAAACTCCGGAGTGACCTCAACCCTGGCACCAAAAATACGTGGTAAGAAAGACGGAACCTATTTATCCACGAACAAACGTACACACAAATCGATCAGGTTATTTCATTCCATCAAACGGGACTCTGCGCTCTGTATGGCTCTGGTCGATTTCAGGAGCCTCATTCTCACATGGTGGAAATACACTGGTCTCTTGAGAGTTTGCATGACAATGATTTACACAGGAGGAAAGAGTTAAAAATACTTCATTGCATCGATCTTGGTATTTCAGAATCCTGTTGTTTCAAGGGATTAAATTGTTTTAACCCTATTTACCGCTATCTGTGGATTTTGACTTTTTGCTATTGTTCCAGGTCAACATAGTGGGTGTGAAGGGAGCCCTTTCTCTATCTCTTTCAGCTGAAACTATGGAAAGCCTGTCACTCCCCGAGAGGACCGGGATCCCTCTGGGGGGGACAGCAACCTGTCCCCCCAAGCTCTCTGCTTGAGAGAACACTCTATCTGAAGACGAGTCACCCGTCAATCTCTTCGACACGTTCAGAGGTCTGGCCGTGTGGGAAAACCCACGTCAGTCCCCACTCAACACTGTTCTGATGAATCCCGCTCTGCCTTAAAATGTTCTCAGATCCGGGGAGGGATCGGAGGTTATTAAGTCTCCGGCAAGAAAGTAGACTATGAAACCCCCCAGCAGCATTCTAATAACGGGCATCATTATAATAAGCCACTATTCGCAAGATTTTTTAAAGTCAGAATGGGGAGAAAAGTGCTGGGGGTCAGGGAACAGGTTCAGTAGAAATGAAGTCATTAAGGATGTTCCGGGGGACAAAACGCCGCTGGGTCAGGGGCAGCTATTTTCAGGAGACAATGCATTTGTGAGTAAACTGTGTGCAAAGAAAAGAAAACAATTCCGTATGCAACCAGAGCTGTCTCTGGAGGAGTGACCAGTGAAAGATGCTCCCCAAGGAGCAGGGGATGGGGGGACAGGGAGAGCAAGAGGGGGAAGCAAGCCCTTGGCAGGTACTGGCTGCAAGAGGGCATCTTTAGGGGGGAAACGATCTACTTTTGGACCCGGATGGCAGTCACAGGGACGCCCATATGTATATGTCGGCCCCGAGCTGCCTACCCCAGGTTCAAGGACGCCCTGGGGAGGCTCACGGCTGCCATGTATCTTAGCACAGGACACAGGGCAAAATCAGCAAAGGGAAAACGTGCAAAGAGGATGAAGCCCGCAGGAAACTAGGCACCAGCTTGCAAGTAAGGGAACAGAAGGCAAGCTGAGGATGAAGCAGGTGTAACATTCTTCCAGGAATCTCGCAACTTTGTTAACGTTAATACCTTGCTAGAGGGGAAAAATACCAGTAGGTCCTCTTTAGCATATGAAAGTTCTACTGAAACCTCCCTTTTTCTTTACCTCCCCCAACCCCATCTTCTATAGTCACCACCCCTCACAACCCCAGTGCTGCAGCTCTTTTCTGCCCACAGGTCCTGTCCCCGTGTTTTAATAAACCACCATTTTGCACCAAAGATGTCTCAAGAATTCTTTCTTGGTCATCGGCTCCGGACTCCGCCCCCACTGAACC
>CM052797.1:119027422-119073130 GCA_028533885.1 Nasua narica | reverse complement strand
CGGGGGAACAGGAGGGGGAGGACCGCTTCCAGAGCAGCTCCCCCTGCTGCAGCACTCCCCTCCCCGCCCCCGCCCTGCTCTTCCAGCCTCCTGTGGGCCCCTGGCCAGCCTCTGGCGCCAGCCTGGCTGGGCTCTGGAACAACTCCCTGCAGCCACGGTCCCCTGTGCACACACAGGCTCTAGGGAGGGAGGCCGGCTTCCGGAGGGCTGGGCTGCGGAGGGCTGTGACACAGACCCACGCCCGTCGGGGGCCCCGGGCGCCCACTTCAGCGCTGCAACCCATCCGCTGCTCCCCATCTGGTACCTGGGCCCTGGCTTGGATCCAGCCTGGTCTTACCCCTTCCTGCCTGGGTGACTTTGGGCCAGAGCCCCGGCCTCCCCTCGGTGTGACACGGGCGTGTGGCGGTATTGTCCTCACTGGGTGGCCCGGTCTTCAAGGAGCTCAATTTCACCCACACCACCCGGCCCCTCTCCCACCTGGGCGGGCTCCTGCCTCACCCGCCCGCGTGCCCGAGAGGGACGTTCTGTAGGTGACCCGTGTTGGCACAATGTTTATCAAGGTGACAACGGGGATGGAGTCTGGTAATCGCCCCTTTTTGGCTCCTAGACAGCCCCCAACACAGCTTGGGGGGCTCTGTGTGGCACGCTGCCCGCCGGCCCACCGTGCCTGAGAGATTAGGTCGCTGGGACGGACAGCGGGGCCGCAGCGGGATCCCCACGGGAGGCAGGAGAGGCCAGCAGCACCGCCAGGCTCGGAGGAGGGGCAGCGGCGCAGGGGCCTGGGGGAGCAGTTAGTCCCCTCCCCGAGGTCCCCCCTGAAGCTGCTGGAGGCCAAGTTCAACTACATTTCTAACCAGCTCCCACAGCTCCGTGCTGAGGGGATGGATGAGGGGCGGTTTCGGGGTCTGGAGAGGACACGGAGGTCCCAGCCGCTGCCTCCACCCCTGTGGAGACCGAGGCCCCCCGAGTCGGACTGAGCTCTTACATCCCCTTCCCCACGATGCAAGACAGGAGGAGGGTGGGAACACAGCTGTTGAAAACACTTAAGAAAATTCTGCCTCCAGCCAAGAGGAGTAACAAGGACTGGATCCACCCTCCCCGATGCGACAAGAAAAATGTACAAAATGCATGAAAATGGTTTTCAAGACACCGTGGACATCAGGCAGCCAAGAGCACTGACCCTGAGAGACAGGAAACAAACAAACCTCCCTTGGAGGTGACCCCTCTAAGGGACTCAGTTGCCGACCAGGGAGAGTTTCCAGGTTGTGGAGCAGGACAGGAGAACCCAGGCAGAGACCAGTGGGCTCCCTGATGGAAAACACGGGACCGAGAGTCCGGGGAGACCAGTGCATCCGGAGACAATGAGCAGAGCACGGAGGGGAGAGAGTTGTACACAGAGAGAACCCTGGGGGTCTGCAGAAGGACCCTCCAGATATTCAGCGGAGGACTGATGGGTGCATAGGCATCAGGGAATCAGTGGAGGCGGGAATCGCCCAAAAAGAGGACAGGGAATAGTACTCGGCACCCATATGGCTGGAAACAGTTCCTGTTTCCACCAGCCACTTTGAAAATTTTGCAATCCACAGGCACTGGGTAAATTACTCAGAACCGCCTGCCTCGCCAGCAGGAAAGAATGGCTCTTTGACTAAAGATGGCTCCAGTCCGACCTCACAAACCTTAAAAGCAAGACCCCAAAGGATCAAACTATTTCCAAGTACTATCACTGCATCCCAGAATGAAGCTCAAGCATATTTATGGGAATACAAGGATATCGAGCATCCCACAGGGTAGAATTCACAATGTTTGGCATCTAATCAAAAATTATCGGGCATGCCAAGCAGCAGCAAAATGTGACTCATAATGAGGAGAAAGCAGTCATTCAAAACCAGCCAGAACCGAGGCAGAATCAGGAGCAGCCGAGGAGGACCAAGGAGCAGTTGTCGTAACTACTCCGCAGGCTCAGAAAGCTAAAGGAAACACTGAGCACATTAAGACAATTGAAAATATAAAGAAACACACAAATCAAGCTTCTAGACATAAAAACTACCATGTCTGAGATCAATACACTGCATGGAATTCACAGAGATTGGATGTCCAAGAAAAACACTTGGTGAACTTGAAGACACATCCATAATAAATACCCTAAATGAAACAAACAGAAAAAAAGACTCCAAAAAAAATGAATAAACACCAGGGAGCTGGGAGACACCAGATGCAGGCAGCTGAGTGTATGTGTAAATGGATTCACCAAAGGAGAGGAGAGGAGGGAACAGAAAAGCTATAAAGAAATTATGAAAAGCTCATACAACACAATAGCAAAAACTCCAAACAATCCAGGTAAAAGTGGGCAGAAGATGTACATCGGAGTTTTTCCAAAGATATTCAAATGACCAAACAGGTGCATGAAAAGGTGCCCTACGTGACTAATCATCAGGGAGATGCAAAATAAACCCGCAGTGGGCTGTCCCCTCACACCTGTCTGAGGGGCCAGCATCAAGAAGAAAGAAGACAAGAAAGAAAAAGGGTTGGTGAGGATGTGGAGGGAAGGGAAGCCTCGTGCACCACTGGTGGGAATGTAAATTGGCGCAAACACTGTGGAAAATGGTGTGGAGGTTTCAAAATTAAATTAAAAATTAAAAAATATAGAACTGCCATGGGATCCAGCAATTTCACTTCTGGGTATATAGCCAAAGAAAATGGAATCACGGTCCGAAGAGATTTCTGTACCCTTATGCTCACTGCAGCACTATTTACGATAGCCTGGACACTGAGACAACCTAGTGTGTATCTAGCAGTGAACGAATGTATAAAGATGTGACACACATGCACACACCAGAATATCATTTAGCCACAAGAAAGAATGAAATCTTGCCATTTGCACCACCATGGATGGAACTTGAGGGCTTTAGGGTAAGTGAAATAAGTCAGAAAGAAAAACAAATACTGTATGATCTCACTTATATGCAAACTCTAAAAAAAACCAGATTCATAGAAACAAAGACCACATTGGTGGTTGCCAGAGGCGGGGGGCGGGGGTGGCGGGGAGTGGAGTGTGAAGGAATCAGGTGATGATAATCAAAAGGTACAAATTTCCAGTTGCAAGATAAAAAAGTTCTAGGGATAAAATGTACAGGATGGTGACTTAGTTAAAAAATACTGTACTGTAGGGCACCTGGGTGGCTCAGTTGGTTAAGCAACTGCCTTCGGCTCAGGTCATGATCCCGGAGTCCCGGGATCGAGTCCCATATCGGACTCCCGGCTCTGCGGGAAGTCTGCTTCTCCCTCTGACCTTCTCCCCTCTCATTCTCAGTCTCTCGCTCTCTAAGAAATAAATAAAAAAAATCTTAAAAAAAAAAAAATACTGTACTGTATATTTGAAAGTTGCTGAGAGAATAGACCTTAAAAGTCTTTACTACAAGAAAAAAAGAATTGTAACTATGTGAGGTAAGGATACGGTAATCATTTTGTGATAGACATACATACCAAATCACCATGTTGTAGACCTTAAACTCCCAAACCCACACATGGGAAAGCTCCCAAATCCTAAACACAGGAAACATGGAAAAAAAACACAAAACCTACACTAAGCTACATTATAAGCAAAGTGCCCAAAATCAATAAGGAGAAAGCTGTTAAAGCAGCTAAAGGAAAAAAGACACATTATGTTTAGAGGGTCAAAATCCAAAGGCAGCAGATTTCTCAGTGGAAGCACTGCAAGCTGGAAGTTGGAGGAACAATATATTCACTGAAAAACAAACTGTCGATCTGGAATTCTATGCCCAGTAAAAATTGACTTTCAAAAATGACAGTAAAAAAAAAAAAGAGACTTTTCCCAGCCAGACATATAAAAGTTGGAAGAATTCATTGCCAGCACTTGTGCACACTAAAAATGTTAAAGTCCTTTAGGCAGAATGAAAATAATACCACATTTGTGATCTACACAAAGGAATAAAGAACACTGAAAATAATAATCCTATGAGAAAATATATAAGGCTTTTTTCTTACAATTTAAATTGCTTTAAAAAATAATTGAATTTTAACAAAAATAATTCAGTGTGAGGTTTATAACACACAGAAGTGAAATGCCTAACAATAATAGCACCACAGCTGAGAGGGGAGGACAGTGTGAAGTGGCATAATATCGTTGCAGCTAGGCTGTGATAAAACTTAACAATATAGACTACAAATCCTAAAGCAACTGCTAAAATAGCAAAACAATCAGAGCTAGTAAATCAACAAAGGATATCATATGGAATAATAAAAATTTCCTAATCCAAAGTAAGGCAGAAAAAGACGGAAAAGGGAACAAAGAACAGATGGAACCAATAGTCAACTATGAGATGGTAGATTTAAACCCAAACACATAAAGAAATCACACTAAACATGAACGGCTGAAAAACTCTAAGCAGAAGACAGAGATTGTGAGATGGCATTTAAAAAAACTGGCCAACACAGCATAGAGATCTGGGCTTGAATCCCAGTCGTGCATGCCCTAAGCCTGTTTCCTCACCTGTAAAATGGATCTTAAAATTGCCTAATTCCACGGAGCTGTCTTAAAGGATTTAGTGAGATTCTGTGTATTGTACAACACGGGGCCTGCCTGGCGCCCCCCCCCCAAGAATTTGATAAATGGCAGCTATGATGGGAAGGTACAGGGACATCTTGGGGGGAGTGAAGAGGTGGATCTCCATCCCCTCAGAATAGAAGGAACTGGGGTTCAGATCCTAAAAGCTGGGTGAGGAGAGTTGAGCGCACAGAAGCTGCTCCATAAACACTCAAGTATTTGACTGGAGACTTGCAATTCACCTCCAGAGGCCCCGGTTCTCATAGCTCTGTGACATATATAATTATCTCCAGTCAAATGGAATGTCTTGACGCCCAAAATGCTGTCTAGAAACCTGGTCTACAAAAAGTACCCTGGATTTTGACTCGTCCTTAACTGCTCATTACGCCTCTGCAAAAAAGCAGCGTTATATTCTCTCTCGAAGCAGGTCTAATTACAATGATAAAATATTTAAATCTTTTAAACGAGAATTGGAAGTACAACAAGACAGGCCCTTCAGTTACAAACATTTGAGATAATAGACAATTTGTACTTTAATGGTAATTCTTGCCTTAAGAAAAGGGAGCAGTTGATGGCTGGGGAGAACGTTCTCTAAGTAGCAGGTTGCCAGACTCCCTAGAATTCTATTTTTCTGGGCGGGGCTGTGTTCTTCTGGGGAGAGAAAATTTCTGCTGGTGTCTTGCAGATCTTTTAGAATCATCCCACAAGCCCGTGCCCGTAGCGATGGCCATTTCAAGAGATAACAGAATCGTGTGACTCTTTAGCACTCCCTGATTCTTTCGTGGATTTTTCCTTCTCTGTGAAAAATGATTAAAATGCAAATTAACTGTGAGCCCCTCAAGGCCCAGGGGGAAGAAAGGGCAGGGGGAGAGGGACTGGCGGCAGACACATCTCAGCTATGACTGACCACACAGGCTTTCTTCCCGAAAGACCTGCCCACGACCAACATGATGTTCCAGGAGTGACTGTGTCCTCCCACCAAGGTTCGAAAAGCCCAGCTGAGTGTGTGTGTGTGTGTGTGTGTGTGTGTGTCTGTCTGTCTCTCTCTCTCCCTCTCTCTCTGGGTGGGGGTGGGGAGGCCCCCACTCCTCAAACAGAGGAAGCCCCCTCAGTTCTCTCCAGCAGGTGCTGATTCCCTCTCCCCATGTCTCCTCCCTCCCTCCCTCCCTCCATAACTCAAGAACTTACTGTCTTATCAGCTAGTACCGATTAGGCTGAACTATATGAAATTGTCAGGTAAAAATGGCTGAGGATCAGCAACTTGATACAGTTCAGCCTAATGACGTCATAGCCTACCTCCTTAGCAGTAACTTACTTCTTCCTTGGAGCCGGCGGTTCACGAGGTTTTGTCAAGCTTCACACACACCGTACTGGTCTAGAGCGATTGCACGGGCAGCCCCAGGACCCACCCCACGCACACACCTGCCGGGTTTAGCCCCCCACAGCGGCCAGTGCCCGAAGATTTCCATTCCTTCCGTTCCTCCTGGATGTGCACACTGTTCCCCGAATCGAGGTGGAACCTGATCCCTTCCTTTGAAACTGGGGCTGGCCTTCGGATTTTCTCGGCCAAATGAACACAGTTACTGACACGCTGGGACTTCTGAGGCTGGTTCATAGGAAGCCTCACAGCTTGTAGCCTAGGGGGGAAGGCCTGTCCAGGGGGAAGGCAGTGCGGCACAAGGAGACCACCACACTGGGAGGAAACCCCAGCTGCCAGAAGAAACATTGGCAAGACGAAAGGCCATGTGGCGAGAATGGTTAAGTCGAAGAGTGGCCAGACGTGTACGCGGCGCTGGAAGTCTCGAGTCCGGGCCCCGATGCCGCTGAGCAGAGACACACGGCCGAGCCGAGTCCCTCCCAGGTTCGAGTCCCACAAAATCGTGAGCAAAATAAATGATTGCTTTAGGCCACTAAGTAGCTGAAATAATAAGCAGTAAGTAACCGAAACAGTTCACATCACGGTTGGTTGGCTTACTAAATATTTTTAATGAGTGGCCAAATGTAAAAATCCGGACTGTGTGTAAAATTGGAATTTTCAGTTTTCTTGAAAACGCGGAAGAACCCGCAGCCCTGGGCCTGTGTGTCTGCGGGGCCCGGGAAAGGGGCTAGAGCTGCCTGTGCCCGCTTCCAGGCCAGCCCTCTGCTCTGTGGGTCACCCCACCCCACTCTCCCCTGCCGCACGAGGTCACCTGCCCAGCCCCAGTGTCCCACTCTCTCTCCACCCCCACACCCCCGTCCACCCAAATGCCCTGACTTCAAACCCCACACCCAACAGGAGACACTATTTCAAGCCCTATTCCATTCAACCCTCGTGCATGCCGATCCCTCTGCCTAAATGTCCTCCCTCCATCTTTGTCTGTGTGACTGCTAGGCATCCTTTGGACAACTCAGTTCAAACTTCTAGAAGGCTTCCTTGATCTGTGGGTTAGGTGCCTCGTCCGGGCCCTTACCCACGCCGTGTCACATGTCCCACGGCAGGCCCGTGGCCTTCTCCCCAGGGCTCCGGGTCTGGCCACCTGGAGGAAGCATGTGCTGAAGGACTACATGATGGTTCCACAAGGAAGGCGATTTCGTGCCCATTTCACAGATGATGAAACTGAGGTGTAGGGAAGTGATTTGTCCCCGGCCTCTCGAAGACCAGGGGCCGCTAACCCAAGAATCAAGATCCTGACTCCTTATGAGCGTTCAGATGCTATTACAGGGTAAATGGTGTCTCCCTCCAAAAATATGCGCTTGAAACCCTAACTCCTGATACTTGCGAACATGACCTCCTTTCAAACTAGGTTCTCTGCAGGTGTAGTCAAATTACAAGGAGGTCATTAGAGCGGGCCCTGATCCAGTGTGCCGACGTCTTTCTAAGCAGAGAAGGGACACAGAGACACAGGGCAGGTGCCAGGTTTGCTGAGGGAGAGACCGGAGAGGTGCCCACAGGCAGGGGCACCAAGGACCGCGGCGACTCCCTGAGGCTGAGAGAGAGGCATGGAGTAGCTTCTCCCCTGGGGACTTCAGACATCCCTGCCCTGCCAACACCGAGAGCTTGGATTTCTAGCCTCCAGAACTGGGAGAGATTACTTTTCCATTGCAAGCCACTCTGTGCTCATTTGCTAGGGAAACTAACATAGCCCTCCTTAGGAACATGTTTAAAAATGGACATAAACATGGGCGCCTGAGTGGCTTGGTCAGTTAAGTGTCTGACTTGGGCTTAGGTCAAGATCTCAGGGTCCCAGGATCGAGTCCCTCGTCGGGATCCCTGCTCAGTGGGATGTCTGCTTCTCCCTCTCCCTCTGCCCCTCCCCCTGCTCATGCTCTCTCTCTCTCTGAAATTAACAAAATCTTTTTAAAAAATGGACATAAACACAACACTCTGTTCAGGGACCGAGGATCCCCTGGGGCTGCTCCACGGCGGGGCCCTGGGTTCCCCCTGCACCCCCACACGGGGTCTGGAGGTGGTGAGCCCGCATGCAGGACGGCCGTGGGGCTGGGGCTCCATGCCTGGTCCTCGGATTGTTGGCTGAGCCACCCTGGCTCTCCCCTTCTTCCCTGTTCAAGTGATGGGACTCGCAGAGCCACCTCCCCGACTATGGGACTCCCACCTGTGGCAGGTGTAGGTGGGAGGAAGGGAGAACCTCAATTCTGGAGCAAGCCCCCCAGGTTATACTATTCTGGGTCTCACTTCTTAAGTTGCTGAACCCATACTTGGGTGACTTCTGGGGTCCACATGACCTTTTGCGACCTGAAAGGGACCAGGGAGCCAGGGATCTGTTCCACCCAGAGGAGGGGAAGGGAGACGGCCCTAAGTGCTGTTTCAGCTTTGGGCCACACACTGGAATCCGCTGGGGAACGGCAGAAAATACTGAAGTCCGATTCCGTCTGAGACTCTGAGGGGGGCCCTGTCGGTGAGGCGGAGGCACAGGTCTTAAAAGCTCCCAGGAGACCCTAAGGGCAGCAACACCGGGAACTCCTGGGTTTAGACTCGTCGCTGTAGGGGCGGCACAGGATGAACACAAGACCGAGCGCTCGTGCCCTGCGTGTGCTTGCTCAGCTCCGCCTTACAGCCTCGAGTGTGAGAGGAGCACTCCTGTGCCCTCTGGTTCATTCCTGCCCGCGTGGTAGGTCCCTTAAGTGTTCACTCTCCCGTCTCATCGTGGAGGTCTCAGGGTCTCCGCACTTCCCCTGGAGCAAGCGTTCTAGGAGTCATCAGTGGACGCTGCAGACTCCTTACAAGCTAATCTCGGAGGTTCCAGAATGCCACTCATACCGCCTTCTCCAGGTCAAGAAAGTCCTTGATGCCAACCCAGATATAAGGGGAGGGGAGGGGAATCACATCCCCCCCCCCCACTGAGGGGGCCATCTTTGGAGTAAGGGCCACCCTGCCAATGACACAGGGATTTGGGTCTCACTCCTCAACGCCTGTGCTGTCCCCCTTGTCCCCAGCTCCCTGGGCATCTGCACAGCCCTGCGCTTCTGGCCGCCGCTGCCCACAGAGAAACAGGTGCTCCTGTTTCCTGGTCAACCCTCCGGGAGCTCTGGGGACCCAGAAACCGTGCAGAGAGGGGCGGGGGCGTGTCCAGGATGGAGGAAAGGGTGGGTGAGCACCTCTGGGGCTCAGGGGGTGAGGTGGCGTCCACGGCCCCTTCCAAGCCCCATTACACAGCCCTGTGGACCCGCACCAGTGACGGCGGATCCGCGGCAGGGGAGTTGCGGGAGACTGGTGTCCCCTCTCTCCATCCATAAAGGGTGTCTTCGTAAGGCTTAGCGTTTGAGAGGCCGATCTTTCTGAAATGGCTTGTATCCTCTGGGCCCTTTAAAGCCAGGAGCAGGGGGGCACCTGGGTGGCTCAGTGGGTTAAAGCCTCTATCTTTGGCTCAGGTCATGATCTCAGGGTCCTGGGATCGAGTCCCGTATCGGGCTCTCTGCTCAGCGGGGAGCCTGCTTCCCTCTCTCTCTGCCTGCCTCTCTGCCTACTTGTGATCTCTCTCTGTGTCAAATAAATAAATAAAATATTAAAAAAAAAGCCAGGAGCAGGAATCACAGTTCACAGCCCTGAGGGGGAGGAGCTTTTGGAGTCATGGGGGGCAGGGAGCGGGCTGTGTTCTCTCAATTAATCAAGCAGGTGTGCCTTTCCAGCTCCACTCCTGCCTCCGCCTCTCTGCTCCCCGGAGCTGGGATCGTCCCAAAATGCTGCTTCAATCCTAAACCATTCCCGGCTCCACGACCTGCAATGGCTCCCACGGCCCACCAATTCATGTGAAATTCCCACAAAACGGTCAGCACGTCTGTGAGCTGGCCCCAGCCCCCCCTCTCCCAGCTGCCCCCTGCCCCTACCTTCCCCCTTCCTGAAGGAGTCTGTGAACATATTCGGGCCTCCCTCCTCCTGCCTCTCAGCCTAGAGCCCACCAGGCTCTCAAGATCTGCCTATAGTCCTACTCCATCGGAACTCGCGTCCTTCAAGTCTTGCCGATGGCGGGTGTTGGGCGGGGAGGGGTGTCCGACGCCACGAAGGCAAGGTTCTCCTGTTCTTGTCTTTTCACGGTACACATCCCTCTGGTCTCAACCCCATCCCATCACCTAACAGAAACTTGCTGAAGGCCTACTATATGCCAAGCCTCTTGGTCCAGCTGGCTCTGACCCCTTGACCCATTCCCCCTGCTGGGGATGGCCTCATCCATCACTTCTCCAGTTCTAAGTACCCAGAAAGAAAACTTACATCCTTTTCCTCTTTGTCGCCAGCACCCGAGTTCCAGCCCGTATGCCCGGCACGGAGCTTGGCACGAGGCGGGGACCCAACTTTTGCCCAACAAGTAGATGCAGTACTAATGTTTCCCTGTTGAACTGTCCACTGCTGATGAAGCTGGCCAATTATTTAATCTTGTTCAAGTTTCGTATCCTGATCTGTGAAAGGGGGAGTAACAGTGCCCATGTCACAGACTTGGAAGGCGTTCCTATAATACAGTGTGCCGCTGGCGGGCACACAGCAGGTGCTCCACGAACCTCGGGGTCTCTCGCCGTGGGATGGCTCATCGTGTTTCTGTCCCTTGCAACTGCCTCGGGACTGGGCACATCACCAGTGCCCCAATAGCTGTTGGCAGGAATACACTGAGCACACAAAACTCGAGAGTAAACAAAAAAGAGAGAGAAGGAAGAACCCAATCTCTGCGCAGGCTCTGCCTACAGAGGGTGGAAAGCCCTGTGTTTATTTTCTCAGGTTACCATAGCAACTCCCGGTGCTCCAGCCCGCCCCAGGGTGAGCTGTCAGCAATTTATCTCAATTTATCTCGTAACCATGGACACAGCTGTTTGCTGGGATGGAGGGGGCCAGCAGACAGGTGTGTGTGAGACCTAAATCTGGCGAAGTCACACCGGTTACCTGCAGCTCAAGTCACCACTGCCTAAAATGATGCCCACATGACAATATTTATAAACATGGGTTTTAGGAAGAGGAGACAGAAAATTAGGCAAAGACCAGTGGTGCTGACTGGAGCAAAGCACATTTTGGAAAACTAAACAAGAGGCTGCCTAGAGCTGGGATCTGGAACCATCGTGGGGATTCTGCATCCCTCCATGGCTGTGTTCTGGTATTCACTGTCCATAGGGCCAAGCTTTGGCTGTTACTTTTTCAAGAGGCTTCCACTGGGGGGCAAGAAAGGAAAGTGTTCCTTCAAATCCATTCCCCAGAATATTAGACAGCAGTGGGGCGCCCCTGCTACACATGCAGGGGACAGAGGGACCCCCGGTGGCCTTCTCCCTTTGGACTCCCAATATAAACAACTCATAGAAGGTGCAAGGTCCGAATGTGGCACACTGGGAACTCCCCGCCAAGACCGAACGTGGCCTTCCCTGCAGCCAGACCGCCCTCGCACTGGGTCCCCGGAGAGGCCACAGGCAGCTCCTCAGAGGGGTGTCTGCCGGCCTTTGTTCTAGCTCCCGAGAGCTGAGCACAGAAACATAAAGACCCAACCAACGCTCAGAACTCCAGGGGATTCTCCTTCAGCAGGGATCAGTGATGGGAGGTTTTCTGTTTTTTCCTGCCCCTGGCAATCTGTTTTGTGTCAAGGGAAGAGTTACGGTCGCGTTGGGCACTGATGGCTACAGACTCGGCACAAAGGGAAAAAAAACGGATAAAGGATCGCTGCGCTTTGGCGCTCGGCTGGTCACAGAGCGGGTCTCACTTTCTTCCTCAGGCTGCGGGGGCTGTGGTCTCCACTTACGGGGGAGAGTGAGTAGGGGGGCGCCCGAGGTCTCCCGAGCCTCGGGAGGATAGGGAATGGAGAACGAGGGTCCCCGCCCACCCGGGTTTGCACGGATCTGGGCTGCACGGCCCTGGCGGAGGCCCGGGTCCTGGAGCGGGGACTGCAGGGAGGGGATGGGCAGGAAGGGGTCGACTCGCGTCGCCCAGGCCCCTCGCAGTCTGGGAAGAGGTCGACCCGGCGCTCTCAGGGCGCACGGCCTGCCCCACCCCCGGGAGCCGCGCTCTCCGCCTCGGACGCGAGAAATCAGGTCGGGGATGCCCGGCTCCGGACAAAGGACTGGGACGTAGATTCCCGGCGGGCGCCACCGCCCGGCTCGAAGCCTCCCGGCGCTGCCGGCCGGTGCAGGCAGGGCGAGCCCGCGGCCCCCGAACCTCCCCAAACTTCGCAGCCCAGGGGGAGGCGCCCTGTTACCTGCGCGGCCATAAAGGACAGATCCATGGTGTCGCCGCTGCCGCCCGCGCTCGAGTCCTCGCTGCTGCTCCTGCTGCTGCTGGTCCAGCCACCTGCACAGCGGGCCGGGAACGGGCGGAGCAGGGAGCAGGCACCCCGGATCCCGCGGCGCCGCGGACCTCAGCAGCCCCTGCGCGGCGGCCTCGGCTGGCTCAGCGCTCTCGGCTCCAGACCCAGACCCGGCAGAGGCGGGGGGCAGGGGGCGGGGCGGGGCTCGGGGCCCCTCCACGTGACCGCCCCCAGCCCCACCCCGAGGGCGGGGCCGGCGGTACCCCCGCGCGCTCCAGATCCTCTCCTGCGTGGGGGGCCAAGTGGGGAAACTGAGGCCGGGGTCGCCCAGCTGGCGGGAGTAGGGACAGGCCTGGACTCCAAGTACAACGCTGTCGGCGCCCGGTGGGGGCTGGCGTGTGTTGCTTGGGGCTTGAGGATCAGCGTCAGTGTGACCCAGCTTTCTGTGCCAGCTCTGCACGGAGTTCAGTGTGCTTCCGGCCCTGGAACTGGGCGCAGGGAGGTGCAAATGCTAGCTCGGCTTGTTCTTTATTTCCTTGTCTTGCCTCACTTTCCTGAGCGGAACTTCCAGGTTCCATAAGAGTAGTGAGAGCAGACAGCCATTGTCATGGCTCCTCCCCGAGCCCCGGGAAGCCAGGTGGGCAGGAGGTGCAGAGACCTCGCTGCTCGGTGAGGACCATGCTCTTGGCTGGGGGGTGGGGGCGGACGTCTCACCTGGAAGGCGCTCTGCCTACTTGGGGCTTGTGCAATTACCCGCCTGGCGGCCTGGCCTTGCTTGGGGCGGTGGGGGGGGGGGGGGGGGAGGCACCCTGACCTCTCCCCAGACTCAGTTCTGAAGGAAAACGGACAGGACAGGAGGTGAGCGGAAGACGGACCGATATCTGCCTCTGCTTGTTTGGGTTGTATTTTCTGAAACCCAAACCTCCCCCTGCGCCACACCTTGTAGTCAATACCTGTGTCGGACTCTGTGTCCTACGTGTCTCCCGTCTGGGCCCCAGGTCCCTCATTCGCACCCGCAATTCCCGAGTCCATTCTCGGTTTTGGTTTTTGTTTTTTAAGATTTCATTTCTTTATTTGAGAGAGAGCGAGAGCAAGAGAGATGACAGAGGGAGAGGGAGAAGCAGACTCTCCCCCCAGCAGGGAGCAGCGTCGGGCTCGTTCCCAGAACCTGGGATAGTGACCTGAGCTCCGCAGACGCCTAGCGGACTGAGCCACCCAGACGGCCAGGAGTCCGTTTTTAATGGCCCAATTGTCATTTTTATGCCCTTGCCCTGAACCAAACTCTTTAACTACAATGTCCTTGAAGAGAAGAAACATTCTGATGTTACCACAGGGGCAGAGTAACGAGGAGGACCAGAGAATTTAAAAGATTGTCAACAAAACCTTGAATGGAGGTATTTAACTCACTCTATCCATGTATAATTTACATAAATGTGTCTATCTTACAGATCCCCGTCAATGAGTCTTGATACATATGTACACCCTTGTAACCAGAACTGTAATCAAGATATAGAACATTCCACTCACCCTCCGAAGTTCCCTCTAGTTCCCTTAGGATCAATACCCACCACCCCGCTCTAGCCTCAGGCAAACATTGATCAGGTTTCTAGCACTACAGGAAGATTTGTCTTTTCTAGATTTCTGTATAGACGGGATCATACAGATTATAGTTTTTCTTTGTCTGGCTTTGGGGTTCAGCCATGGAGACTCACGCGCCGTGTTGCATATATAGGTAGTTACATTGTGATTGCTGAATACAGTCCCTGTGTATGGATGGACCAGTCTTGTTTGAGTCTTTTCTCCTGCTTATGGATGTTTGAGTCCTCTCCAAGGTTTTGGCGGCCATGACTAGGACACTGAACATTGGCTACAAGTCTTTGTATAGACATCTTGTTTCCATTTTCAAACTGCAACGGCTTAGTTGTGTTTTTGTAATAGGCTGCCAAACTGTGTTACAAAGTGTTTGTACATTCTACATTCCCACCAACAGTGTAGGAGCATTTCAGTTGCTTCCTTTCCTCACAGAATACTTGGCCTTGTTATTAAGGGAAGCCATTCTAGTGGGTGGAAAGTAGTGCTTCATTCTGGTTTCAATTTGCATTTTCCTGATCACGATGATTTGACCATCACTTTTACTTGCTCAGTCTTGGACATTCGTATATTCTTTTTTGTGAGGGGTCGGATCCAGTCTTTTACACATGAATAAAATTGGATCAATTGTCCTTTTATGATTGAATTGTAAGAGTTCCTTATGTGTTTTGGAAACAAGTCCTATGCGGGATATATATATATTCTGTACACAGTCTCTCTGGGCCTCCGGCATTTTTCATCTTCTTGATGGTGTTTTTTTCGAAGACAAGTTCTTAGTTTTGATAAAATCCAATTGATTTTTTTTTCTCTTTTATGGTTCATGCTTTCTGTAGCCTAAGCAATCTTTGCCTACCCCAAGGTCATGAAGTTTTTCTCAGTTTTTTCTCTCACTAAAGTCCCATACTTCTAGCTTTTATGTTTAGGTCTCTGACCTATTTTTGTTTTTATATACGGTGTGAAGGAAAGTGTGAGGTTCTTTTCTTTTTCTTTCCCAAATGAGTGTCCAAGTGGGCTAGCACCATTAGTTGTTATGACTGTCTTTTCTCCATTGAATTACACGGGATGGGACTAGATTTAAGATGACACAAATTTTAAGGTGGTACTCTCAGGGGCCAACGCTGCACTTAGGTGACCCTGGGAAGGAGTGTCTCCTTAAATTTTGATTTCTAAGCACCTTGTTGACCTCTCCCATGGAGTAGTAAGCACCTCACAGGCAGATCTGGCTTTCCCTGGACTGCCTCATCCAAGCGTGTGATGATCCAGTGAGGACACTCAGACTTCTGCCGGGAGCTCCTGATGGGCACATCCATCTGTCTACTCAGCAACTTCTCCTGGATGGCTAATGGCATGTTGAATTTAACCTGGCCAGCACTGAGCTATGATTTCCCCCTTCTGTCCAGCTCTGTCACAGGCAGATAATGGCACTCCCCAGGTCCTCCATGTACAGTTCTGCATGTTGCACACTGCACAAAGTTGCCTGGCAGACAAACTTGCCTGGCAAGTAGGGGTTAAAATTCAGCCATTTTCCTCTCGTGGAATCTTGTGTATGGATAAGGTACTATGTCTGTCCAGAAAGGGGGTTATCTTTGCTCTTTTCCCCAGAGCCCTCATGAGGGCCAGTAGATCTACTCTTTTTTTTTTTTTAAGATTTTATTTATTTATTTGACAGAGAGAGATCACAAGTAGGCAGAAAGGCAGGCAGAGAGAGACGGGGAAGCAGGCTCCCTGCTGAGCAGAAAGCCCGATGCGGGGCTCGATCCCAGGACCCTGGGATCATAACCTGAGCCGAAGGCAGAGGCTTTAACCCACTGAGCCACCCAGGCGCCCCTAGATCCACTCTTCTATCTTCCTTATACCCCACTAACCCTCTCATTCACTGTGCTCCAGCCACACTGAGCTTTTTTCTGTCCCAGGAACACATCAAGTATTATTCCCTGAAGGGAGAGTCTTTGCTATTCCTTCTGCATGCAGCTGTCTCTCTCTGGATCTTTCTTTTGACAGTTCAGGTTTTATTTTAAAAGCCACCTCCTCCAGGAAGCCTTCCCTAGCTTAAGCAATCTGTCCCCCCTCCCCCCAAAAAATGACACCTTATGTTTTTCCATAGCATTTCTCCATTTAAAAATTTTATTTACTTTTTAGGAGAGGCAGTCTGCAAGGGGCTTGAGCATCCCAGGTTTTTTTTTTTTTTTTAAAGATTTTATTTTATTTATTTGACACAGAGAGAGAGATCACAAGTAGGTGGGGGGCGGGGCGGAAGCAGGCTCCCTGCTGAGCAGAGAGCCCGATGTGGGGCTCAACCCAGGACTCTGAGATCATGACCTGAGCCGAAGGCAGAGGCTTTAACCCACTGAGCCCCCCAGGCACCCCCATCCCAGGTTTTAAGTCACCTCCATGCTCTGGCTCCTGGCAGCTTAGCCTGGGGGAAGAGGATGCATCTCTGCATGGTCCACTTAGAGGATTTGGGTCCTGGGGAGTCTCCAGACAGCCCTTGTGCCAGTTACTGGTGTAGAATCCACATGGGCAGAGAACTGGGGGTCTTGCAAGGGGAAACATTCCATTCCTTAAAAAGCTGTCAGTCTGAAGGCCACAGCAGGGGGGCCTGACCCTGACATTTTGCTTTATCCAGGACCTAGATAGAGCACAGGGCCACAGAGACCCTGGAGGGGATGCCTTCCCTTCCTGGGAGGCCCTTAAAAGGGTTTAAAAATTCATGAGCTTCTCACTGAGCAACTTGATCAATTATTCAAGGCCCATCATGGGACCAGAGATGGCCCAGGACCCACCGGTCCCTTAGTGAGCAGAGAAAATCCAGGGCAGTGGTAGAGACAGCAAAATGCACAGGAAGTCCTGCTGTCCTTCAAGGCCTGGCTCACTCTCCCCCCTCTGCAACCTTTGCTGCAAAACACATTTCTTCTGACCACTCGAATGCTCCAGGGTGATCACGTTCAAAAAGTGATCCCTAGCCTCCCCACCCCCGCCCCAGGGTCTGGCTTGTTAGCCAGATTCCTCCTGAACCTCATTCTCTGGAAGGGGGGCTGCAGTTGGGATGGAACATGCTTCCCAAATGACTCTGATGCTTATTATATCTTTATCTTAAGCCTTCTCTTCCCCAGCCCTCTCCAAGACTCTGTTATCAAATTGCAATTCAGTGCCTTTCCATTTAACGGGTGTTTTCTGAGCACCTACACTTTGCCAGGCATAGAATCTCGCATACATTGCTCCCAAACCTCAGAAAACATAGCCTCGGAGAGGTTAAGTGCCTCGCTCAGGTCGCTCAGCAAATGTGGGCCAAGACAGGATTTGAACCCAGATCCTGGTGATTGCAGAGTCCACGTGCCTTGTGTGCTATGGTTCCTGCCCATCAGGAACCTATCTTTTAATCAGAGCAGTACGAAAACAAATCAGCACAAAGCGATGAAGAAGTCATTCATTCATTCATTCTATAATTCAACATGTATGCTGTTCATCCATTCAGTCTGCATTTCTGGAGCACCTGCTGCGTGCCGGGCCCTGTAGCCCGGCAGAGCTTCAATAGCAACAACAAGGAGCTGCACTAGGGTCCAAAGCCCCCCCAGTTAGGGAGGCTGAAAAGTCAGGCTTGCCTATGGGCTTAGCCACTTGCTAGCTAGAAGCCATCAGGCAAGCTACCTAACCTTTTTCTGACCCAGAGTGTATTCATCCCTAAAAATGGAAAGATTGAATGAGATGGGGGAAAGAGGGCCCAGCACTGTACCTGGCACACAGTCGGTGTGCTGTCGATGGAAGGAGAGGAGGCAGGTTAGGTAAAGGCCACATGCGGTGCCTGGCTGACTCAGTCGGAGGAACACGCGACTCTTGATCTTGGCGTCGTGAGTTCCAGCCCCACGCTAGATGTAGAGGTCACTTAAATAAATAAAACTTAAAAAAAAAGTCCCCCGGGGGAAGGGAAGGTGTTGGCTTTATACAAGGGTTGCTCATTTGCTTGTTTATTCTAGTTTAAACACCGGTTCTGCCAGAACAAGTTCACCAGAGGATTACAGAGCAAGAGAGAGGATGGTTTCTTATTTGTTCATGAAAAGCACCAGCACCTAGCAAAAGCCTAGCTTAAGTGAAGTACGCTGGAAACATTTCCTAAATGAACAAACTAATGAGCTAATAAACAAAGGGATGTTTTTTAAGTCGGGGGCTTTAGGAAGTGGAATGTCTCGCTCTAGCCCCCGCTCCCCTCCATGGACTCATCTGCTTCCCTTTGCTGGCCCACACATATCAGGGCTGATATTTAAAATGGATGAATGCGGGCGCCTGGGTGGCTCAGTTGGTTGAGCAACTGCCTTTGGCTCAGGTCATGATCCCGGAGACCTGAGATCGAGTCCCACATCGGGCTCCCAGCTTCACAGGGAGTCCGCTTCTCACTCTGACCCTCTCCCTTCTCATGCTCTCTCTCACTCTCTCTCATTCTCTAATAAAAATAAATAAATAAAATCTTTTAAAAAAAATGGATGAATGCCAGATGTTGGAACTTTATCTGTTGGATTCACTGTTTCCTCTTTGACGCAGGGCTCCCACAGTATGGGAAAGAAAAGGGAACGTGGGGCAGGATTCCTGGACCATTGCCATGCTCACATCTCCTAGCGCCATTTCATATTATGGGCAGAGAGCCTCCCTCATAATGAATCCTTCATTCACTCCAAAACAATGGTAAAGCTCCTACCAAGAGCTAGCCGTACCAGGCTCTCCAGATGGTGAATACATCCTTCCTGGGTCCTAGTTTCACAGGAGGGAGATGTACCCAGTTGATAAATGAAGGTGACTATCCCTCAACGTTAACACAGGATAGACCTGCACAGTCCAACGCAGTAGCCACTGGCCATGTGCAGCCACTGAGCCTATGAAATATGGCCAGTCAGCACAGCAATCGGACAAGAAAAGTAAGATAAGGGAGAAGTTAAACTGGCCTTATTTGCAGCTGACATAATACTGTACCTAAAAAAACCCCTTGAAGACTGCCCCCAAATAATTAGAATAAATGAATTCCATAAAGTTGCAAGATACATAATTACTGCCCATAAATCAGTTGTATTTCTATACACTAATAACAAAAAAGTAGAAAGAGAAATTAAGAAAGCAATCTCATTTACAATTGCACCAAGAAGAATAAAATACCTAGGAATTAATTTAACCCAAGAGGTGAAATACCAGTACTCTGAACACTTAAAACACTGATGAAGGAAATCAAGGAAGACATAAACAAATGGAAGAATATTCCATGCACGTGGATTGGAAGAATGAGTATTGTTAAAATGTCCGTACTAACCGAAGCAATGTGCAAATTTAATGCAATCCCTATCAAAGACCAACAGCATTTTTCACGGAACTAGAACAAATAATTCTAAAATTTATATGGGACCACGAAAGCCCCCAAATAGCCAAAGCAGTCTCAAGAAAGAAGAGCAAAGCTGAGGAATAACAACCCAGGTATCATAATCAAAACAATATGGTTCTGGCACAAAAAAATAGACACAAAGATCGGTAGAATAGAATGAAGAACCAAGAAAGAAACCCGAAATTTTATGATCAATTAATCTTCAACAAAAGAGTCAAGAACATACAATGCGGAAAACAGTCTCTTCGATAAATGGTGTTGGGAAAACTGGACAGCTACATGCAAAAGAATGGAACTGGACTATTTACCATATACAAAATATACAAAACAGACTGAAGACCTACATGTGAGTCCTAAAACCAGAAAACTCCTAGAAGAGAACATAGTAATTTCTCTGCCATCCGTGATAGCGACATTTTTCTAAATATGTCTTCTAAGGCAGGGGAAACAAAAGCAAAAATAAACACTTGGGACTACTTCAAAATAAAAAGCCTCTGCACAGTGAGGGAAACCATCAACAAAATAAAAAGGCAACCTACTGAATGGGAGAAGACATTTGTAAATGACATATCTGATAAGGGGATAATATCCAAAATATGTAAAGAACTTATACAACTCAATGCTAACAAACTAATCCGATCAAAAGTGGGCTGAGGACCTGAAGACATCTTCCCAAAGGAGATATACAAGTAGCCAACAGACACATGAAAAATGCTCAGTATTGCAAATCAACAGGGAAATGCAAATCAAACCGTAGTGAAATATCACTTTACACCTGTCAGAATGGCTAAGAAACAAAAAGACAAGAAATAACAATTATTAGGGAGGATGTGGAGAGAAGGGAACCTCGTGCACTGTTGGTAGGAATGCAAGTTGGAGCGCCCGCTATGGAAAACAGCACGGGGCTCTCTCAAAAAAAAATTAAAAATAGAAATACCATACAATCCAGTAATTCCACTACCAAAGAAAATGAGAACACTAATTCAAAAAGATATTATGTCTCCTTATGTTTATTGCAGCATAATTTACAAAAGCCAGGATATGGAAACAACCCAAATGTCCATCAATAGATGAATGAATAAAGAAGATGGGATATTACTCAGCCACAAAGAAGTGTGAGGGGGCACCTGGGTGGCTCAGTGGGTTAAAGCCTCTGCCTTCAGCTCAGGGTCCTAGGATCGAGCCCCGCATCGGGCTCTCCTCTCAGCGGGGAGCCTGCTGCCCCCTCTCTGTCTGCCTCTCTGCCTACTTGTGATCTCTTTCTCTCTCTGTCAAATAAATAAATAAAATCTTTAAAAAAAAAAAAGAAGAAGAAGAAGATCTTTCCCTTTGTGATAACCTGGATGGACTTAGAGAACTTAGAGAGCATTCTGTTAAGTGAAATAAGTCAGACAGCGAAAGAGAAAGACCATATGATTTCACTTATAAATGGGATCTAAAAATCAAGATAAGTGAATAAACAAAGAGCAGAACCAGACCTATAAATACAGAGAAAAAACCGATGATTGCCACAGGAGGGAGAAGGGAAACATGGGAGAAGGCGGCTGGGAGAGGCAGGCTTCCAGTTAGGGAATGACTAAGTCACGGGAATGAAAGACACAGCACAGGGAACGTAGTCGATGACATCGTAATAGTGTCATGTGGTGACAGACGGCAGTTACACTTGGGATGAGCGTGGCGTAACCTATCGACATATTCAGTCACCACGTTGTGCTGAAACTAACTTAACCCTGTGCGTCAACCATCCTCAAAAAGAAAAAAGAAAAGGAAATATGACGAGTCTGAATTGAGACATGAGTATAAAATATGGGATTTGGGGGACTTAGTATAAAAAAGTAATGATTTTCACTATTGATTTCATGTTGGAATGACAATATTTTGGGTCTACTGGGCCAAATAAAGTGTATGATTAAGATCAATTTTACCTGTTCCTTTTTGCCTGTTTTAATGGGGCTTCTGGAAAATTTTAAGTTGTATATGGGCCTCGCGTTCCATTTCTGGGAACCCGAGCTCATCTGCGGTGCGGGGGTGAGATGCGGGAGGGTGAAGGGGTCTGGGCCAGCTCTGTGGTCTTCAAGGATGGGCTGCCTGAGCAGAGAGAAGGACAGACGAGTTGGTCCAGCCTGGGGGCAAGTTCCACCAAAAGAAGTAAAGTCTGCAGCTTCCCAAGTCGACAAAACAGATTTCAAATCTGGCCCCAGTTCTTTCCCAACTGGGGAAGACAGCCGCCGGTCCCACCCCGGCATCTCCCTCCTCCGCAGGGAGCTGGGGTGCAGAATGCTTCGGCAGACACCCATGCACGGCTGCCCGTGTCTCTCACACCCACACTCCATCTCCCCAAGCCCCCAGCTCCGTCTTGCAGGGACTGCTTCTCTTCTTGCTTCAATTCACAGGAAACTTGCACAACTCCAGGCACCGCCTTCAGAAGGTAAATGCTGTTTCTGCTTCCTTTGTTGGCTGCGCCTACAGAGGCTGATGAACTGATTTTAATTAAAACGCAGATCGCATTGGGAGGAAATGATGAGGGACAGTGTGGATCTGCTGGGGAGGGCGGCAGGGCTGTGACATCACCGGAGGATGCTTCCTCCTCTAGCTCTGCCTGCCCTGGGTGGGCGGTGGCTTCCCATCCTGCCCCCCAGGAAGTCACCCGGACAGAAGATGGTGATTGGAATCACTCGGCCACCAGGCTGCTCCCCTTTTCCCGGGCATCCATTGCCCAAGCCCTTTTGGGCCACTTCTTGGCCATTCCAGGTGGCAGCCCTGCCAGGGCGAGACGTCTGCATGTGGGAGGCACCATTCAGGGAGTAGAGCTACTTCCCAGAAGTCACGAGCTAAGGAGCAGAGGGGCAGGACCTGAACTCAGCACCTGGCCGGGCTCTCTGTTCACTGGCCCCGCTTCGTAGCCCAACCCCCAGCGGAGTAAGATGTGTCCCTAGGGGACTTCCAGGGTCAGAGACCGGCCACATTTGGCCTCTGCTTCTACCTAGACAGCTGTGATCTTTGGGATCCTCAATTCCTCCATTGTGTCAAATGGGGCTCATGTCACAGACTCTACAGGACAGTGAGGATTGGATGGAAATCAGCACCTCCCGCAGGGCCCAGCACACGCCGTCGCGTGTGTGGCTCCTGGTGACATCCAGGACAGCGTGGGAGCTCCTGGGTGTGGCTCTCCCACCCTCCTGGGTTTGCCCCGGCCAGCCTGTTCAGATTCCTCTTTGCATCTCTCTGCTCTGATCCTGCGGAACTGTTTTTCACAAATCCAAAGAGCCCTCTTCCCTCTCTCTCCCAACCTTTGTCCTGTTCCCTTCTGCCTGGAACCTGTTCCTGCCTCCTGCCTGCGTCCCGATTATCCCCATGGCCCCATGCAGACGTCCCCTCCTCCAGGAACCTGCCGCACTGGGTAATGCCCAGTTTCTGTCCCCACCCTCTTCAGAGTGCTCCTTCCTTACCTGGTGTCTCCCTACACCGTGAGAACCCCTGGAGGGTCACATCTAGCTTCCTCACCTCTGGGACCCCAATAGCTGTCTTCCAGCCCTCGACCAGCGGTAAGAGACGACTCTGGGATCAAGCCTGGCTAGGATGCTGTGGGTTGAATTGTGTCCCCCGGAAAGATACACTGAAGTCCTCATCCCCAGTACCTGTGAAAGTGCCCTGACTCCCAAAGAGGGTCTTGCCAGATGTAATTAAGCTAAAATATAGTCATTAGGGTGGGCCTTCATCCAATGTGACTGTGTCCTTGTACGAAGGGACGACACTGTGGTCACATGATGATGGGGCAGAGAGGAGCCCCCCAGCCGCAAGTCAAGGAAGCCCAACGACAGTCAGCTGGGAAAAGAAGGAGGAGGGTCCACCTCGAGGCTCAGAAGGAGTCGTTTTCTGCTGACACCCTGATTTCAGGCTTCCAGTCTCCAGAACCATCAGGGACTCTATTTCTGCTGTTTCAAGCCGTGTGGTTTTGGTTCTTGGTTAGAGCAGCGCTGGGAACCGAACAGGGATGCCGGGCTCTGCAACCAACAGGACGATGTGCTCCGTGCTCCAGTTTCTTATGGTCATGATGGGACTCACCTTGTAGAGTTGGGAGCCGTGTAAATGAATGAACAGTGTGAGGCTTAGGAGACACGAGGTGCTGTAGAAGAATCAGCGGCTTTGTAATCACGGGAGCTCAAACATTTATGCTGAAAAAATAAGCCGCCGAAAGCCTCACAGTGGGCGACGCACAATTGTTCGTTCCCCTTTGCTTGCTGCTCTCCTAGTACAGCTGCCATCAACGTTTGGAAACCAAGAGGGGACGTGTATTGTTTGGGTCTCTTCAGCAGCCATTCTCTCTCATCTGATGACAGCATCCCCAGTCTCCTTGGGTCATCCCCGTCCTCGGCTCTCTGTCTGCGGGGCTCCTCCAGGACCAATGCCACGCCCAAGCTGCCACAGGAATTTGATTCAGGGGTGAACATGCAATCCCAGGTTGGGCCGATGAGAGTTTGCCCTGGCGTTTTACCTGGAAAGAGAAGCTGTCTCTCTGTGAAGTTGCTATGCTAAGCTGGTAGAATGCAGGTCTAGAGGGGCTGGTGGTCGTCTTCCTACCCAAGCCCACCCACAGGGAAGCAGAGCTGAGAGATGAAGGAAGAACGTTCCCAAGGCCGTCATCTGAGCGCCTGGATCCTGCGGTGCCTGAAGGTGAATCTACCTCTGGACTTTCCCGCTCCTGGAGAAAATAAATACGAGTTTTCTGTCCCGAAACCGAAACATCTGGCTGAATATTGAAATTCATAGCAGGAGTGGGGTGTTGCAAGAAACAGAACCTAAAATGAGGAATCTGCTGAATGGCTACTGGTGTGGAGCAGTGAGAATCTTTAAATCTATAGCAGGGAAGTAATTTGGAGCCAACCAGCTGGCTGAGAGTACCTGCCTCTCCTGGAACAGGGGCCACGTGCTTGCTTTAAGAGCACGTGTACTCACTTGAAGAGACATGGTGGAGAAAGGATATTGGCGCAAGCTTGTCGTGGATGTCAGAATGTTCTTACAGGAAAGAGATATGCTTTGCTGGAAGCTGGCCCACCCCAGACATGATGGGGAATAAGAGCTGCCTTTCCTGAGAGAGTTTTTCTGCACCTGGTTAATAATACGAGGTGACTGAGAGGCAGATAAGAGAACAGGGGGAAGCCTGTTTCCCATCAGTAGACTTTCCCAAGCCCTGGCCTGGATACTCAAGCCGAATTCTAACTTTGGGTGCTGGTCTGAGGACTTGCCCTGAAATGGACAGACCAGACTCTTAATGAACTTGTCAGGTCATTGGGCTTCTAGAGAAATGCCAGCAGTGGACGACTGAAAGCTTGAGTTGCTTGTCCCTGGAGGCAATCACGGGCCCTTGAACCTCCTCGATCAGAAATTGAATTGCCAGAGACATACAGCTTTCAAAAGAGCATCCTTCTTGACCCTGCAATGAAGGTCAGCACACGAAGAGGATGTCCTCAGAGAGCAGACCGGGGGCAGCCAGAAGTGACCGCCAAGGCCTCGTTCATTGCCAGGAGGGAGTCCCTGTGATCAGTCCCCGAGGTAAACAACAGGAACGAGAGCTAGTCCTATTTGCTTCTCTTAGTTTTCCTTCCCCCAGAGGGAGTTTTGTTGCAATTTTCTTTTTCTGTCTCCACTGTTGTACAAGAAATATGTCAGGAGAGAGAGATAATGTATCATTCAGTCTCCCGTTAGCTGGACATCTGGAAATCATACTCGGATCTAATCGTGATTCGTGAAGTTCACTCAGGGGTCGTGGATTTGGATCTGGATCCGGACCTGCCTTAGGTTGTCTCAGGCTGGGGGAGGGGCAGTGCTGGACTATATGTGATTTCGTTGCAGCCAGTTGGGTGGAGGCATTGGGAAGGTGTGGGAAAGCTGTCGTATGCGCAGGCTGGGGACTCAAAGTGCAGGGGGGAGATGCCGCCCCCATCCATCCTTGCCTTTTCTGCTCTCGGCACCCTGTTTTTCCTGTGGGGAAAAGACCTTCCTGGCCTCACACAAAGTGCCTGATCGGAATGGCAGCTTCTCTACCACCCACCTTCTCAGCCTTTGGGGTCACTCCATGATCCAAATCCTAGACGATCAGTGATTACATCCCCGAGTCCATCAGGGGTGGACATATTATTCCAATAAAAGACAAGCGAGGGGCGCCTGAGTGGCTCAGTTGGTTAAGCAACTGCTTTCGGCTCAGGTCATGATCCTGGAGACCCAGGATCGAGTCCCGCATCGGGCTCCCAGCTCTGTGGGGAGTCTGTTTCTCCCTCTGACCTTCTCCCCTCTCATGCTCTCTCTCATCAATCTCTCTCTCTCAAATAAATAAAAAAAATAATTAAAAATATATAAAAATAATTAAATAAAAATATATAATAAAAATATATTTAAAAAAAAAAAAGACAAGCGAGTACTTCCTCTGAAACTACTAGGGAAAGAGATGCTCCCTTTCCCCTGAGGCCACGAAGGCGATAGAAGGCACGTCTAGAGCGGCTCGTAGCCGCTTCCTCCTACAAAGGGAGAGGTCTTCAGAATGGAGAGACAGAGTGAGACAGACTTAGGACAAGAGCGTCTGAGCCCCTGGCACTTGGATGCCCCAAAACCTGCAGCTAAGTGAGCCAGTAAATCTTCTCTTTTGCTAGCCAGCTTGAATTGAGTTTTTGCCATTACAGTAGAAAGAATCTTGACATAGAAGAACTCAAGCCGATTCTTGAGGTGAGGGCATTTTGGAATAAAAGAGCCCTGGGGATTTCTCTAAGGGTTAGATCGTCAGCGTTCTTCCTCCTCCAACCCCATGTGAATGACTCAGAAAACTCGCCATCACCAACGGCAATATTTCCACAGCTGTTGTGAACCCAACAGAAATGTGGACCTAGTTAGCCATCAAGGTGTGGAAATCGTCACTGTCTGACTGAATTTAGCTTTCCCCCCTCCCATATGGGGCGTATATGAGTGAAGATAATTATCTTTGAGTTCTGAAGGGTTGTTCTTTACTTTAACATGATTTCAAACACCAAAGAGACACGAGAATATTACGAAGCACTCCCATATGCTACCCGGATTCGTCAATGATTAACATTTTGCTGCATTAGCTTTATTATTTCCTCTCTCTAGATATCCAAATCTTTAATTTTTTTCTGGACTATTTGAGATTAAGGTTTCAGATATTGGGCATCTCTAACCCACAAATAGGTATCGTGTGTTTTTAAGAATAAGAATATTTCTTATAGTATGATGATCAAAATCCGACAATTTAACATGGATATAATATTACTATTTAATCTGTAGAATTTATTCAAATTTCACCAATTGTCTCAAGGTCCTTTAGGGTCATGTTGATTCTAATCCAGAACCCCATTTTGGATTAAGCATTGCACTTAATTTTCATTGCTTTTTCTTCTCCTGTAGCCTGGAATGTTTCATGAGTTTATCTTTGTTTCTCTTGACATTGGCATTTTTGTTTTGTAGAATGTTCCTTAGCTGGTGTCTTAGTCTGCTTGGGTTGGTATAACAAAATACCACAGACCCGGTGGCTTATAAATGACAGAAATGTGTTTCTTACAGTTATGGAGGCTGGAAGTCCCAGACAGAGGTGTCATCTGATTTTGTCTGTGGCGAGGCCCTGCTTTCGGGGTCACAGATGACCACCTTCTTGCTGTGTCCTCACATGGGGAGAGAGAGAAAGAGCACGCGCACTTGGTGTATCTTCTTATAAGAGCATTGATTCCATCATGAGGGCCCATCTTCATGACATCATCTAATCCTGATTACCTCCCAAGGCCCCATCTTCTTGGTTTAGGGCCCCAATATATACACTTGAAAGGACACAATTTAGTGCAGAGCAACCACATTATTTTGATGTTCACATTGGCTCAGATTTATCCATTGGAAACGCTTTCAAGTTGGTTTACATTGGTTTCTGTGTCCTTTTTACATCTTTCTTTTGTCCTTCCTTCCTTCCTCCCTTCCTCCCTCTTTCTTTCTTTCTTCTCTTTTTTCTTTCCTCTCTTTCTCTTTCTTTCTTTCTTTTTTTCTTTCTTTTTTTCTAGCACTTACATATTTTGGAGACACAATTCGATGTTATAGACTCATGTCATACTTTTTTTGTCCCAGCTTGGGCCAGACATTTTTCAAAGAAGTTTCAAGTTTCCTTCAATGTGACTGGTGTTTAGAAATCAAGGCCTAGCGATCTTTGGGTTTCTGAACCCAGAGTGGGGCAACTTTTGAAACTCTGATGAACTTTCTAGAAGCTCAAAGACCTTGGGGAAACTCTTAGTCTCTCATCTATAAAATGCAAATATTTTCCAGTGTTTCAGCCATTTTATTTTTAGCTATGGTGTGCTCTATTCAAAGGATAAAACAGATGTGACAGGGTGAGTGTATGAGAAATTAGTTGATTTCTGTTTTTGGGGGGTTGCCAAGAATAATAAGAGCGAAGAGGGACTTATCCCCTTCCCTGTCCCAGAAGGATGGGCAGCCAGGCATTGAGTTCCAAGGTGGGGACTCTCTTGGCTCAAAGTGGATTTAGTAGCTTTTGGGTTTCAAAATTAAGTTGGTTCTTCTCATAGAGGGATGGGTTTTTTATTTCTGAGCTTTGAAGAAGGGTATGAAGGGGCCGTGAGATTGGAAAGGGACGGATTTTGCATGTTCCCAGACTGGAGACGCCTGAACTTTGTTCCTAAAAACAGTTTCCATCCGTGGGGATGGTGAACACAGGTGCCACAAAGCAGGGAACTAGGACTCTCCCCAAATTTTATAGTCTGAGTAAGCCTTGGGGTTTCTGGTATAACTGAAGGGAGAGAAAAGAGTCCTCTAGTGTTAGAGATCAGAAACTTCTTTTTTCTTTTCTTAAAAGATTTTATTTTATTTTATTTTATTTGACACAGTGAGAGAGATCACAAGTAGGCAGAAAGGCAGGCAGAGAGAGGGGGGAAGCAGGCTCCCTGCTGAGCAGAGAGCCCAATGCGGGGCTCGATCCCAGGACCCTGAGATCGTGACCTGAGCCGAAGGCAGAGGCTTTAACCCACTGAGCCACCCTGGCGCCCCTGATATCAGAAACTTCTTAGAAACTTTAATGAGAAGAACTCAGAGCTGGATCTGATCTGATTTGATTTGATTTCTTAAATGGGGAGTTTTGTGTCTATCTGTGTTGGTTGGGAGTTAGCAATACTTAGCATGTAGATAAAAGGAGAGTTCTCTTGTTGAAGAAGGATATGCAAGGGTGTATGGAATTTTCCGTATTCTCTAAACACTCTACTGAGTTTGGACATGTGACATCACCGTGCCCAGTCCTGGGTGTTGCAGAGGCGACATCTCAGGACCTGGAATCCAAAGTTTTATTTGTAAAGTGAGAACAGTGGTAGCACATCGTAGGGTTTTTTTTTTAATGAATGTTAAATAAGAAGATACATGAAAAGTGCTGCCCATAGAATGAGCTCAATAAAATAGGCTGTTCTTCGTAGTTTACTAGTTAATTGACTTCTTTTTATTCATTCACGGGGCTCCAGGTCCTCACTCTTTTCAGTGTGTTCTTAAAGCATTGGCATGCTTGACCCCCTCCCTGGCCTTGGTTCAAAGTGGCCTATAGACAAGGGTCCCAAGTAAATGCCAAGGCCATCATAAATTGTGGTTTTGTTCTTTGTCTAGAGGGGGTTCTTGTCTCCCACCCCACACATTTCAACCAACCTTGACATCGGCAAGGTGGGAGGGCCGGCTTGGGCACCTATATCTGAGTCACTCCACCTCAATAAGGCTCTACCTTGCCTTATTTGCCAGAAACGTGCCACTTTGCACTGTTTCAGCAGTTCTCTGCCACCTGATGGGGCACAGCTAGGTATCGTCAGCATCCTGCCCTCTCTTGGGGTCGTACACCCCAGGAGGCCTGGGAGAAACAGGCGCGCGAAGCAGAAGAGAATCCCGGGACAACGACTTTGATTCCCGGTACTGGATGTTATGCTAACTCGGTAATTGTTTTTCAAGCGGAAACATCATCACTTTGGGTATCTACTGCTGCATTCAATCCGAGCGAGCCTGCATTAGCACCACGGATGGCCTCGCGGACCTGCTGACCGGGATGGCACCTCTGCCCCCTCCACACGGGGTGGGGAGGGCGGGGGGAGTTGTAAGTCTTCCAGATGAGGCCCTGGGGGAGGTTTTGCTGCTGATGACGTGGAAGATAGTGATGCTGAGGGCCTGTGTCCACATCACACCACTTGGACTCAATCCCAAACTGATTTTCAATTGCCGCAGTGGTGAGCTAAGGCCCGGAAGTAGCACGTAAGGCGAGAACAGCAGCTGACGTCACAACACCTTTCCGGGTGTTTTCTCTAAACACCCTCAGAGGAGCTGGGTGCGGGAGAAAGATCACCAGCCAGACGTCAAGAGGCTTAGGGTCTCCCCCTGCTGAACAGCAGCTGGCTGAGGGGCCCCAGGCTTCCTCTTTCTAGTAGGGCTGGGTTAGAGGTCCGTGAGCCTTCCAGAAGCAGTAGGGAGCTGTGGTCAAGAGTGCCTGAGGCAGACTGAGCTGATCACTGCGTCCTGCGCTGTACTTTTCTCCAGCAAACGAGGCAGATCACGGTACCTGAGTCACTGGTAATCGTGAGGATAAAATGAGATGATGAATTAAAGCAAACTGTTCATGCATACTTTTCAGGAGCTTTTTCTGCTTTATTTCCTATGCTGTTAACTTGGGCTCCACAGGTGGTCTACATTCTCTGCAGAGAGAGTCTTAGGCTATTCTGGAGTAGGTTCCTATATCCTTCCTTCCCATATTTCCTCCCTAGAGACCGTGTTCCAACCTCAGCTCTGGCACCAGCATCCTTGTGATCCTGTCCGTAGCTTACTGGATGTCCAGCTGCAAGTGGGCCCATTAGATGCTCCCTATCTTAAGAATCCGGCATTGAGGTGACGGCTGGGTTATCAGTCACGGGGGGCTGGGCAGCGTTAGTCCTGAGCGAGAAGAGAGATGGCAAGCAGAGAGCAAGATGTGAGAAACCACACAGCCTGGGAGAGAGAAATGTAGAGATTGGGTTGAGTCAGAGGTAGAAGGGATAGGGAGTGCGATATTTAGGATATAAGTTCAGCTGCCATGGTAGAAAACCAAAATAACAGTGGATTAAACAAGACTGAAGCATGTTTTCTCTCACAAAGCAGTTCAAGGTGGTTGCCTTGGTCTTTACTCCGCAAAGGTACTTGGGGGTGGGCTCCTTCCATCTTGTTATTGTACCATGTCTTGGTGTTGCCCGTGACCCCATGGTCCAAGACCCCTACACCCACCCTAGGGCTGCCCTCTAGCTCCCCAGTTGCAAAGAGGAGGTTGACACATTTCCAGGTTCTCCCTACATTTGTTATCCACGACCCTCACCTTGACATTTTGTTAGACCCGTATGTATTTTGGCTCTTGTGAGTATATTTCTATTCCTTGTTGTCAAGATGTCTCTAGAGCAACCTAATTCTTAGAAAAAAAAAAAAATAAGTCCCTGGATTAAATCTTACGATGTTTAAGTTTTCTCTTTATAATTCAGAATCAGAAATGTACACGCTATGGTTAAGACTCTTGTGGGAACTGGGCATCTTAACTCAGACATCAGGCTCTTCCTCTCCATTACAAGACTGTGAAAACTGACATTATTTATCTTTATACTGTCAAAAGGGTGGCAGATAACATTTAAAAAATATGTATATATTTGAAACATTTGAAATATCTATATTTTTTCATTGTAGGTAATTCCTTTTTACCCTACAATCTTTCCACCCCTAAAAGTAGAGTAGGTGGCCGCAAGGGAAATTATCGATCTCTGAGAGAACAAAGTTGTCAACTGAGTTTATGAGTACATTATTTTTATACGCGTAGCTCAGGCAACAATCACGAAAGCCGAGGTTTCAGTTGATCATAAAATCGAGTATCTTGTTTAAGTTCCAAAAGCATCTTTCAAAAAAATAACACTGTTTGCCAATTGGAAAATGGCATGAAGGAGGGCACAGAGGTTGAGAAAGAAGTTAGGAGCAAGTTATAGACATTTGGAAACACATCCTGGATATCGCTGTATGATGCAATGGATAGATGGGTGGTTTCTAAAGGCGTTTATGAAAGATGGTTAGGAGGTGGAGTCAAGGACTCAGTTCCCAGTTAGGACTGGGATTGGGTATGGGAAACCGACCTAAAAATATGACACCGGGTTTCTGGTGTGGCCAACCAAATGGGTTGTTTTGCCATTTTTGAGGTAAGGACACTGGACGAGAAGAAGAGAAGAAGCTAAGATTCCATTCTTAAGCCTGTTGTTGAAGGGCCGATGGGTCATCCCAGTGATGATGTCTGGTAGGCAAGCCGACCTGCAGTTCTAGGGCTCAGGAAAAAATTCCAGAATAGAGAGAGGTTGAAGTAGGGCTCCAGCAGATAGATGTCTGATTCCAAAGCTTGTGAGCACAGATGCTCGTAGACGGGTGAGATGAGACTGAGCCACCCGGAGGGATCGTATATAAAATGTCTACTGCACAACTCCTGGAATGCCATACACTGTGCTAGATACCGAGTATTCCGCAATTAGTAACTTCATCCACGGTCCCTTCCCTTATGGATGTAGCTCATCCTTCCTACTTTCAAGACTCCATGCCGAAATACATGTTAAAAAATATGTATTTCTGTCACCTTAGGAAATTAATTCCTAGGGATTTCCAGTAGGTCAGAAAAAGCCTGCATGAATCATCCATGCATAGTAAATACAGCCACCGATTGTGGTAACAGGCTCTCCAGCATGGCTTAAAACATAACAATGTTGCTGTTAAAAAAAAATCCCATGTAGCTTTGCAATCAAATCTATCCCCCACCTCATGAAAGACAGGATTGTTGGAAAGAAGATAAATGAACCACAGAGGGGATATATATCGGCCCATTCAATTCACCAAACAGGGGGACAACGCTGAAGACAAGTGTTTGAGCAAAAAAGTAACCAACTTAGGGCACCAGGATGGCTCAGTTGGTTAAGACTTTGGTTCAGGTCATGAATTCAGGGTCCTGGGATGAGTCCTGCATTAGGATCCCTCGTAGCGGGAGTCTATGTGTTCCTCTCCCTCTGCCCCTCCACCCACTTGTGCTCTCTCTCTCTTTCTCTCTCTCTCAAATAAATAAAATCGTAAAAAAATAGTAACCAACCCTTAGACAATGAAGCTGAGCAGCGGTGCTCAGTATTCAGCGCCATACTGGGCCGAAGAGGAGAGGTTCTAGGCTCCCCCCCGGGTAGCCGAATCCCTGAGGGCTGTCGAGAGTCAGCAGAGAACTAAGGGTAAGAAGTGACACAGGAATTCCATTTGTATGTGTGTGTCTTTGAAAAATAAAATCATGACGTAAGGAGGCAAGTACAGAAATACCGATGGAAGCAATGCTGTGATAGGAAAGGAAGGGAAATCCCCTCAGTGCTCACCAGTTAAGGAATGGATGAATAAACTAGGATATATCCACGGCGTGGAGTGCTCTGCAGCACTCTGAAAATGAGGTGGTGATCCAAACACTGACGTGTAAGATTTCTAAGACATTAAAGAAAAATTACCCACATTTTGTATTGTTATAAGGCCCATAAAGTCAAGTTTGGTCTTTTCAGCGTACAAGTCTGTGAGTTTTGACCCATGTAGGCGTCGTGTAACCCCCACCACTCTCCAGATCTAGAAGAGTTCCGTCGTCTCCCCAGAGTACCTCTCACCACGTTCCTTCGTGGTCGGCCCCTCCTCAGACCCCCGGTCACAAGCAACCACAGACCTGTTATCTATCCATACAATTTGGTCTTTGCAGGAAGGTCCTAGAAATGGAAATCTGGAGTATGCAGCCCTTTGAGTCTGGATCCTTTCCCTTCACTTAATGACTCTGAGGTATAACCATGGTGCTGTGTTTCAGCAGTTCCTTCTCTTTTTTATCTGAGGAACATTCCACTGCATGCGTGTACCAGATTGCTTATTCATTTTCCACCTGAGTAACTTGAGGTGACTGTCCATCCTTCCTTCCTTCCTCTCTCTCTCTCCCTTCCTTCCCTCCATTCTCCCTTTCTTTCTTTCTCCCTTTTTTCCTTCCTTCTTTCCTTCCTTCTTTCCTTCCTTCCTTCCTTCCTTCCTTCCTTCCTTCCTTCCCTCTTTCCCGCCCTCCCCTCACTCTCCTTCTCTCCCTCCTTCTCTATTTCTCTTTCCTCCTCTTCCTCCTGTTTGGTAATTTCAAACAAGCCACTATAAACATTCATGTACAGGTTTTTTTTAATTGAACTATAACTCATATCTCTTAAAATTTACCATATTAAAGCATTCGATTCAGTGGTTTCTCGTGTATCCACAGAATTGTGCAATCATCACCACCATTTAATTCCAGAACATTCTTATCACACCCATACAAATTCATTAGCATTCATTATTCATTAGCATTTGCTCCCAATTTCTTCCTTCTCTTAGCTGTGGCAACCATTAATCTGTTTTCTCTTTCCATGGATTTGCCTATTTAAGACATTTCATATGAATGGAATCACACAATATATGGCCTTTTGTGTCTGGCTTCCTTCACTTAACTTAGTTTTCAAGGGTCATCAGTGTTGTAGCATATATCACTATGACATTACTTTTTATGGCTGAAAATACTCCATTGTATGGACAGACCATATTTTGTTTACCTATCCATCAATTGATGGATATTTGAGTGTTTTCATTTTGGGACTGTTATGAGTAATTGTGCTATGAACATTAATGTGTAAATTTTTGTATAGATATGTTTTCATTTCTCTTAGAGTAAAATTGCTGGCTCTGCTGTAACTCTATATTTCACTTTTTAGAACTGGCAAACTCTTTTCCAAAGTGGCTGCATTGTGGAATAATCTCTAGAATAGATCACATATTAGGCCACAAAACAAATCTCTACAAATTAAGAAAGACTGAAGCCATACAATGCTTTTTTCTGACCACAATGCTATGAAACTAGAAGTCAACCACACAAAAAAATTTGGAAAGAGCATAAATACACAGAAGCTGAATAACATCCTACTAAACAATGAATGGATCAACCAGGAAATCAAAGAAGAAATAAATAAATTACATGGAAACAAATTAAAGTGAAAACAGAACAGTCCAAAATCTTTGGTATGCAGTGAAAGTGGTTCTAAGAGGGGAGCCTGGGTGGCTCAGTGGGTTAAAGCCTCTGCCTTCCGCTCAGGTCATGATTTCAGGGTCCTGGGATCGAGCCCCACATAGGGCTCTCCGCTCAGCGGGAAACCTGCTTCCCCCTCTCTCTCTGCCTGCCCCTCTGCCTACTTGTCATCTCTCTCTCTGTCAAATAAATAAATAAAATCTTAAAAAAAAAAGAAAAAAAAGAGAAAGTGGTTCTAAGAGGGAAGTTTATAGCAATACAGGCCTACCTCAAGAAGCAAGAAAAATATTAAATAAACAACCCAACATTACACTTAGAGGAGTATAAAAAAAAAAAAGGACAAACAAACCCAAAATCAGCAGAAGGAAGGAAATAATAAAGATAAGAGCAGAAACAAATGATATAGAAACTAAAAGGAAAAAAAAAAAAGGACAGATCAGTGAAACCAGGAGCTGGTTCTTTGGAAAGATCAAAAAAACTGATGAACCTCTAGCCAGACTCATAGGAAAAAAAAAATAATAAAAGAAAGAGAGAGAGAGAGTGAGAGAGAGAAGACTCAAACAAAATCACAAATGAAAGAGGAGGAATAACAACCAACACCACAGAAATGCAAACAATTGTTAGATATTATTATGAAAAATTAAATTCTAACAAACTAGAAAACCTAGAAAAAAAATGGATAAATTCCTAGAAACATATAAACTACCAAAACCGAATCAAGGAGAAATAGAAAATTTGAACAGACTGGTTACCAGCAATGAAATCAAATGAATAATTAAAACAAACAAACAAACAAACAACTCCCAATAAATAAAAGTCCAGGAGCAGAACAGGCAAATTCTACCAAACATTTAAAGAAGAGTTAATACTTATTCTTCTCAAACTATTTCAAAAAGTAGAAGAGGAAGGAAAACTTCTAAGTCATTCTGCCAAACCAGATAAAGATATCACCAAAAAAGAATGTAGGCCAATATCTCTCTGATGAACGTAGATACAAAAATCCTAGCAAGTTGAATCCAACAATACATTAAAAAAATAATTCACCACAGTCAAGTGGGATTTATTCCTGGGATGCAAGGGTGGCTCAATATTCACAAATCAATCAATGTGCTACATCGCATCAGTAAGAGAAAGGACAAAAACATACATATGGTCATTTCAGTAGAGGTAGGAAAAACATTTGACTAAGGACAACATCCATTCATGACAAAAACCCTCAACAAAGTGGGTTTAGAGGAACATACTTCAACATAATAAAGGCCGTCTATGAAAAACCCACAGTGAGCATCATACTCAACGGGGAAAAACTGGGAACTTTTCCTCTAAGGTCAGGAACAAGGCAAGGATGTTCGTTCTCACCACTTTTATTCAACATAGTACTGGAAGTCCTAGCCACAGCAGTCAGATGCAAAGAAATAAAAGACATCTAAATTGTTAAGATAGAAGTACAGATGACATGAGACTTTACATAGGGAACCCTGAAGACTCCACGAAACACTCCACTAAAACACTGGTAAATGAATTCAGTTCAGTTTTGGGATATAAAAATCAACGTACAGAAATCTGTTGCATTTCTATTCACTAATAATGAAGCACCAGAAAGAGAAATTAAGAAAAAAGTCCCATTTACAATTGCATCAAAAATGACTAAATATCTAGGAATTAACTTAACCAAAGAGGTGAAAGACTTGTACTCTGAAAACTATAAAACGTTGATGAAAGAAATTGAAAACAACACAAAGAAATGGAAAGATATTCCATGCTCAGGGACCAGAAGAACAAATACTGTTAAAATGTCTACAACCCAAAGCAATCTACAGATTTAATGCAATCTTTATCAAAATATTAGCAATATTTTCCACAGAACTAGAACAAGCAATCCTAAAATTTATATGGAACCACAGAAGACTCTGACTAGCCAAAGCAATCCTGAAAAACAAAACAAAACAAAACAAAACAAAGCAAAACTCCAGGTATCACAATTCCAGACTTCAAATTATATTAAAAGCTCTAGTAATCAAAACAGTATAGTACTGACATAAAAATAGACACATAGATCAATGGAACCGAATAGAAAAGATAGAAATAAACTCACAATTATATGATCAATTAATTTTCCACCAAAGAGGAAGGAAAATACAATGGGAAAAAGGCAATGTCTTCAAAAATGGTGTTGGGAAAACTGGACAACTAATGCAAAAGAATGGAACTGGACCACTTTTTTTTACACAATATACAAAAATTCTGAGGTGCATTTATGTTTATAATTATTATGTCTTCTTGATGTATTCACTCTATTCTCATCGTATAATGTCTTTCTTTGCCTTAACAATTTTTTTGTCTTAAAGTCCATTTTGTTTGATATTAGTAGAGGCATGCTAGATGTCTTTTGGTTATACTTTGCATAGTATATTGTTTTCCATCCTTTTATTGTCAATTTATTTGTGTCTTTGTATCTAAAGTATGTCTCTCTCTCTCTCTCTTTTTAAGATTTTATTTATTTATTTGACAGAGAGAGAGATCAAAAGTGGGCAGAGAGGCAGGCAGAGAGAGAGGGGGAAGCAGAAGCAGGCTCCCCGCTGAGCAGAGAGCCCGATGTGGGGCTTGATCCCAGGACCCTGAGATCATGACCTGAGCCGAAGGCAGAGGCTTTAAACCACTGAGCTACCCCGGTGCTCCTAAAGTATGTCTCTTATAGATAGAACATACTTGGATGGCGGTTTTTTAACTCATTTTGCCAATTTCTACCTATTTTTTTAAAAAATATTTTTATTTATTTATTTGACAGAGAGAGAGAGACAGACAGAGAGGGGACACAGGTAGGGGGAGTGGGAGAGGGAGAAGCAGGCTTTTTGCTGAGTGGGGAGCGTGATGTGGGGCTCCATCCCAGGACCCTGTGATCATGACCTGAGCTGAAGGCAGCCGCTTAATGACTGAGCCACCCAGGGGCCCCAGCAATCTCTGCCTATTAACTGGAATGTTTAAGGCATTTACATTTAATATTGCTACTGATAGGTAGAACTATGTCTGCTATTTTGGTATTTGCTTTGTCTACGTCTTAGGTCTTTTTTATTCCTTTATCCCTCCATTATTTTGTATTAAATAGATATTTTCTTTTTTTTAATTTTATTTATTTATTTGACAGAGAAAGAGAGAGCACAAGTAGGCAGAGAGGCAGGCAGAGAGAGAGGGGGAAGCAGGCTCCCCGCTGAGCAGAGAGCCCTATGTGGGACTCGATCCTAGGACCCTGAGATCGTGACCTGAGCCGAAGGCAGAGGCTCAATCCACTGAGCCACCCAGGCGCCCCTAGATATTTTCTAATCCCATTTTACTTCCCTTGTTTCTTAATATCTATCTATATTAATACCATACATATGGTAATCTAGTTCAAATTAATACAAATTTAATTTTAATGGTCCACAAAGTCTTTGCTCCTATATAGCTCTGTTCACTTTCCTCCTCCATTGTGCTATTATTTTTCCCTTATGCTATTATCATATAGATTACATCTTTACACATTTTATGTCCATAAACACAGATGTATAATTTTTGCTTTACAGTTTTTAAAATTAGATAGAAGGGGGAAAAGTGACATATAAAAAATACATGTCTGCCATCTTTTGTACTTACCATAGAGTTATGTTTACCAGTGCTCTTTATTTCTTCATGTGGACATTTGGACTGGAGTTATTGTCCAGGGTCCTTTCCTGCCAGCCAGTGGGATTCTCTTTAGTATTTCTTGTAGGAAAGGTCTGGTAGTGACTAATTATCTAAGCTTTTTATTTATCTGAGAGTATCTTAATTTCCATATCTATAGTTTGGGATTTTATAGCAAACTACACCAGTAGTTTTGCTGGATACAGAATTCTTATTTGATAGGTTTTTGCTTTCATCACTTTGAATATATTACCCTACTGCCTTTAAGGCTCCATGGTTTCTCTGAGAAATCATTGATTAATTTTATTGAAAATTACTTGTATTTTTGCTGCTTTCAAGATTCCCTCTTTGTCTTTGGATGTTGAAAGTTGGATTATGATATATATGTCTAGGCCCGAAAAGTTTTGAATTTATCCCCTTGGAGTTTGTTAAGTTTCTTGGATGTACGTATTAACGTTTTTCATCAAAATTTACCAAGTATTAGGCCATTCTGTCTTGAAATATACTTTCTGTTTTTCTCTTTGTTTTCTTCTGCTCCCATTATGTGTATATTGTCACATTTGATGGGGTTCCACAGTTTTCTTAAGCTTTGTTCATTCACCTTACCCTACTCTTTTTTTTAAACTCTTTTTGGGGCACCTGGGGGCTCAGTCTGGTAAGAATCTGCCTTTGGCTCAGGTCATGATCCCAGGGTCCTGGGATCGAATCCTGCATCGGGCTCCCTATTCAGTGGGGGAGCCTGCTTCTTCCCCTCTTGCTCCTTCTGCTTGTGCTCTCTCTCTGTCAAATAAATAAGAAAATCTTTAAAAAAAAATAATGTTGTTGGGACGCCTGGGTGGCTCAGTTGGTTGAGCAGCTGCCTTTGGCTTAGGTCATGATCCTGGCGTCTTGGGATCGAGTCCCGCATCGGGCTCCTTGCTCCGCAGGGAGCCTGCTCCTCTCTCTGCCTCTGCCTGCCTCTCTGCCTGCTTGTGTTCTCACTCTGTTAAATGAATAAATAAAAAATCTTTAAAAAAAAATAATGTTTTATTTCTGTTTCTCAGAAGAGATAATCTCAATGAAATGATCTAGAAGTTTCCCGTTTCTTTCTTCTGCCAGTTATTTGCTACTTGACACTTATTAGCCTGGTGGCAGAATTAACTATGCAATTGGAAGTGAGAAATGAAAATGTGGGGCACTCTGGTAAAAAAAAGAATTATTAAAAATTTTAAGCTAGCAACGGCAGAGTGTTAAACCAACTACAGGAACCTTTAGAACATGGGCCCTCTGTGCTGCACAATTTACATGCCCACAATATCATTCCTGCCTCTGGTGGGGTTTGGGAGACATTCTTTTTCTTTTTGACTAAGCCTTAGTTTTAGGCAAAAGCTCTGTCCCTAGGTCTTGGGTGTGGGGCTTCCCAGTGATCTTGCCTACCTGCAGCTATAGGTTTGGTCAGTGATCATACACCTTCCCCAAAAGGAGAGGACTTTTTTTTTTTTTCCTTTTTCTCCAGCTACCATGGTTTTCACCAGTGCCCTAAAGGTGACAAGGTTTATTGCCCTATGGCAATAATTGGTTGCCCTCTGACCTCAGCTCTCAAGAAAAGTTATGAATTTACAGATTGTCTGACATTTTTCATGTGAAGATGGAAGCAGTGTTCTTTCCATTTTCCTACATCCTAATTGGAGCCTGGAGGTCAAGAGTGTCTAAAAAACTTTCAGTATGGTAAATTGCAGTTCAATGGACCTTATCATCTAGCTAGAGCAGCTGTCAGTCTGCGACCCCTTGTTTCATCTCAATTCTTCTTACCCCAGTAGAATTATTTTGCAGCAAGTCCTATACCTTATGCAATGACATAATAATTCAGTGTGAACAAATTTGTGCTCAAATAAATATCTATATGTTTGTAAATGCATGGAGAGATGTTTGGAGAGGGACACAGAAGATTGATATAAGAGAGGGATGGGGGGCACCTGGGTGGCTCAGTGGGTTAAAACCTCTGCCTCCGGCTCAGGTCATGATCTCAGGGTCCTTGAATCAAGCCCCACATCGGGTTCTCTGCTCAGCAGGGAGCCTGCTTCCCCTCTCTCTCTGCCTCCCTCTCTGCCTACTTGTGATCTCTCTCTCTCTCAAATAAATAAATAAAATCTTTAAAAAAAATAAGAGAGGGATGGGATTGGGTGGGAGTCTAAGGTGACATAAGTTTTATCTTAAATGTCTTCATTAACGATAAGAACATATTCTTGTATTATTGCGTAATCTAAAAAGTATGAAAAGGAAACAGGAAATGAAAGGAATAAGAATAGACTTTGGGATTTGACATGGGTTTGAACCCTAACTCCACTGCTGATCATATATGTGTGACCTTGGATGTGTCACATCACCTCTGGGGCTAAGCGGTGGGGAGGGATAGAGATGGGGAGCTTTAGGGGGCGGATAAGAATCCCTTACAAGATTTAGAGGATTTCCTGACCCACCCTATGTAAACTTTCCAACATAAAGTAGGCACTCAGTAAATGTGGGGAACCTAATTTCCTTCTGTATCACCACCCCATGTAGAATTATAAACAGGTGCAAAGGCACTGAAGAATGGAAATCCTAGTTATAATGAGCTTCTTCTGCCCCTGTGTGGCGTGTTTAAGTTATTGCTAGGATTTTTCTAACTCATGGAAAAATCAAAATGAACATTACTTTTTTTCCCTCTTAAATTGGAATTCAACTCTTTTACCTCTTGGATTCCAAGACCGATTCTGCAGTGCCCTGTTTAGGTATCTTTTACTGACAAAGGCTTATATCTCTGTTTCTTTTTTTTTTTTTTTAAGATTTTATTTATCTATTTCTCAGAGAGAGAGAGGGAGGGAGAGCACAAGCAGGCAGAGTGGCAGGCAGAGGCAGAGGAGAAGCAGGCTCCCCAATGAGCAAGGAGCCCGATGCGGGACTCGATCCCAGGACCCTGGGATCATGACCTGAGCCAAAGGCAGCAGCTTAACCAACTGAGCCACCCAGGCGTCCCAATATCTCTGTTTCTTCCAGTAGCTTGTAAACCTCTTGCGGGTAGGAACTTATTTAATTCTCTCTCTTTTATTTCCACCAAAAAAAAAAGGGGGGGGGGATAAAATAATACCAAGCCTGCATGGCTGTGGTGATGATTGCATTGCCTAAAATCTGCGAAAACATTTTGTAAATTACAAAGTGCTTCCCAGATCTCTTCATTTGCTCATTCGCAAACTTTTGCTAACGATGTACACTGCATGATTTGGAGGGCACAGCTCATTTCCTTTAAGAATTGGTGGCCTCGTAGGTGGCACAAGAGAACGACTGCTGGAAACCACAGGCACTGTAGTCCAGCTTGTGCAAGGCACTGTGGGCACCTGGAGGAGGAAGGGAGACTTGTGTTGGGGATAGGGGCAAGCGAGAAGTTTACACAGCAGATCCGAGCGGCAGCTGGGGGCCTTAGCAGCAGTTTCCTGTGATGGAAATATGATCAGAGAGGGAGTGTCAACAAACACAAGGGGGTAGGCGCTAGGGAGGCATGCCAGGGCCATCTCTGGGTCCCGCGTGGGGGCACTTTGAGGGCCACGCTGGATGTGGCTGGAGAAGGGTCTAATGGCAAGAGCTAAGCAAGTACATTAAGAGCCTTGAACTGTATTGAGAAATATGGACATAGATCTACAAGGATAGCCTGATACCTTCCAGAGGGTAGATCGCCAACAGTTACCCATGCAGTTGAATTAGATGGGCATGAAGGTAAGAACTTCATTTGTTTCCATCTTGAACTGTCAGTTGTCTTCCTAGAGGCAATTTTCAAAGTCTCAGCCTCACCACATCTGTTTTAACAACAGCATTACCCCCAACACGTTTCCTAGACCAACGTGTGAAACGGATATTCATTGTAAAGAAAAGTCTCATGTCTTACGAATCCATCAAAATCCTAGAGAAGAACATAGGCAGCAACCTCTTTGACCTTGGCTGCAGCAACTTCTTGCTAGACAAGTCTCCAAAGGCAAGGGAAACAAAAGCAAATATGAACTATTGAGATTTCATCAAGATAAAAAGCTTTTTTTGCACAGCAAAGGAAACAGTTGGCAAAATCAAAAGACAACTGACAGAATGAGAGAAGATATTTGCAAATGACATATCAGATAAAGGGCTAGTATCCAAAATCTGTAAAGAACTTATCAAACTCAAAGAACAAATAACCTGATCAAGAAATGGGTAGAAGATGTGAACAGATATTTTTGCAAAGGAAACATCCAAATGGCCAACAGACATATGAAACAGTGCTCAACATCACTCGACATCAGGGAAATACAAATCAAAACCACAGTGAGATATCACCTCACACCAGTCAGAATGACTAAAATTAACAAGTTGGGAAAAAACAGATGTTGGCGAGGATGCGAAGAAAGGGGAACTAAGCTTGGCTTCAATAAATCTTAAAAGAAGAACACATTTAAAGTTTTATGATTATGATGGTAGAAGACAAGTCTCCGACTTGCTCCCAAGTTTGGCTATTATCCAAATGCCCCCTTGATGGAGAAGCCAAGTTTAGTTGGTAGAAAAAGGAGCAAGGAAACTAACATGAGGGGAAATTAACAAATATGTGAACAAAAAGGTGCCCTATTGGATTAAAAGAATATTCCGTTCTTACCTGTGATATTGGTAGAGATTTAAAAACATCACCCATGAATGTCGCCCAGGGTAGGATGAAATGGACACTTGCTGGGCTAGGGGACAGGGTGGCCTGCCATCCGATTTCCATGGAAGGACAGACGCACTCACTGCTCAGCTGCTGGGAGAGTTGGCTGCCGGCAAAAGGGAGCTTTCCCATTTTAGGCGTCAATGGAAATAAGACCATCACTAGCCACATACAGGCAGCAGGGGGCTCTGGTGTGTAAGAAATGGACCTCTGCCTCTGGGCTAAATTCTCCCAATAGTTTGCTTTCTCTGAGCAAAATGAACACTAGACTCTCCCCAGCTTGCGGCTGGGGCCCACCGGGTAGAGGCCTGTGTCTGCTATGGATGGTGTAGACAGCCTCAAGTCTGGGGGAGAAGGATTTGAATTCCGCCCTGCAGCATCCGTACACAGGATAGTCTGTCTTAAATAGTGCATTTCCTGTATTGGGGGGGTGGGAGGGTGGGAGCTCAAACAAAAGCTCCAGAAATGTTTCTCTGAGCCTTCCAGCCACCCAAACTCTGACCATCCACCTGCCCCAGGGTGCCTTACATCGGCAATTGTACTTGACCTTAAAAAATGCAAAGCGCCTAATGATATTCTTTGATGACATTTTCTCAGCAGTGACCCAGCCACTGTTTTGTAATAATTCAGGGCTTGGCAGAAGGACCTCACCTGCACCCAGCTCTCTCCCGTTCCAGCCCCCGCGCTGACGACACCACAGACCGAGTCCGCTGGCTCCCAAGAACTCTTTATTTGGTGACTGCTCTGTGAGAACAGCAGGGCCCCTCAGCAGACCGGTCCTGGGCCCTGACGGTCAGCCGGTAGCCAGAGATGACTTTTCTTCCATCACGGTTTTGTGAAGATGTGGCCATGGCCGTGGAAGTGAGAACAAGGTCAGGACGTGGCTTTTTTTTTTTTTAATATTCAGTTAGCCACTGTATAGTACATAATTAGTCCTTGATGCAGTGTTTAACTACTCATTAGTAAAGTATAACACCCAGTGTTCATCATAGCATGTGCCCTCCTCTGTACCCATCATCCTGTTACCCCTCCCAACCCTCCTCCCCTCCGAAACCCCCAGATTATTTCTCAGGGTCCATAGTCTCTCACGGTTCATCTCCCTCTCTGATTTCTCCTCTTTTGGATTTCCCTCCCTTCCCCTTCGTCCTATTGCTTATGTTCCACGTATGCGTGAGACCATATGATAACTGTCTTTCTCTGACTTATTTTACTCAGCATAATCTCCTCCAGTCCCATCCATGTGGATGCAAATGGTGGGTATTCATCCTTTCTGATGGCTGAGTAATATTTCACTGTGTATATGGACCACATCTTCTTTATCCATTTGTCTGTTGAAGGGCATCTTGGCTCTTGCCACAGTTTGACGATTGTGGACATTGCTGCTGTGAACATTGGGGTGCATGTGCCCCTTCTTTTCACTACATCTGTATCTTTGGGGTAAATACCCAGTAGTGCAATTGCTGGGTGGTAGGGTAGCTCTATTCTTAATATCTTGAGGAACCTCTATACTGTTTTCCAGAGTGGCTGTACCAGCTTGCATTCCCACCAACAGTGTAAGAGTGTTCCCCTTTCTCCACATCCTCGCCAACGCTTGTTGTTTCCTGCTTATCCAATGGAAAAAAGATAGTCTCTTCGATAAGTGGTGCTGGGAAAATTGGGCAGCTACATACAGAAGAATGAAACTGGACCCCTCCCTTACACCACACACAAAGATGAAGTCAAAATGGATGAAAGACCTCAATGTGAGACAGGAATCCACCAAAATCCTATATGAGAACATAGGCAGTTACCTCTTTGACATCGGGCACCGCAACTTCTTTTAAGACACGTCTCCAGGGCGCCTGGGTGGCTCAGTTGGTTGAGCAACTGCCTTCGGCTCAGGTCATGATCCCGGAGTCCCGGGATCGAGTCCCATATCGGACTCCCGGCTCTGCGGGAAGTCTGCTTCTCCCTCTGACCTTCTCCCCTCTCATTCTCAGTCTCTCGCTCTCTGATAAATAAATAAAAATCTTTAAAAAAAAAAAAAAGACACATCTCCAAAGTCAAGTGAAACAAAAGCAAAAATGAACTTTTGGGACTTCATCAAGATAAAAAGCTTCTGCACAGCGAAGGAAACAGTCAACAAAACAAACAGGCGACCCACGGAATGGGAGAAGATATTCGCAAATGACACTACAGATAAAGGGCTGATATCCAAGATCTCTAAAGAACTTCTCAAACTCAACAGTCAAAGGACTAATGGCCCAGTCAAAACATGGGCAAATGACATGAACGCTTCTCCAAAGAAGACATACAAATGGCTAACGGACACATGAGAAAAATGCTCAACATCACTAGCCATCAGGGAAATACAAATCGAAACCATAATGAGATACCACTTCACACCAGTTAGAATGGCAAAAATGAACAAAACAGAATGTGGCTTCTAATTCCAGCTTGGCCACTGGCCAACTCCGACTCCAGCAGCAAGCAAACGCTTCTGTCGCCGAGCCTCCTCTGTGAATGAAGGCATAGCATGAGCTGAGCCCTTGTTTCCTTGGAGGCTCTAAATCTGGATTTTATGAGATGATGGCGTGAACACCACTAAACAACACTGAAACTCTGTGGTGCAGTTGGCTCTTGTCTTTGTTAGCTGAGGGCAGCGGTGGGGGGGCGGGGGGGAGGGATAGGGTCAAGGTGCTGTCTACAGGCTCTGCCTCTCCCAGAGCAGGCAGGCCTCCCAGGTCCCCATGCACAGGGCTCACCCGGCTGCCTGTCAAACATGCATATTTCCCGTCCCCCACCCAGCCCGGCCAAACCAGTGTTCCTGGTATGGGCCCTGGGCCCTGTACATAATTGACCCCTGGGGGATTCTGATGCTCAGTAAAATGTGAGACCGCTGCCCACAGGATATAGACCAGCCTCTCCCTGGCTCGGTTCACCAGCCCTGCAGAATCGGGCCCCTGCCTAGCATACCCGCCTGGGTATCCTTCTTCCAACAACGCACACACACACCCATACACTGGAACCTGGCCATCCCCAGTTGCC
>CM052797.1:119009803-119026922 GCA_028533885.1 Nasua narica | reverse complement strand
GTTTTTTTTTAATTTATTTTTATTTTTTCCCCAACCAAAGCTCCAAATTTCTGGACTATTTTCCCATTTTTTTGTATGAGTTCATCAATTCTTATAATATCTTGTCAAATCGAGCCCACAGCAGCGAGCGAGCACACATCACTGATGATATTTTTCCAACCCCTGCCCTAGAACTGCCAATTCAGTGAGCCCGTGGTCTGCCTCCCAAATAACTGCAGGCAAGAGTTTCACCATATGTTGTGCTATTTTATAATAAGCTGAATTGACATATTTCCATCTTATCTTAATTTTCCTCAATGCCCATCCCCCTACCACTAAGGAAGCATCACATATATCAGGGTTGTTGATCTGGCAGAATTCCACTTCCAGTCGCAATTTCTGTTAGGATAATTAGTGCCAGTTGCCACAACAAACCAACCCTGAAGGTCCTTGGCTTACGTGACTATTGGAAGGGCTTGGGAAGCAAAGACCAGAGTCCTAGATTAGGTTCCCCGGAAATAGGCTCTGAGGATTTGTGTGTGGAAATTTATTGGAGAGTGTTCTTGGAAGATACACCTGTAAGGAAACAAGGAAGGGAGGATTGGGTAGAAAGAGAAGCTGACTTGCAATGCGTTGCCTGGAGATCTCAGCCAATCTGTGGGGAGTTCTGGATTTAGAATGGCCCTTCATTGTTTTCCCAAACGAGAGCCAGAGAGCTAGGCCTTTGTATCCAGGCATCAGTCAGTTGCTGGTTACTGGCCATACCCTTGGAGAGGATATAAACTTGAGTGTGGATTTACCTCACTTGGAGGGCAATTCCCAGTGAGAGACGTAGCTGTGAGCTATCCGTCAGCAGCCAGGAATGCATATATCATCCCTGAGGAATGCGTATATCATCCCTGAGGACTGGGCTTGGGAAGGGACACCGTGGTGCCCATCAGAGGTAGAACGAAGGTCTAGGTGTTCCAGGGAAGGAATCATCACGGATCCACTGCCCACAGCACTAGAGCATCCTGACTCCAGTGAACACTGAGGTGAAGGGCATTTGGTACCCATAATCCCAGCCACCTGTCTCCAATGTCCCTCAAGTAATAATGGCTTCTTCCCTTTTCCCTTCCATTGTCAGTGGAGTCTCTCATTTGTAAAAAAAACTAAATAGGAACCATATTGGAAGGGGATTCTGGGAAATTGGGCCTTGTGCATTTCCCCTACAATGAAGGTAGAAGGAGGCGAGGATGCTGCCAAGCTGGAACCGACCCCTTGATGGTGTAGAAGTGTTCCATAAATGGCCAAAGATATGAACGATCCCAAAACTGGGAAAAGCTTTATGCCCAAAGATATTAATTCTGGAATCATTTACAAAAGGGGAAATCTGGACCAACCCAAACATCCAGCAATGGAATATTTGAGTGAGTGTGGGCATGAAATCATGCAGCCAGGCGGCAGGCTCTTTGGAAGCCAAGACAGACCCAGCAGGGTGCCCAACTCTGACACACAGTGAGTGCGTGACAGGCGATCTCATGGCCCACTAGCTCGGCCTTTGTGGGTATCGAAAATAACAAGCAGCAATTAAATACAACTGATGATATAGAGTGGGCATGGTATTGAATGGGAAAGCACGATTCAATATCTTAAGATCACAGTGATTAAGATAATTGAAGTTTGTACGCAGGGGAAGCAGGCAGGCAGTGAAATGGGAAGGAGAGCCACTCCAAGGGCTCTGGGCAGTGTCTTTGGAGGCTGAGAGGCTGGAGGAATCAGAGAAAGAGTGGGGGGTGGCCTTCCAGAGGGAGGGGGCTGAGGGAGGGTAAGGGGAACAGAGCAGTGAGCCCCCACACAAACGATCAGCCTGAGGGGCGCCTCAGCTCAAGGCCAATTATGTCAGTGCAGGAAAGGAGCACACCGGGCGTGGATGGGTGCACTCGCCTTCTTCGTGGGTCCCAGCTGGTCATAATGGCTTCTCTGCTGCCTGTTCTCTGCACCCAAGTTTCCCGCAGAGACCTTATGGGGAGTGATAGCCGGTCAGAGGCAGAATTAGATTATCTCTTGGTTCTTAGGATGCATATTGTCCAAGTCTCTTGGATGAATAAGGCTCAAGGAGGTGAAAGTGCTCGACATAACATGAGGGAAGCAGGATGAGAAGTCGGATGTGATGATCTCAGGTTTATATCCTTGTCGCTGCACATCTTTGCCTCTGTCCCAACTGAGTGTTGTCAGAACAGCACCTGTGGGCATGTCCTGCCTTCATCATGCCGTCCTCATGCCATCAGTGTCCTCCTCCCAGCCTCTTCATCATCATCCCATCAGTGTCAGCATATCATGGTCATCCCATCATCATCATCATCATCCCACCACCACCATCGTCATCACCTTCGTCATCCCATCATCATCATCCTGCTCTCTTCATCTTTGTCATTCCTTCGTCTTCATCATCCCATCATCTTCATCATTCCATCATCTTCATCTTCATCATCCCATTGTCTTTATCTTCATCATCCCACCATCATCATCATCATCACCTTCGTCATCCCATCATCATCATCCCATCATCTTCATCTTCATCTTCATCATCCCATTGTCTTTATCTTCATCATCCCACCATCATCATCATCATCATCACCTTCGTCATCCCATCATCATCATCCCATCGTCTTCATCTTCATCTTCATCATCCCATCGTCCTCATCTTCATCATCCCATCGTCCTCATCATCATCATCCTGCTCTCTTCATCTTCATCATTCCTTCATCTTCATCATCCCATCGTCCTCATCTTCATCATCCCATTGTCTTCATCTTCGTCATCCCACAGCCACCACCATCAGCAGCATCCCACCCTCTCCATCATCCAGTCCTCCTCCTCATCATTATCCCACCATCATCATAATCACCACCACCATCATCATCATCATCCCACCACCTTCATCACCAGCATCCCATCATGTTCATCATACCATCCAATCCATCAAAGGGCTTATGAGTAAAAATCTGAAGCTTCCCAGAGAAGAAATTCTGCCATCGGACTGCAGCACCAACTCCTGCCTGAGTCCCTAGCCTGCTGGCCTGACCCACAGATTTCAACATCCACACCCATGTGAGCCAATTCCTTAAAATAGATCTCTTTATCTATCTCTATAGATAGATAAATGATAGATATACATAAGGAAATAGATACATGGATATGTGTATGGACATATATATATATATAGGGATAAGGATTTATAGATCTATAAAGATATATAGGGATATACGATATCTATATGCAGATATAAAAGATATATTTGAGGATATGTATATATAAAATATATAAACATGTTAATATAGAGAGAAGTAAATTTTATATACATGTAATCTTACTGGTTTTGTTTCTTCAGTGAACCTGACCAGTCTAATGCCTTCGTGGGAAGCATGAGAGACTAATCAGCGAAGGGAAGTGACATGCCCAAGGTCACACTGCGAGGTCGCAGCTGGGTTCTGCGTATCTTGGCCCACAGAGGCTTTCTTGCCCTCAGAGGACGGTTCCTGAGCTCTGCAGTGGTGAGAGAGCTGCGCCCTCCATGGCGGTCATTCATCTTTCAGGCACAGCCCTTCCATTATGTGCAGAAGCCATGGGGTTTGGGTTAAAGTGGATTGGTTTTCATGTCTCAGAACCTCAGCCCCAGAGGGAAGGAGGGTAGTGCGGAGAGAGGGACATTTTCCCAGATTCTCATTTCCTTGAGATTTTGCATAATTTTGGCCATTAACTTTGGGGAGCATTGTCAGACCGTTCAGTCCCCTGGGGGGCAGTAATGACATCTGTGGTGCGTGAAATTCTGTTCCAGGTAGAAAATTCCAGGCAAAGAGGGCGTTCAGCATTGCAAGCTGACCCAGTTTTTCAACAGAGGATTTGCTGTGCTTAAAGAAATTTCCCCTCATTGTTGCTTCTGCCATCCTTGCCCCGGACAGCACATCATGTCCCTGGAAGTTTCACAGCTCTGCTCCCTCCCCACACAAGGGCAAAGAGCTGCAGGCCCGTCCTTTGCTGCAGCGGGAGCCCTGGACTGGGAGTCAAGGCACCTGAGATTCAGCCCCAGCCGTCTCCTGCCTTGGCTGTGCAATATTGCCGGGGCCATTGACCCTCTCTAGTCTTGCCCAACTCAACCCCTTCTTCCTGAGTATCGCACAAGCCACGGTTTATGAAGAGTAGTTGCAGGGTCTCACGGTGGAGCTCACAGTCTGGGCCGAGAGATGCGATCCGAGTCGCACGTGGCATTTCTTAGCCGTGTGATCTCTAACTTGTTACTAAGCCTCAGTCTTCTCATCTGTAAATGGGGATATCACAAGTAATGCCCAGGCAGGCTCTTGTGAGAAACGAGATAATGCCCTGGTGACTCAGGAGCTTTTTGCCCCATGATCAGTCTTCCGATGTCTCTCTCTCCTACTAAGTCATGGGCCCTATAGAGCAGGGGCTCCCTCTTTACGTTTTACCTTTGATGTCTAGCCCAGCACATATGGGATCTTCAAAACATGCGGAATGAATGCTTAGATAAAATGAAAATACCCATTCACGGATTAGTAAATGAAGGAAAATAGGCATTCATGAACGAACGGAGCTGGATAGGAATATTCTTAGGAATAATTGCAACCTCTGTTTTTCAAACGCATGTTCAGCAGTGCCACTCTGTTGAAATGGAATTGTCTGCAGGAATCTAACACATCAGACGGGAGAGTAAGGTCCTGACTGAGGGGAGGCGGGGCTGCCTGGATGCTCCCAGTTCAGGCCCTCCTCTCTCTCCCCTCTCTCCTCTCACTCTCCCAGGAGCAGCACTACCTCTGGGTTTCCCCCTGAGGACCCCGTGAAGATGATGCTTCTAAAACCCAGCTTTAGCCCAGCCTCTCCCATCCACGCGTCCAGTGACCCATCCATCCATCCTTAAGAAATACTCCCCAAATAACAGAACCCTTCTTCATGAAAATGTTCTCTGTGCTGTTATTTATGGTGGCAGAAATTTGCAAACAACTAAAAAGAAACAGCAGTAGGGATATTTACACCACAAAGTAAATGAGGAAATTCCACTCCATGGAGTAAACCCCGGCTGATAACAACCATAGCTCGGAAAATAATCTGCAACCCAGGAAAAGACGAAGTGAAAAGTGATTGGAGCTTTGTAAAAATATGTCTCCACTTGAATAAGGGATGCAGGGGAACGTGGGGGGAATGAAGGCAAGTATTGTGCCGGACTGGAGGGGTTCTGGCCGAATGTGTCCCCTTCTCTCTCATTTCCTTTATTGCCGGCATAAAGCTGCGTGTGCACTATATACAAATCAGGAGTGGAAAAAAAAGACTCGTTCTTTGTTTTACTACAAAGGCATTCGCTGGGAAGTTCTGATCCTTTCCTCCCATGTTAAAGCTGTTTCACGAGCCCAGCATACACTCAAATGGGAAAAGGTATTAAACTGCGCAGTGTATGTGTGTGTGGTGTACGCTTTGGATGTGTATGTGGACGCACATGCATATTTGCATGCGTGTACATTTCATGTATGTGTATGCATGTGCGTGCATGCGTATACGTGTATGCATGTGCACCATAAGCCCACGCATGTGTAAGGGGCTGTGTGTACATTGTGCATGCACATACGTGTGTGTGCACGCGTGTACGCCTGTGTGTATGTGTCTGTGGGTGCCCTGTGTGTGCACGTGACTGTCTAATGTCTCTGAGAGGCCAGCGCAGGTGATTCCCAGCCCTGCCTCTGCAGAGAGCCCACAGGCCTCTCTCCGCCTCCCCTCTCCCGTGTCATCCTGTGGACAGCGGAACCTTCACCAGGCTGGTGTTCCCAGTTCCGAGTGTCATACACAGATCGTCCCTGGCCTATTCTTAGTTCGGGCAGATTCTAGAGGAAGAAAATGAATTCCTCCCCTGCTCAGGAACAGCGAGTTCCCTCCAAGACGTGTCACCGCAGGGAGAAGCAAATGCTATAAAGCCTCATAAAATAACCGGACACTCCTGGACAGAATGGATTGTTGCGGGGTTTTTTTTTTCTTAAGAAAAAAAAGTTCAAGAATATCTGTGCTCAGCACGGTGTAGTACAAAGATTATGACCCCTGGAATAAGGGAGATCTCATCTTTGGCGTTTCTGGCTGTTGCACTTTGAGCAAAATATTTAATGCCCTTGAGTGTCTTCTGTGTAACTGCTTTCTCATCTGTGACTGGGGTGACGAACTTAATGTTTGTGTCCCAGTCCCTAAATTCAGACCTTGAAACCCTATCCCAAGTCCGCTGGTATGTGGAGGTGGGGCCTTTGGGAGGTAATCAGACTTAGATAAGGTCACGAAGGTGGAGCCCCCATAATGGGATTAGTGGCCTCGTGAGAGGAGGAAGAGACCCGGGAGTTCCCTCTCTCGGCTGTGTGAGGACATAGTGAAAAGACAGCCACCCGCAAGCCATGGAGACAGCTCTCGCCAGGAACTCATCAGCTGGTACCTCGGTCTTGGACTTTCCAGTCCCTAGAACCTGTGAACCCACTGTCCATTATTTAAGGCACTCAGGCTAAGACAATTGGGGATAACTATATCTAATTCTAAGGTTTATGGGAGGATAAAATGACATAATATATAAAGGCATTGATGTCTGCCTCCAGGCAGATGGTAGACGCACAGTTAATATCTGGCCCAAATTGTTTCATATCTGGATACATTTCGAAATGCCTCTCTTTTCTTCTCATCTCCCTGTGCCATCCTCCCTCCTTCTAATATTTAATAAATGATGATAAGGAGAATCTGGAAATACGTGACATGAACAGGCCCCTATCTCCCTTCTCCATTCTATTGGCCACATCTGTGGGGCTCAGGGGCAGCTGAGCTCTGGTGGGGCCCCGGGCTTTGCGGCAATTACAAATGTTTCCCCTGTGGGAGGGAGTAAGGATGCAGAGACCAGCTTCTGGGAGTTCCAGGGTGAGGGTTGGGCATTTTAAGATGCTCAGCAGGAAGGATGTGGCGCTCAGAGACATCGAGACTTTGGAGGGATAAAGGAGAGGCAGGTATAAGCGGGCCGAGTCTCACCGAAGAAAGTGCTGAAGAATTCATGAAACAGCGGACTATTCCCCACTCCTCCGCCCTTGATGCCAAAGTAGCACAGGAAGACTTGTGGGCCGGATGGCTTCTCCAGCTGAGATCCTTAGCAGGGCTCTGCGTGTTGGTCGGTCACCAACTCTACTTTCTTACCTATGGTACTTCTGGTGCTTTGAGCACATCAATAATCAAATTAAACCGGAGTCCTAAGGAAGGGACAATAGCTAATCTTGAGGCTTTGGAGCCAGAGAGAGGGAGGTAAGTGAGGATACAGAGCGCGAATGTCTCTGGAGGAGACAGATGCCAACTTGAATTTTAAGACAAAAGAGTAACATAAAATGATTCAGGAACTAGGATGATTAAGGCTCTCTGGGACCGAGATGCGTCCTTTCTGAGCTAAAAGAAGCGAGCTGGAGACGTTGGTCACGGTAGAGACCCAAGTTAGTGGTCTCGGGGGGAAGCGTATGAGATAACTGAAATCTCAGAACAAGATTCTGAAATCTCAGAATCACCGGGACTTGGAATCACGAGAGAAAAGACAAGAGACTAAAAGTGGATGCAGGGAGGTTAACACGTGAGCGACAGAACTTTCAGAAAAAGGGGTAGTTGGAGGAAAGACGATCAACAAACAAATAGAAGACAATTTTTATGAGCCAAAGAAAAAAATAGTTTGTGAATTGAAAGGGTTCATCAAGTTTCAGGCTAGACGAATAAGAAAAGACACAGAATTAGGCCTCTCTTGCGGAAATCCCCAAACTCTAAACATAAAGAGAGGCTCTTACAAGCTTCCTGGCAGAAATAACAAATTGCCTACAAAGGACAAAGAATCTGACTGACATTGGACTTTTCCTCTACATTGATTAAAAGGCTGGCGATGTGACAATCCACAGACAGCTGGGTGAAAACAATAAAGACACTGACTCCTAGATTCCACGAAAGCTATTCTTCAGCAAGAGTATACTGCCAATGATGAGCATTAAATGAAGAAACTCAAAGGGGGAATTCAAGATGGGGGAGATAAGGAGCCAGGAAACAACGGTGAGCAGTGCTGTGTAATAAACTATATTATATATAAACATGTGCGTGCAGTGAAATATAAATGAATGGGGCTAGGCTGTCTAGAGTCATGTAATATGATTGTCCAATAAAGACTTTTGAAATAAAAAGGACCAGACTATGCCACATAGTTCAAAACTGAAAGCATGCGTGTATATATTTATTTATTTTTGAGAGAGAGAGAGCAAGCGTGTGCTTGCAGGGGGAGAGGCAGAGGGAGAGGGAGGGAAGCGGACTCCCCACTGAGCACAGAGCCTGACTTGGGGCTTGATCTCATGACCCTGAGATTGTGACTTGAGCTGAAACCAAGAGTCAGATGCTCAAATGACTGAGCCATCCAGACACACCCAAACTGAAAGTATATGAGACCATCTCAGTGAAAACTCAGAGCTGAGAATAGTGGGGTTGAGGGGGAAAGTAAAAGCATCCTCACAGTCTTATCTACCATGGAAGGAGGAGGAGCAAAGAGGAAGAGGAAAGCATCTCCAGCAGCCATCTTCCCGGACAAGGAGGAAATGTGCGTGATGAAGAGTGTCTCCGTGGGGATGTAGTACGTCTTGGGTGGGAAAAATCATAGTTAACATCTCTGCTCCAAATATTTTTCTTTTCTTTTCCTTTCTTTTCTTTTCTTTTCTTTAGATTTTATTTATTTATTTGACAGAGAGAGAGAGATCACAAGCAGGCAGAGAGAGAGGGGGAAGCAGGCTCCCTACTAAGCAGAGAGCCCGATGTGGGGCTCGATCCCAGGACCCTGAGATCATGACCTGAGCCGAAGGCAGAGGCTTTAACCCACTGAGCCACCCAGGTTCCCCCGCTCCAAATATTTCTAACAAAAGATACTCCTGGTGAAGACAGCTGACCAATGGTATGTAGGCACTGAGGAGTGGAAAACGCTAAGAGAGTTTCCAAATTAACAAAAGGAACAGAGAAAATGAATAATAGCTTCTTGGTTATGCGACTCCAAACCAAGAAGACAGAGAAATGACAGAGTGAAATAAATAATAAACGTGAAACGAATGGTAAGGAATAGAATAAAGTCAATCAGTATTTACCCTGAGTATGAATAACTAGATTTTTCCCCCTCAAAGGCAGAGACTTTCATATTGGATTAAAAAAAAAAAATTTACACAGTCACAAATGTTTAAAATGAAGAGGTTGGCGGAGATAGATTGGTTACAAGATAAAAATATAAGAATCAATAGACTTTGTCTCTTCCAATAATAAACATAGAAATAGAAATGAAAATAAGGAGAAATGTTTCATTTGTGTAACGATAAAAACTCTAAAATATTTAAATATAATAAGAAAAAACAGGGTCTGTGTGAAGATCATTAGAAAAATCTCATTGAGGAATATAAAATCAAGAGCGGATCAAAGAAAGGAACCTAGTGGGTTAGAGAAAGAGATGTCTTATAAAAGTGTCAGTTCACCTAAAATAGGTAGGAAAATAAAATAAAATTTTAATAAACAGAATTTTGAAGTCTGTTTGGGGTAGGTTATTGAAAAATATCATATGTAAAGTTACATGAAAAATAAATACCTGATGGCTTTCCTTCCGCATACACCAGATGGGTGTGGGTCTGGAAGGAGGCCATCCACCAGATACCCAAAATGTATGGAAGAAGAATGAATGATTCTCCTTACCTAATATCAAATAGCTGCAAAGCCATTGCAGCCAAGTGAGGCTGGGATTGGGTTAGGACCGGAGAGATAGATCGGGCGGACTGAACCTTGAAGGACCCCTTAACATGAACGGGGGCTCAGTTAGGATAGGGAAGTTGATTGTTGAAGAAGTAATGTGGCATTACTGCCTATCCATTTGGAAGGAAACAAGAGTGAGTTTTAGATCATACCAAAAGAGGTAGATGGATTACTGACTGTGTTAAAAAAAAAAAAAAAAAGATAAAATTAAGACTTTGCGAGATAAGCTGTGTGTATAATCTGGGGACGGGAGAAACTTTCTGAACTTGGACTCCGTAAAAGAAAAGGTAGACATATTTGTGTCTATACAACTTTAAAACACAGGTGGCAAAAAGCTCTCATGAACGAAGTAAGCTTACACATGGTAGATTTGGAAACAAAATTTGTGGCAGAGATGACAGTCAGCATATATACAATTTATACATGTGATTTAAAATTTGACAAGATAAACAACACAGTAGAAACAAAGCTGCTTAGGGATCCCTGGGTAGTTCAGACATTAAGCGTCCGCCTTCGGCTCAGGTCATGATTCCGGGGTCCTGGGATCGAGCTCCGCATCGGGCTCCCTGCTCAGCGGGAAGTCTTCTCCCTCTGCCTGCTGCTCCCCTTGCTTGTGCACTCTCTCTCTCTCTCTGACAAATAGATAAAATCTTAAAAAGAAAGAAAGGAACAGGGCTGCTTTTATGAAGAAGCAGTGTATACAGCAGCAAATCCAAATGGCCAAAGATTATATGGAAATTCACTAGCAGTCAAAAATATGCAAGTCAAAGATGTATCTATCACTCTATCCCCTAAAGCCCAGCAAAATTTAAGAGGGATAACAGTTGCAGGAGGGCATGTGGGAAAAAAGGCTCTCTCCTCCATTGTGGGTGGAAGTGTGAGTTGTTAACAACCTTCCAGGAAAGCCATCTGCCAACATCTGTGAAAATTAAAAATTCATACGAACCTTGCCTTAGCGATCCTGTTCCTGGGAATATAGCCCATGGAAATGAAGCCACTACACAGTAGCTCATGAGGACCAGGATGTCTGCTGTTGCATCAGTCTGGGGTGGGAGGGTGAAACCAACTGGAATAAGATAGGTGCCTTTTCTCCTGTAATCGGTCAGCCGCACAGACCTAATACTTGTAAAATCAGGTAACACTCTGCGCTGATATTCGGGCCAGCCTTGGCCAGCGTCTTTCTCGGGGGTATTTCCTCTTTGCACAGGGCAGCAGAGACGGAGGGAGAGCATCTGGGGGACCAGGACTCCTCCCCAGGGAAGCTGCAGGAAGGTGGGTGTTGGTTTGGGGGTCTCTGGGTCGGTAGGGTCTTACGAGCAGGGCGGAGGGCTGGACGCTGTCTGCAGGCGCGAGTCCCGACATCCTTGTGATGAGAGCCACACTCCTGGAAGGGAGGGAGGGCGGGAGGGAGGGAGGGCTGGATGCAGGGAGGCCACATTCCCACGTTCCCTGACGTTCTGTTCTCCACTTTCCAAGCCGGTCCTAACGGGCAGCCCTGGACCATGACGGCCCACAGCCATTCCCTGCGTACGGTTGCGTGATGTGTGTTGGCTTGTGTGTTTTCCTGAGGACATGCTTACTGTTTTCATTAGGGTCTCACAAGAGTGTGTACCCCCAGAACGTTAAGAATCACTACGCTAAGGTAACATGTTTTTCTTTGGAAAAATTAATCCACAGTCATGGGTTAATGACTCGCCCTGTGCTGGGAGGCTCCTCCCCAACATAATGGTTTTCTGTTTGAACAGAGGACTCCGGGGTCCCCCCATGCACGGTCCAGTTCTCCAGGTGTGGGGGCAGCCTGCCTGCTAACGTGGGGATACCCACTCTAGGCAGAGCTGGAAGCCGTCTTACCCCCATCCTGAGGATCTGCAGACCAGTTTTCTTTTCTCTTTTTTTTATTGTATTTAAATTCAATGAATTAACATAGAATGTATCATTAGTTTCAGAGGTAGAGGTCTTGGATTCATCAGTTGCATAGAACACCCAGTGCTCCTAGCATCGCGTGCCCTCCTTGAAGCCCGTCACCCAGTCACCCCAGTCCCCCGCCCTCCTCCCTTCCAGCAATCCTTGGTTTGTTCCCTATGATTAAGAGTCTCTCATAGTTTGTCTCCCTCTCTGCTAATTTTTCCCTCCCTTCCCCTATGATCCTCCATTTTGTTTCATATATTCCGCATATGAGTGAAATCATATGAAAACTGTCTTTTTCTGATTGAGTTATTTCACTTAGCATAATACCCTCTAGTTCCATCCACGACGTTGTAAGAGGTAAGATTTCATTCTTTCTGATGGCTGAGTAGTATTCCATTGTGTATGTCTCACATCTTCTTTATCCATTCATGGCCAATGGACATCCGGGCTCTTTCCACAGTTTGGCTATTGTGGACATTGCTGCTATGAACATTGGGGTACAAGTGCCCCTTCAGATCACTATGTTTGTATCTTTGGGGTAAAGACCCAGTACTGCGATTGCTACGTCATAGGGTAGCTCTATTTTCAATATTTTGAGGAACCTCCGCACTGTTTTCCAGAGTGGCCGCACCAGCTTGCATTCCCACCAACAGTGTAGATGGGTTCCCCTTTCTCCGCATCCTCTCCAACACCTGTCGTTTCCTGACTTGTTCATTTTCGCCCTTCGGACCCGTGTGAGGTGCTATCTCACTGTGGTTTGATCTGTATTTCCCTGATGCCGAGTGATGCTCAGCATGCAGACTGGTTTTCAAACTTCAGGCGTACAGGGTTCCCCGCGGGCTGACCCACAAGTCCACATGCAGACCCTACTCGCCGAGAGTCTGGGTCACGAAGTCAGGGCCGAGGCTAGAGTGTTGGCCTTGTTGGCCAGCACCCCAGAAGGCTCTGATGGAGAAGGTCTGCAGACCGGGTTTCGAGAGACAGGGCCCCCAAATCTAGGTGGACATCCAAGGGGCCCCTCGCTACAGACCGTCTTGTAGCGCGAGGGCTGGACGGAGTTCTCCCAGGGCCCTGCTGTATTAACAACGGCTACACGCCCACGTTCACCGTGGCGCTGCTCACAACTGCCGAGGCGTAGAAGCAACCCAACGTCCACGGACAGATGAATGGCCAAGTGCAATGTATATATCGTATCTATTCGGACGCATGCTACATCAGGGATGAACTTTGAGGACATTTGCTGAGCGGAAGGTGCAGCCTTGATAGGACCGCACTGCCATGAGATACCAGGAGCAGCGGAACTCCTAGAGACAGAGAGTGGGCTGGCGGGTTCAGAGCCTGGGGACGCGGAGCGGGGGGCTGAACGGGGACCGCTGCATTCGGGCGAGATAAGAACACGTAAAGAACAATCGTGCAAGAGTGTGTACACACACGGCATTTCTGAGCTGAACGCTTCGTTATGGTTAAGATGGCAAATTTTATGTTATGTGGGTTTTTTTTAAACCAGGGTTTAAAACAATAAAGCAAGAATGCTATTTACTGAGCATTGACTCTGTGCTGGACACCGACCGCCACATGGGTAATTGCTCTCATCTTTATAGAAAACCAGACTGGGGCCATTAATCCCATCAGTTCGCGGTCCTCAGAAATTATTCATCCATCCACACACATGGGAGAAATGTCTACACTGTCCCGGATGCAGCCTCAAGTAGGAGCGAATAAGGCGACCCCGGGGTCGCTGCCGTCACGGCTTAGGCTGTACGCAGGGATAGGAGTCAGGGGACAGAGTGAGGACAATATGGTCTGTGCCCTGGGTGACAGTCTGATGGCATCGCGGCTACTCCCTGTCTTTCAAGGGAGGGGACCGCCGTTCAGCCCACTGCAGCCCGCATCCCCTCTCTGGGCCCCGGCTTCCACCCGCCCTGTGGTCGGGCAGGACCAATGCTGTCCCTGCTGCTGTGGTGCCCCGAGGGGGGGGGGGCGGACTTCATCCCCGGGGAGCCGAACGGGGTGCTGAAGACACCATACCCCTGAGTGTTAGGGATCCCCTGGGAGCAAGTGGCAGGAAGCTCTCTAAAAATTCTTCTTCCAGTGGTCCCATTTTCCCTTCAAATTTCTCCTCCTTCCAGACCTGGGGAAAAATAAAATGTGCAAAATGAGCTGCTTCCCTCCCTCCTAAATACCGAGGGGGTTTGCAGTATTGGTTAAATATCGTAAACGTGGGTAAAAGCCCAGGAATGACTTGATGCGGCACTCGAGGGCTGGGCAGGGATTTGGGGATGCCTCCTTTGGAGGAGGGTGGCCGTGGCAAGACAGAGGCCGGGACGCCTGGCCTGGGGGGACGCCATCCTTCCATCCCGGGACACCTGCCCCTGCCTGGCTCCCCCCTCAGCAGCTTGGGAAGTGGTACGTGTGTGTGGGGGGGTGTTTCATTCCACTTCATGGCTTCTTCCTCTTTTGTCTTTTGTTCCTGGTCCAATGGTCCTCTCCTCCCGTACACACCAGCTGTCACCTGCTGCGTGCCCTTCTAAACACGTATTTCCCAGCGTGTCTCCAGGAAATCCTATGGCATCGTTCGGGGACTATATGCGTTTCATTGATAAGATGGATCGTAGATTAGAGTCCACTTTCTTCACGTCTGTCACCCAAGTTTGAGTGAGAAAGCAAGCTGACAGCTCTGGGATCGTGTACACGGCGTGTCCCTTTCTACCACCTGCCCCCCGCTCCCCAGAGTGGGGTGGCCTGAGCTGCTTTCGCTCCTTTGCTGCTGCATAAATCACTGTGCAACGAACATCTTTGACTATTATCTCCTTGGGCAGCGGTGAGGACGTCTCTGGGGCTGGAAGCCAAAGGGGGAGTCGCTGCTCATCGAGCATGAGTACATCCCGGACGGGCAGCTTCAGGTGGCCGCTCTGCAGACCGGCTTCTCCAAGTCCGCGCGCATCTGCACCGCACGGAGAGCCCGCTCTGCTCTCATCCAGGCTCGCACTTGTGTGACCCGATGGCGTTCTCTGTGCCCCTCTGCGGAAGGCAGGTGATCGCGCTTCCTCGAGATGGAATGCTAGCTGTCTGGGCCAGAGCTGCCTCCTGCGCCCTTTGTGCCTCAGTGTCCCCATCATAGGAGGTTGTAGCGATGCACTGAGTTAACGGCTATAAGATGCTCACCCTATGCTTGGCATAGAGCAAATGCTCGATTAATGTCAGCTAAGCAAAGTCAGCCGAGTGTTTCAGCTGGAATACATCCAGTGATGGGGAGCTCACTACGAAGGTACCATTTACTCAAGGTCAGAGAGCAGCGGGTGCTGGGGTCAGGTTCAAGTCTGGGAGGCCTGCTTGGAAGGGGATGCCCTGCCTTTTGTTCTGATTGAAGAGACAGAAGTCAGTCGGTAGCGTTATAATACATGACACCTCCCGGCACCTCACATCGGGCCGCACAGGAGCACAGTTCCCTGGGAATTTCAGCCCAGGGGCCACTGATGGTGGGCATTGGACCAGAAGGACGAGGTGGATTTGGGGATTGGTGGCAGGGACACTTGTCGAGAGAGAGACAGCGACAGAGAGAAGCAGAGAAAGAAGTAGAGAACCAGAAATAGAGACACGCAGAGACAGAGGCATAGAAAGAGACATGCAGACACAAAGCGCAGAGACAGAGAGAGGCAGAGAGAGATGCAGAGAGAGGCGCAGAGAGACCGAGAGAAAGAGCAGACAGAGAGACAGATAAGCAGAGGGAGGGGTGGGGGAGAGGGACAGACAGGCACATAGGAAGAAGAGAAGAAATGTAAAGAAGCTTCCTAGCTGCTCCCCTGAGACTCATTGTCTCTTGGTTCCCAAGTGTCCCTGTTCCTCTACCCCAACACTAAACTCCCTTTCCCCCTTTTTTAGATTTATTTATTTTGAGGAGAGAGAGAGAGAGAGCGAGCACAGAGGGAGTAGGAGAGAAAATCTCAAGCACTCTGAGCTCAGCGCAGAGCCCGGCATGGGGCTCGATCTCATGACCCTGAGATTACAACCTGAGCCAAAATCAAGAGCTGGACCCTTAACCGACTGCGCCAACCAGACGCCCCTAAACTCCCCCTTTCCTCAGTTCTGCCAGCATGAGTGAGTTTCAGTCCTTACAAACAGATGCACCTTGATTGAAACCGATGGGTGGGAGGGACCCAGGATCCCTACTTCTCATTCTATCCTCTAGCAGTTAATAAGAGAAAGAAAGAAGAAAGAAAGAAAGAGAAAGAAAGAAAGAAAGAAAGCAAGCAAGAAAGAAAGAAAGAAAGAAAGAAAGGTCCAGTTACCATCTTATCAATACAACTGGATTATTCCAGCGAAAAATCAGAGGCGGGCCACACACCCAACCATCAGAGGCTGCAGAGCCAAACTCTCCCCACGGCAGAAAGGGCTGCAGTCCTTTAAGATGAAAAAGGTACTGATGACGCAGACAGGAAGAGACCTGCCCGTCAATGAAGGAGTTAAGTGGAAGAAATGGAGGAAGCAGGAAGTGATATTGATTAGGAAAACATCAAACAATGCTGACATGTTGATAATGATCAGCAGAAGCCCCAGAGGTATCTCTGGATGTTTTGGTAAGATAACGGAGTTTTATATTTTCATGTAATGCTGATGCACAAAGCAGATACGAAATCCTATTATCTGGGCCAATATTAACATGCACCTGTAAAGCATTTCCTGATAAAACACCTTGGATGTGGAGTACACGGTGTGCCCTGAAAATGCCCTCCGCGGGGTCTGCGCCACCAGGCAGGATGGTCGCTGGAGAAGGGCCAGGGGCGGTTAAGTCTGCCTGAGGTCATTGTCATTACCTACCCTTGGTCCGCCCCAGCTGATTTCTCTGGTCTTTCTCATGCATTGTTCCTTAATCAGATAGAACTCAAGCTGCCAATGCTGAACTTGAATTTCTGTGCAGCTGTCATGTTTCCTGTAGGGAGCTGGCCGCGGGGACACAAAGGGGAGTACAGGACGGGTTCTGGGGTTTTAGGCCTGAGTGACAGACCCCGACGGACTTAGCAACCCAGAGCACAGTGTCATTGCGATGTCCTTTGTCCCATCTCTGTCTTCCAGCAAATTCCAGGCTGGATCCTCCTGGAGGCTGGTTCTCCTCCTGGTCCAGGAATCACGGGGCCGTGTTCTTCCTCACTCGTGGCCCATGGGGGGAAGGGCGGGAGAGACACAGAGACTGAGAGAGAGAGAAATCTTGTCTGCCACTCTACAGGCAAAGCTCTTGTCTTCTGCTGTCTGGTTCAGATCTCAAGCCTGCTCCTGACCCAGCAACCATCTCCATGGCGATGCCTTGCCTGGTTGGCTCAGTCCTGGGGTCTCGACCGTCCCCCCCGATGAGGAAGTGGTGACTTCAATAGCTTGGACTGACACAAGCCCATCCTCAGGCCTGGATCCGTTTCTCAATTTTCATTCTGCT
>CM052797.1:118993217-119009303 GCA_028533885.1 Nasua narica | reverse complement strand
CTGGATTCCCTCTCTGTGGGCAGAGATTCAAGCCAGCCCTGAGGCTCCCTCCAGGATTATCTGTTCCTGGCGTGGCTGTCACCAATGGCCAGTTCTGCATAATCTCGCAGTTTCAGCGGAGCACCTTCCCTGTGACCTTGTGAAACCCGGAGGGGGAGGGACGGACTTCCCAGACATTTTATGGAAGTCAGGTTGGGGTGCTTTTGTTACCCACGGCCATTTGGAGAATCACCCAGGTCTGGGAGAGTCAGAGTATCTAGAAGCAGGGTGAGGGGGCTGCCAGGTGGCGTAAGCGCCCCCTCCGGGTCCGAGGCTGGCCTCAGAAGGCAGGAGAGTTCTCGCTGGGGCGGTTGCAGAGGGCCAAGAGCACAAGGGCAGACCCCCGGCTGGAGGGGGTTGCTGGAGGAGACTCAGCAGCCCTTGTGTGAGGTCCAGCACGTGGTGGGAGACAGTAGGTGTTAATTTGGATAAATGGATGAGTACAGGAATTCAAACTTCAGGCCCCAGTCTTCCGTGCAGAACAGGTGTTAAGTTGAATCAAACTTACTCCCCCTTTAGGATTCAGTTCACGTGGTACCTCCTTAGGGAGCTTGCAGTGACCTCGTTTTCTGCATTAGAGGGCGTCCCTGAACTTCCCCTTTCCCCTCCATCCTGGCTTGGATGGTTTCTCTGCACAGAGATTGCCTGTTTATCTGCCTGCCTTCTGGCGACCCTGAGCTCCTGGGGGGGCAGGGACTGCCTCACTGGGGTCCACTTAGGACTCGGTGCATAATAGGTTTTCGGTCAGTGTGTTTGTTGAGCAAATGAAGGAACCTGAAAATTAGAAACAAACAAAAAGAGGTAACTGAGTGTAGAGTGGTTGCCGATGCACGAGTCTGCAAACAGAAAAGCATCCTAGCAGTGCCCGAGGGACCCTGGAGACTTGGGCTGGGTGGGGTCTGTGCCTGGGGGAGGGAACGGCGTAGAGACTCCCCGGGGCAGAGGTAGGCTGGGTACATTTGGAGGCGTGGTGGGCGAGCAGGAGGCTGTGACTATTGCAGTGGGTGGGTGGGTGGGGTCTCCCCTGCCACCAGCCCTGCTAGCCACCAGCCCTCGTCCGGCCGTTTCAATCCCAGCTGGCCTGCCGGGGCTCATCCCCCATGGCAGCCGCGTGCCCCTGGGCTGGGCTTGGATTGCCAGGACTCACTCTTAGCTGTGGATCTGGGGCAGTGTGCGACAGCGGAGGGAGCCCTAACTAGGTTTTGAATCCCGCCCCTACTGTTTACTGCCATTGGGCTGCGAGATGACTTTCCTCATCTTTACAAGTAAAATTTACATTAAAGAAGGCCTATTAAGGTCCAAAAAAGTCTAGTGAACAATGACAGATTGAACAAACGTGTTCGGCATTGCTCCCCTCTGAAATCTGTCGAAGTCACAGCCATGGGGTTTTTAAGAAGCCTTCGCCTCTCAAGGCCAGAGAGGAAAGGAAAGGAGATGGCATATTGGAGAACTGGGACCACGCGCTGGAAAGCAGGTGGGTGAGAGGAGAGAGCTGAGCAGCCCGGGGCATGAAATCCTGAGCCATCTGGCCCCGGGGAACAATGGGTCACACGGTGGAACCCCTGAAGACGGGAAGTGGTGTGCTGATTTGGGGCCGGAGACAGGAGAATGGGTTGAAAATTCAAAAAGTGCTTAGATTTCCATCTGCCTCCACCACTTTGTTGGGCACGCCCCTGTCCCACTCCAGCAGAGGATCAGAGCTTTGTTTCCCGGGGAGGTAGAGTGGGGGCTCTGGACTGAGGATGTCCAGGGCGCCATGTTGGAAAACAGGGGCGTTTGCGAGAGAACGCCCCCAGCCAGAGGTCCGTCAAGTCCAAGGGCAGGCGGTGGTAGGGTCTGCCTTGGGTGCAGGCGAGAAGGGCACATGTAGCCTGTAGAGAGCTTCATGAAAATTATAAAACTGATTAAAAGTCAGTCTGCTTCACACACAGTAGGATGGCTATTATAAAAAACAGAAAATATTAAGTGTTGGCAAAGACCTGGAGAAATTAGAACCCTTCCACAATTATTACTGAAAATAATTTTTCATTCATATAGAGGAGGGAGTTGTACATATGATCTTCCCTGGAAATAGTTTGGGTCTGACTCTGCTAGCAGGATTGAAAACAGTGGTCATTTTCCTCCACTGGCATCCGGAAAGACATCAGGAGTCTCTCTGGGAAATGTCACCAGTCTGATACTAAGATCCTGGATTTCCCAAGGAAAATGCCTAACCAGATCACACATTTCGAACACCATCAAAAGCTCGCCCGCCGCCTCAACCAGCCTTCCCATCAGCTTTTTTTTTTTCCTCCCCAAATATGTTCATTTTAATTTTTCAGTGTTACAAGATTGATCGTTCATGCACCACACCCAGTGCTCCACGTAATACGTGCCCTTCTCAATACCCACCACCAGGCTTTTTAATGACTACTTGTAAATACCACCTCAGCCAAGAAAATCTGAGGACACGCTTAATGTATAAAAGCTATCAAAACCAATGAACCAAAGTCACTTGAAAGAAACAGAAGCGATGCAGAGAGGAGTAAACTTCAAATAAATTATCCTCGCTGGTCTTAACAATTAGTATCATTAACATCCTCTCTCGCAGGGAAGAATGCTTTAAACAGAAGGAAATGCTATAAAAAGGACCATTCTGAGGCTGCAAGAGAACTCTCGGAAATTAAAAGATATGATTGCAGAAATAAAAATCCCATTAAGGGGTAGCATGATAAAAAGGTGAGAAATCTGGAAAGCAGAGGAAAAGACAGAGCTGGGAGGGTAGTTCAGTGATGAGAAATGTGAGGACCGGTTTAGGAGGTCTGGTATCTAGTTAAAAGTGGTGTTGAAGAAGGAAAAGAGGAGAGAGGAGGAATTCATCCATGAAAAAAAAAAAAAAATTCAGGTTGCTTTCCCAGGTTTGAAGGAACTGGGTTTCTGGTCTTCAGAGACCCACCGAGGCCCAGGCCAACGGAGGGAGGTAGGGCCACCCACACTGTGGGCAAGGAGGAATCCCACAGGCTTTCAGAGGGGGAACAATTTCCTGTGAAGAATTGAGAATCAGAATGGTTTCAGACTTCTAAACACCAGCACTGGATGGGAGGTGACAGTGGAGACACACGTCCCAAATTCTGCAGGAAGACGATTCTCGCCTAGAGCGCCATGCCCAGCCAGACCCTCATCATGGGTAAGGATGGACGAAAGACGGTTGTACCGTTTATAGCTCTTGCACCCCTCCTCGAGAAGCTTCTGGAAGATATGCTGCCCCCAATGAGGGGTTAAGTCGTGGGAGAACGAGACATAGAAACCAGGGAAGTGGGGAACAGCAAAAGGGAGAGGTGAAGTAGAATCCCCAGGATTCTGGTGAAGGGAGACCCCCAGAAGTCAGCTGGTGGCCGGTGGAGGGAGGTCAGGTTCAGACTGGGGCACATCAGTTTCCAGGAGAGACTACTTCATGATGAAACTGACAGATCACCTGGTGTGTTGGGACACATCGGGGCGAGACTGACCTATCAAGGGAGTCCAGGGTTGAATTAGTGATAAGCACATAAGAAATCTAGACAAAGGGCGTGGGGGGAGAAAGAGTGATTGACATGTCCAGGTTTGGAGGACTCCGAGATGGGATGAGGCATCAAGAGATGGACTGGGGGGGGACCCTGTGAAGGACAGAGAGGGAGGGGGCAGAGAAGTCAGGAAAGCCCCCAGGCCATACGCAGGGCTGACCCAAGAATCTGGACAGCACGCATTTCCCTGAGAGAAGCATCTGGAATGACGGCAAGGTCTCCAGCCAAAGATGTCCATTGGAAGAGCTTTGAGTTCTGCAGGAACAGGCCTGCGCTCAGTCGCTGGGCTGCAAGGGTGTGGCCTGGAGCGCCCGTGGCAATGGACCCAGAGGGGCGGCAGCCAGAGCTGCCAGCCTGGCCGACTCCCGCAGCAGCGAGAGCTCTGACCGGTGCATTCCTGGGGCCGCCACACCCAGGAAAACGAAATGTGTCGCGTGACTCAGCTTGGTTTTGCCTTCCCGTAATTATAACGATGCAACACCGGCTGCTGATCTAAACAAAATGACGGGAGGGTGAAGGCAGGAAGTGTGTGCATGGGGGCTGCAGGAGGTGGTAAGACAGCCACGTTCCGTTGCAGAAAGTGAACAGACGATGCCCCAAGCCAAGCGTGTACCTATGGACGTGAATGTGCAATGGACCAGCGGACAGAATCAGAAGCGGAAGAGGAGTGGGACAGTGGAGAAGGCCGGAGAGGCGCACTGGCAGGACGCATGCGTGAGTGGGAGCTGGCATCAGGAAGCCCGATGAAGCCCCTGGCACCCAGGAAGTGCTCACTAATTCGCGGGCATGACGACAGCAACGTGGTTCGTGCATCCCATGCCTGACCCATACAGATCTTCACTCAACATCTGTCCCATCCGTCCTTGAAGGGTGAGCAACGAGCAACGGGTCCTCGCTTTTAAGGATTCCTTACTGAGTGATCAGAGCCTGTTAGGATCCATCTGGCTCTCCAACCAGCCACCTTATGGGGAGCCAGCGCCGACGTTTCATTGCACATTAATTCTGCGAATCCGTGGATGCCCTCCCTCCCTCTCTTCCCTGAGCAGGTTGGGTCTGTGCTGCCGTGCAAACCTCTCAATGGTGGAGGAGAGGAGGATGGCATGTGCGTTTTAATAAGCAGAGAACCCGGGGGGGGGGGGGCGCGGGGAGTCGTGCCGGGCTCAGGTGACGTCAGCCCACAGACGGAGCTGGCAGGTTAAGTAGAGCAGAGCGGGCTGCAGCCAAAGCCGCTCCAGCCGCCCCCGTGGTTAACGAGCCAGACGGGGCGGGGGGCGCGGGAGAGGCGCCACGCACACCTGGAAGTCTGCTGCCGTGGACGGGCCACGGCGGGGAAGGCCTGCCTTTGCTGTGCCAAGACGATGGTTCTGAGAAGGTCTGGGTCCTAACCATGTGCTGGCTGCAGCCGGAGCACCGTGGAACCTTCGGCAGGCTGGCCAGCTCTGCCCTCTCTGTGCCCGCCAGGCTCCCCCTGCGCCTTTGCAGATGGAGAGCCTGGCCATGTGTGTGCCTGGTGGTTGGCGAAGGCTAATGAGCACAAAAGCGCAGTACTCACCTGGGTTTTGGAAACCGACTCTGCTGCTATCTACAGGACCTGGCAGTCTCTGCCCTTCTCTGGGCCTCAGTTTCCCCATTGGTAAAATGAGGGGTTCCCTTCATTCATCCCGGGGCTGGCAGATTTCCGTCTGGTGCCGGCCACACACATCTGGGGAGCGAACAAATGGAGGCTGTCACCTGCCCTGGGGGCGGCTGTTCGGAACTGTCCTTCCCACCTCCTGAGGGGGAGACACAGAGAAAGCAGGGAGGATGGGGCGCTGGCTGGGACATGTAAGGACAAACAGGGGAACCCAAAAGGTGGCTTTACTGGAGCCTCCCAGGGCGAGGGGGAAAGACCGCCCCATACCCAGCGGGCAGGGGAGGCTTGGCCCAAACAGCAGGCAGATGCTAGGGTTACCATGGCAACAGCAGCTGGGGTGGGGAGGGGGGAGGAGGGAGGACGAGGGGAGGCAGTCAGAGGATGCCAAGAACGCCTTTTCTCCCTTCTTGTTTTAAATGACCAGCTTTCTTTCTGCCAGGGAGAGAGGAGAGGAGGCCAAGGGGAAGAGGGGCCAAACAGGGGAGAACTGGGGTGGGGGCAGGGCTCACCTTGGAACCCGGAAGGAAACTCATCCCTTTTTAAGCAAATCGGCTGAGCTGGCTTTATGACTTGAAGGAAGTCCTACATTTCAGTGGCGTCAGGAGCTCCCCACCACTCCATGGGGCCGGCCTCCTGCTCCGCCCTTCACACCCGTGATTCATTTAGGCCTGACCACGGTTGCCATCGGGCCCATTTCACAGGTGGGGAGACTGAGCCTTGGGTAGGGTAAGCGCCTGCGCTCGAGCACAACACAACGCAGGTCTGTCTGGCCCCAGAGGCGGCCACGCTGCCCAGGCATCACCCGGCGTAGGCGGTGGCGAGCCACAGGGACGATTCTCTGTGTTGCTTTCAGGATGAGATCCCGGAGACCTGTGTCACGTAAGGACTTCTGCTTCCCGTGCCGGAGTCCCCGGAATGTCCTCTTCTCCCGGAGTTCGTGAGGTCAGCCTGCGGTGGGGAGGGGCGGGATCCGTGGGGCGGGCGAGGCCCGGGCTCCGAGCGTCAAATCCTGCCCCTCCCGCTCAGCAGTTTTGTGATCGGGGACTGTGCCTCAGTTTCCTCTCCTGTCAGTGGATCCGATCTGAGCCTTTTCATAGGGTTGTCCCAATGACTGGATGTGCTCATGCACGGAGAACCATCTGGAGCATCCAACCCAGAGCTCACGCCCAACAGACGTCGGGCATTTTACCCAACACGCTCGTTTTAGGGGAGAGGGAAGGGATGCTAAGAAGAGTGAGGGGTTCCCCAAAGTCTCACAGCAAGTTGGCTCGGACTTGGCCTCCTGGTCCTCAGGGCGGGTGTGATTGCCCACCACTCCACGGGGGGGGGGCGCAGCCCCTCACCCTCTGTGAGCCCCGCTTCCGGTCACAAGTATAAAAAGAGCGCAAAGATCACAGCACGGCTCTCTGGGAGCTCCCGGCCAGGGAGGGGTTCTGAGTCACTGGACCATGAGCCCGAGCAGCCTTATTACGACCCCTACGGCTCCACCTCTCTCTAGTTCTGCAATGGAAATTCTGCATTCATTGTGTGTGTGTATTCACACTGCCATAATTCAGCCACCTGTTTGGGTGGTCTTTTTGGTCCATTTAAACAGGCCACTGCTCTGGTTTCAGGCAGGGTGAGGCTTCTGGGGGGTCAGAACAGAAGACGGGAGTGAGGGGAGAGCAGGATTTCCAGAACGTTGGTGCCAGAAGGCATCCTCCAGGCTCCAGAAGACAGGTCTGAAGGGAGGGGTGGAGGGAAGTCATTTGAGAGCCCCCTGCGAAGAGTGGGGGACCCAGAGAACAAGGGAGCATTGAAGGAAGAAAGGGAACTTACAGTCTCTGAGGACCTACTAAGTGCCCAGCACCGGCTAGGAGCTTCTGCACATCTCCACCTACCAATTCTCTGTGTGGGTATTTTTGTCCCCGTTGTGCAGACTGGAGACAGAGAGCTGGCTCAGAAAAGGAGCTAGTGGCTTGTCCCCAAATAGGCCTGTCCCCACTAACTCCCACGCTCAGGGGAGATGGTGCTCTAGTCTGCGAGGGGGAACGGAGGTGGCTTTGTGGTTTACACGTGACAGGCTGGGGGATGGGCTCTCCAGAGACACGGGCTGCTGGGCTCATACTGCATGGGTGCTCTGTTTGCAAAACACTCCTTCGTCACTTAACTGGGGACATATTTGAGCAAGTTTAGCGATGCTTGAACATCCGATTTCCTTGGCAAAGTCGCTTTTCTGTGGTTCCTGCAAAAGGGATAGAAACTACAGAATTGCTCTGGAAAGTTGTTAGATGTGACAACCTTTTTCAGGGGGCGAGGAATGGAGCGGGAAGGACGTCTAGATAGAACCCAGCTGGTGTGACTCACCATTCACGAGTGTGGACCCTGAGCCCTAAGAAAGTTCTATGACATTCTGAAGGTCACCAAGCCAGTTAGCAGCCATGCCAGGACTAAAACCCAGCTCGCCTGGCCCTGAGACCTCCACAAGGAGGTGTGGGGAGTCTGGGGGTCCAGAGGCAGAAGTCTCTGGGGGCGGGTGGTGGGTCACCAGATCACCATTAGTAGTACGGGAACTTACTTGATCCCAGCAGATTGGGACATGAACCCATGCAGATTTCCAGGCAGGGAACCTGATCGTTACTATGCCAGCATTGTCCCATAAGCCCCCAGACTGTTAGCCTGTCCAAAAAGAGTTTTCTAGTGAAATCCAAGTTCTGAATTAGATAGTATAATGGACTTCCGTTATGTCACTCAACACTTAGGAACATTTTCTCTGTATTTCGGAAACTGCCATGTTTTGAGTCCCTCTTTCCCGAGTAGAGACTAGAAATCAGTTCCCAGCCTTTCTTGAAGCTGAGAATGTGGGCTATTCGCAGGCCATCAGAGAAAGGCAGGCAAGGCTTTGATTTGGAAGAGTAGCCCACATAGACTCCTCTCCTGGTGAGGATGGCGGAGGGTATGGGCAGAGGGGGCTTCCAGATCTCAGAGCCAGTGGGACCCAAGGACACAGCTGTGTCCCATGCGCGGCAACTGCGGGATCTGTCCATGAGAGCTAAGTGAGCTAGCAAAGTAAGGTCATTTGGATGCTGTTCTGGGACACCTCCAGGCCCTAGTGTCTGGCTCCCTTAGAGATTCTGTGAGCGCCTAACGACCATTATAAATTCTCCTTCCTTCTAAACTGGGTAGATTAGACCCTATTGTCGGCAACTAAAAGTCCTAATCAGCATAGATATCATCCTTATCATCCTGGCCATGATTCATTTTGTGGATTTAAAATGACTCAATAAGGGATGCCTGGGTGGCTCTATTGGTTAAGTGCCTGCCTTCAGCTCAGGTCATGATCCCAGGGTCTTAGGATCGAGTCCCGCACTGGGCTTCTTGCTCAGCAGGGAGACTGCTTCTCCCTTTGCTTGCCGCTCCCCCTGCCTGTGCTCTCTCTCTTTCTGACAAATAATTTATATCTTAAAAAAAATTTTTAAGTGTCCTGGTATCTTTTTTTGGTCTTTCTTTCTTTCTTTCCTTTTTTTTTTTTTTTTTTAGCTTTACATAACATTGTGGACTCCGAGACAGCATGGTAGACACGCATAGTGGGTGTTTATTAATTGTTAGCTGCTGGCTAGTTGGGTCGAGAGCCAGATAAAGTTCCCATGACAAAATGTGCCACAAGTCTTAGCTTTCATTCTTGGTGGGTGTTTTTATTAGCGTAAGTTCAGCTGTCTGTAATAGATGACACCATTAAAAGTAGCTTAGACAATAAAGGGTGTTAATCATTTCATATAACCAGAAATTAGAGTGGACCCAGAAACAGCGTAGAGTCAGTATTGCTTATTTCGGGGGCTCAGTGATGTCATCAGGGCCTCGCGTCCTTTCTGTCTTTCTACTTGGTCATCTCTGTGTGGTAGCTTTCATTTTCAAGTTCATCTCCTCCTCATGGTCACAAGACGGCTGCAGCTCTTCCAGTCATCACAGATGGACACCAACATCTGGTAATGAGAAATACCTCCTTACTACATTTACATACTTCCTTTTGAAGTATCCTTTTTGCCTTTTGACAATTTGATTATAAAGTGTCTTGGGTAATTTTCTTTGGGTCGATCCTTTGGATTTCTGTATCTGGATGTTCTTATCCCTCCCAAGATCTGAGAATTTTTCAGCCATTATTTGTATCAATAAACTTTCTATCTCTCTTCTTCTGGGACTCCCCTGATGTGTATTAGATTAGTTCATTTGATGATGTCCCATAGACCCTGGATGCTTTATTCATTCTTTTTCATTCTTTTTCTTTTTATTCCTGCTGAGAGTTTAGCTAAGCTACTCCATGGTATGGCTACCTTGGTATCCATTTTGGTTGGCCGGGCATTTTGCAGGGGCCTTAAATTGACATCAACCCCTCATGTAAGCTCATGTTCTAGATAATAGCTTACAGAGACACAAGTAAATGAAAGTCCTTAATATGACTTCCCAGCAGCCCTGTGCTCAACAGTCTCCCGACCTTCCAAGGCCTTCTCCTCATGCACACCTTAGATAAGAACCCCATGGAGTTTACTAAAATCTTGTTCTTTTTGGTTTGACCTGACCAATCCAGACTTATCTGGGGAACCTCAAAGCTCTCCAACCACAGAACCTAATGAAGGCATGTGCCCCGGGTCCAATTGCTCTGTCTGCCTACCCTCTACTTTGATGTTTTGTGTGGGCCCGGAAGGAATGCTGTGTATGTCCTTAGGGAACTGAGAGTAATAAGCCTATATTTCAATTTCTCTTGTGGCCTTTTATTGAACCGCACTCACCATCTGGCATCCTGCATTCCACTTAACAAATATTAATTTAACAAAGTCATAGCCATTCCTCTCACTGGATAGTTCGTATAACTTGTCTCAAGTTCACGGATTCTTTCTTCTGCACGTTCAAGTCTGCTGTAGAAGCCCTCTGTTGAACCCTTCCATTCGGAGTTCATCAGCTCCAGGACTGATTGCTGTTTGGCTCTTTTCTGTGATTTCTATTGCCTTATTAAACTCATTTTGGTCAAACGTGGTTCCTGATTTCATTTAGTTGTCTATCTGTGTTCTCTTGCAACTAATAGAATTCTTTTAGGATGGTTATTTTGAACTCTTTGTCGGGCAATTCATGGACCTCCATTTCTTTGGGGTTGGTTCCTGGTGTTTTCTTAGTTTTCACTGGTGATGTCATGTTTGTTTGATTCATCACTATCTGTGTGGCCTTGCACTGGTGTCTGCATTTGAAGGCACAAACATCTCTTCCAATATTTATTTATTTTTTGTTCTCTCCTAATATTTATAGACTGATTTCATCAGGTAAGACTTCTCCTGTCTGGTCCTTAGGCTGATGGTATTGTCTCTGGGGTTGCAGTTGAGTGGGGTTGGATCCAGGCCACATGGTGGCTACTTGGGTCTGCAGTTGGGTCTGTGGTTGGTAGGCCGGTCACCAGTGGCTCAGGTGTGTGTTCTGTCTGGTCCCTTGGTGAGTGGAATAGCCTTCAGGACATTGATGAGTAGGGTTGGTGTTGGTACAGGGTCTAATGAGAGTAGGCCTGTTCCAGGTACACATATGGGGATGCCCTCCCCCACAGGACTCTGGGAGGGTTCTTGATGGGTTGCTGATGGCCCAGAAGATCTGGAACTGAATCCCAGGGCTTCTCTGGGGTCCAAGCTGGAATGAAGGTCTGCAGGTCTGTCTCTGAGGGCACAGAAGGTCACATCTCCCAGACGTCTCTGAGCAGGCAGGAGTGCTCCTGGCCCACAGGAGGGGCGAGAGCCAGATTATGGGGTCATTTCAGGATCTGTGGGCAGACCATGGTCAGGCCTGCCTCAGGGGCATGGATGGGTATGTCTCCTGCCTTGTCACCAGGTGGGTGGGCCTGGGGACTAAGAGGGGCTTGAGCCAAGTCGTGGGCAGCTTCAGGGCCCGCACCTGGGACTGAGGTCCTCGGGACTGTCACGTGGAGCACAGGCAGGCATGACTCCAATTGGTTCCTTTGTTGGATGGTGCCGGTGACAGGACGGAGGCCGACTGGGGCTGAAGTCGAGCCCGCAAGGGGGATGGGGCTGTTTCTGGCCTGTAGCCAGGACCACAGTGAGCATACCACGGGGGCAAGGTTCTGCCTCGGGGTTTCACAGTCCCCTCCCCGGAACCGCAAGTTCCCACAGAGGCACTTTCACCAGGGATGGCTGCCAAATTATTGCTGTTGAGGGGGGATATTGGTGATTGCCCCTCTTGCAGATGTCCCTCCTTAAGGTATTCCTTTCGTAAGTGAGGATACATTTACCAGAGGGCCCTCCCCCAGCCTATGTCTCCTCATGTCTCATTGGCCAATATAGTGCATCCTACATTCTTTCCGGTCATGGAAGGGGGCTAGGATTACCATGGCCTGGGCTTCTTTTATCCATTTAACAAAACGGGAGTTTTGTTAGAGAGGAGAGAAGGGGAATGGCTCTCGGGTAGACGTAAAGTTTGCTGATTGCCTTCAGCGTGCCAGCCCCGGAGATGGCCCCTTCCATACTCTTTAAATCCTGTGAGCCTCTCGGCAGCATGCAGGCAGGTGTCTCTAGCCCCACTTTCCTGAACTTGAAGTCCAGGAGGCTGCATGCTGATGTGCCGAAGGACGCAGAGCTAGTTCCCAGGAGAGATGGGATTGACTCTGGTTCCTGTGGTCCCTCGAGGGCAGAGCGCTCCACCTGCAGTTTGTGCAAAGATTTTGCCAAAGCCCAAAAAAAACTCAGCATGGAAGTAGCTGGCAAATTGCAGGAGGAGGCAGGAGAACGTATTCCCTTGCTGGAGTTAACCTGGCGGTTTAACAAACAGTTTAAAGGCAAGAGAAACAGCTTCCTGTTGGCTGTTGAGAACTTGACTCCGTGCTGCTGAAATATTTACTCTCCTGTAATTGTTGGCCATCCCTCGGGCTCCAGCCAGCTGCTCCAGAGGAGAAAAGAATTCAGTGGTGACTCAGTGGAACTTGCACAGGAAGGAACTCCTGCCAGTGGGTAACCATGGTTCGCTAATGGCCTCCCTGGGAGGCTCATTGGGGATTTATTTCTAGGTAGAATTAAAATCTCTTTAGAGAGAAGAATCTCAGCTGCTTCTTCCGGAGGGAATGGGGGTGGTGGGGGTAGATCTTGCTAATTTCCTTTCTATGTGGCTGGCAAAGGACTGCCCCCTGGGCACATGGGCTGTGCTGCTAAATTGCTTTGGATCTGAAAGCAGTTTTGTTTCTAATTCAGATAAATTCAGTTTATTTTCACTCTCAGGTACTGTGCGCCACCCTTGTGCCAGGAACCGTTGGTACCCATCTAGAAGGTCCTGTCGGTTCCAAGGTCCACTGTCAGCTAGGAGAAGATGCTGATAAGCCAGAAGCGGGCAAACCCGCGGCAGTGTGGGCGTGGGGCTGTGCGTGTCCACCCCCACCGGGGAGGGCACCACCCCCACCGGGGAAGGCAGGGGCAAGAAAGAAAGGCTTCCCGGATGAGAGAATGCCTAGTCTCAAAGAAAGGGTAGAGGGCGCCTGGGTGGCTCAGTTGGTTGGGCAACTGCCTTCAGCTCGGGTCATGATCCCGGAGTCCTGGGATCGAGTCCCACATTGGGATCCCAGTTCCATGGGGAGTCTGCTTCACCCTCTGACCTTCTCCCCTCTCATGCTCTCTCTCACTGTCTCTATCTCAAAAAAAAAAAAAAAGTCTTAAAAAAAAAAAAGAAAGAAAGGGTAGGCAAGGGTCTTTCAGGTGAGGGCATAACCACAGAAGCCTAAACTAGTTGTCACCCCCTCCACCCCATGCCTGCACTATATAATAGTAAAAAGAGCTAATACAGATCGCTTCCTATGTTTCAAATCCCATCCTAAGTGTTTTACATTTATACAGTGATTTAACTCTCGTAGCAACCCTATATGTGGCGACATCTATTGCCATTTTAGGAATGAACAAATAAGCTCATGGAGAATCAATAATTTGATCAAGTGCGTGGCAGAAATGGGAACAGAACTCAGTAGCCCGGTTCCGGAGCCCCTTACTCTGAGTCCCCACTGGGTCCCCTCTCTCTGCACATTACGTATGTAAAAATTATTTGCAGACTGGATACATTTACTATTGCAGCAACATTTATGTATATGATATGCATGAAATTCAGTATTAAAATATAGGAATTCACACTTTGTTTCAACCTCTCAATAGGTTGTCTTGGGTATCTACGCCCTTGAAGTAGAAAGTGTTAGAGGGAAATGAACCACAGCGGAGTGTGACTGACATAAACCAACCAGGAAGGGCCTATGTTTCACAGCAGTGGGATCGGATAAAAATAATCTTCCTTTGTTTTGAGATCTCAACCTATGCTGAATTGTCTTCCAAAGGTGCTTTCCCAAAGACTTGGCTTCCAGTCTCTTGCCATCTTCCTTCTGAGAACTGGCCCCCTGAGTTCTAGAGATCTTGACTCTTTGTTTCTGATATTCTGATACACGGTGAGTGGACAGGAAAGAAGGGGGTAACCCAAAGTGCCCAGGCAGCTGTTCTTCACTGAGATGAGCAACAGCACTCAGTGAACTGGCAGGAAGAGAAAGTTCTACACTTGGAAAGTATTCTCCTCCATATATGTGTATATTAGAGATATGGCTGTGCCCTGTGTTCCTTCATTAATTGTTAAGTACCTTCTATGTAGGTACTTAGGGACTGACCTAGGCACCAAGGACACGCTCTGGTCACATCGAACTTCTTTGGTTTCCAGACATATGCTATCATTTCTCATTACTTGACATCCTGTTCCCTCTATGGGAATGCTGTTCCTTTCACTGCCCCAATCCTTTGCCCGGATGATTCTTGCTCCTCCTTTGGGTCAGAAATCAGACAGTTCCCTCTGTGAAAAGTCATCCTCTAACTTCCTGAATTGAGGTCCGTGCTCCCTGGGATCCTATGGTGTCCTTGACTTCCTCAGTCACTGTATTTCTTAGTACTCTGCAAAACGTAATGTCTGGCTTTCTTGTCTATATCTCTCCCAGGAAATGAGTAGGGGGAGAAGGAAGGTCCCTGATGTGCACCCTGCTGTATTTCCATGGTGCCTGGAAGCCATATAGTATTCACTCAATGGATTTTTCATTGAATAGCTAAAATAGTACATAGGGTGAATTTTCCAAGTGATGGCAACCACATAAACATAAATTATTTCCATTCTTCTTCACTTCATTAACATAAATTATTAATTTATTAAGGATTCTCTGTCTCCTTGTGAAGGAGAATGTGAAATAGTTTATGTTAATGAAGTGTGTAATTAGCACAAGTCATATATCTTCTGTTTCAAAGTTATGGTAGGAAATAGCACATACACATTGGTAAATTGAGGAAGGTTTGATTAAAGAATAATTTGAGGGCCCCTGGGTGGCGCAGTTGGTTGAGTGACTGCCTTCGGCTCAGGTCATGATCCCGGAGTCCCGGGATCGAGTCCCACATCGGGCTCCCGGCTCCATGGGGAGTCCGCTTCTCACTCTGACCTGCTCTCTCTCACTCTCTCTCTTTCCTAATAAATAAATAAATAAAATCTTTAAAAAAAAAAAAAAGAATAATTTGATTGAGGGGCACCTGGGGGGCTCAGGCATTAAACATCTGCCTTTGGCTCAGGTCATGATCCCAGGGTCCTTGGATTGAGCCCCACATCGGGCTCCCTTTGCTCATTGGGAAGCCTGTTTCTCCTTCACCCCCTCCCCCTGTTTGTGTTCCTTCTCTCACCGTGTCTCTCACTCTGTCAAATAAATAAATAAAATCTTAAAGAATGATTTGGTTGAAATGTGAGCTTGCCAGTATTTGATAATTTTTGATCTTCAAGATGGTAATTTTATAAGATTAAAACAAATACAAATCTAAGGATAGAGTTCAAGGCAATCAGTAAATGATGGTGCACTATTCGTGGCTAGCACCTCAAGGAACTGTGACCACCATCTAAAGGAGCAAGGGGAGGGAATGGTTACCAAGACTTTGAGAGAACTGTAAAGAGACGCCACCCATGAGAAGATGTGGCTTCCAGTGAGCTCATAGTGATCCATCAGGGAAGGAGCTGAAGGAACAAACTTCTGAACGTTCTTTTTCATAATTCCTGCATCTTCCACTGGGGCTCCCCATTGGCTGAACCTAACTGGAAGCTGGAGGTCAAGGGCACGTGTTGTGGCCATCTGTGGAATTCAGCCTCGTAGAGCACAGAGCAGAGTGGAGAAGTGTAGAGTGGTCTGGGGAAGCAAATGGAAGACATCCAGCACTACGGGTATATGAGGGGGCCAAAAGGCAGCTCCGGGTCCATGCTGGGAACCAGCGCCTCTCACTCTGAACTTGGTAGAAAGAGCAGGGTCTATAGTCACTGGGGCACCGAATGCTCCTCTCAGGGATTTCTACTGAGTTTCTCAGGGACTCAACCTCGGTAGTGAATTATTCACCTTTTATATTAATATTTGATTTCTAATGAAAGAGCTGGTTTCAAGAGGGACTTCGTGCAGAACGGAGCCAGTCTGAGCCCAGGATATAGCCCACTCTCGGCAGGTCTTCCTCACCTTTGGCAGTTAAATATTTCAGAGGGTGGAGAAGGGCCTATTGCATGTTTCATAAATGTTTTAGAAGTTGAGGCTGGCTGTCGAGATGATGGTACGTTTGTGAACATTGATGGCATCCAACCGGTTGAAGGTAGCTCACTCAGACCCCAAAAAATTGACTCTGGAAAGAATCATATGAGCCTGGAATTTAAAAGCCTGTGCTTTGAGAAAAAATTCGAGAACCAAAATGCCCTTCAACAGATGAGTGGATAAGGAAGATGTGGAACATCTATACAATGGAATATTATGCCTCCATCAGAAAGGATGAATATTCAACTTTTGTATCAACATGGACAGGACTAGAAGAGATTATGCGGAGT
>CM052797.1:118973334-118992717 GCA_028533885.1 Nasua narica | reverse complement strand
CGGGTAAGTTCAAGTCCTAACTGCAGCTCACTTGTGACCTCGTGGGGAGATACAGCCTCTGCAGAGGGGATCAAGTTAAAATGAGGTCATAGTGGACGAAGGCGGGCCCTGAATCCAAGGGTTTGTGTACAGAGGCGGCACACAGACACACGGGGGCGGGGGGGAAGGGGACGGCCACGGGAGGCGCAGGTGTACAATGCGGGGACGCCGCCGCAAGCCCAGGAGCACCAAGGAGGCAGGATCCCCAAGCCGGGAAGAGACGTGGAACGGGATCCCCCGAGAACCTTCAGGAAGGGCACAGCCCTGCCGGCACCTCGATGTCGGACTTCTGCCCTCGAGAGCAGCAAGAGAAGCGGCTTCTGTTGTTTTCAGCCACCGGGCTTGCGGCACGGTTCCGCAGCCCACTGGACACATGACGACAGGGAGCCGAGATCGGAAAACCCCTCCCGCACGCGCGTGTCCGGCCTAGTAATAGGGTAGGACATCCTCCGGGGTGAACACCTGGCGGCAGACGGAAGCCGGTCCACTTTCCTGCTCCACCCGGGTGACCTTGGGCCCCCCGCCAAGGCTGCCTGAGCCTTTTTTTCTCATCTGTCATTTTGGGCCATGAGGCCCTGCCCCGCGCCCCAGAGCTGCAAACTCGACTGCGCCCGGGATAGGGCTGCGTGCGGAAAGCTGGTCACTTGAGTCAGGGGACCCTGCGGAAGCGGGTGGACGGTAACTCTAAAAGCCGGCGTTCGGGGCGCCTGAGTGGCTCAGCGGGTTAAGCGTCTGTCTTCGGCCCGGGTCAAGATCTCAGGGTCCTGGGATCGAGCCCCGCGTCGGGCTCCCTGTTCAGTGGGGAGTCTGCTTCTCCCTCTCCCTCTGCCCCCTCCCCCCTGTCATGTGCACGAGCGCGCTCTCTCTCTCTATAATGAATAAATAAAATTAAAAAAAAATTAAAGGTCCGTGTTTTCTCTGAAAAAAGGAATCAACATTCCAAAGTCCAGACGCAGTCATGTGTGCCCCTTGCCCGTGTTTTGGGGACCGGGAGGCGGCCAGCAGATGGGGCTTTGCTCAAGTCCCACGGAAGCCCCAGAGGAGGTGGGACCTCGGTGTCACTTCCAAACGGGGATGCGTTTTCAGAAATCACTTTGACTGTATCTGCACATGCCAACCATTTGCTCTTTTAAATGTGTTCGCCAGCACACTGTTCTAACCCGCATGTCGGTGCAACCTCCGTGCTGCAACAGGGCCGTCTTTCTACATCCCAGACTGGACCACGTGCCTTCCCGCACCCCGGCCCTGCTCGCCGACAGGAATGTCTGGCCGGGGGCTCTCCACGTTCACCCACACCTGCGTCCGTGCTTCTGTGCCCGTCCCTGGCCTGGATGCTTGCACCCTGGTCCAGGCCTGCTCAAGCCAGCACCTCCTCGGGGGAATTTCCCGAGTCCCTCCCCGCCCCCACCCCTTAGAGCCTCTGAATAGTTGGTTCGTTCTGCCGTGCGCACCCCCACATTGCAGCTTGCCTCTGCTCTAGCAGACAGGACCCCCTTCCTCTCCTTCCCCTAAGAGGACACTGTTGGAGCAGCCAGCAACTTGGACTCAAATCTCACTGCTGCAGTCGCCGACTGTGCACCCCGGACGAGGCCACCGGCCTCCCTGAGCTGCGTCACCTCCAGCTTCCAAGGACCAGTGGCCCGTGCGGGATTCAGGACAGCACGGAGCCCGAGAGGCTGAGAGCCCAGTGCGGACAGCTGTCAGCCCTTCCTGCTGCCAAGGGTGCAGGTACTGCTGCTAAGTCACGTCTGTGGACCCCTTCCTGCCCACGGGTCCCCAGGGTGTGTCCCCAGACCACACCAGGTCTGTGAACAAGGTCCTAACTACATTCAGCAAAGTGAACAAGCCAAGAACAAGGCACGCCGATTGGTGGATTAGCTGAACTTCATTAAATAAATTAATTAAAAATAACTAATCTGGAGGGCGCCTGGGTGGCTCACACAGTTAAGAGACTGCCTTCAGCTCAGGTCATGATTCTGGGGTCCTGGGATCGAGCCCTGCCTCGGGCTCCCTGCTCGGCCAGAAGCCTGCTTCTCCCTCTCCCTCTGCCTCTCCCCTCTTCTCCTGCTCTCTCTCTCTCCCTCTCCCTCTCTTTCAAATAAATAAATAAAATCTTTTAAAAAAATCCTTATTTTGAAAATTCTAATATTAAGGTCTTCCTATTTTTCTTTTTCTTAAAGATTTTTTTTAAAGATTGCCCGATGCAGGGCTCCAACGCACAGCCTCAAGATCAAGACCCCATGTTCTATCGACTGAGCCTGCCAGGCACCCCAGCCCCACCCCCATTTTTCTTATTATTTATTGTACCACGGTGGTAACACTGGGCAAGTGAAAGTTTTGCAATCTCGTGCAATTCCTTGATTCCACACACTTCCTTGTCTCTGTACATCAAAAGGCTGGCAAACGCAACCTTAACCTGAGCGGTTTTGAGGCACAGAGTAGTGAAGGCGCCACGTCTTTCTCCCCTGCTCCCCCGCGCCCCCCTCTACCTCATGCCCTCCCTGGGCCACCATACGACTGCCATTGGACAGGCAGCTCACCCCCCTACAGAGTCCCCCCACCCCCCGTCCAGCCCCAGCTGCTTAGCCCGGAGGGGCCCCCCCGACCCCAGCCAGGCCACTAAGCTTCCCTCTTGGGAACCCAGGCCCCCGGCAGAGTGAGCGAAGTGGGCTGAGGCTGCCATTTGGGGGTGAGCGTCAGTTGGCCCTGTGGCTCAGAGGAGCAGGAGGAGGCCAGGGGTCGGGGGCAGGGTGGAGGCGGGCAGGGCCAGGTGGTGAGACGGGCGCCCTAGACCGACCGGAAGGCAGGCGTCCCGGCTGCTGCTGCAGAGTCTCCTGCGACCGTCTCTCCTTTGTGAAGCCAGACTTCTCTGCTTGCTTTGGTTCTCGTGAAATGCTGACTCCTCCTGAAAAACCTCCCATTGTTTATAAAATTCATGTGTTGCTTTTCCTGTCTTCGTGCCCCTCTAAGTTCCACAAGGGCAGAAACCCCGGAGGTCTTGCTGGCACAGGCGCTCAGCGAAGCTTCTAGACAGATGAGAGGCTCATCACAAGCTGGCCTGGCGGGGGGGGAGGGTGTGTGTGAGGCTGGCCACCCTGCGTGGCTGCAGCAGCCTCCGGGACAAGGTTCCTCTCTTGCGCCTGCAGGGAAAAAAGGGAGGCCCTCCCTGGGCTCGGCTTTCAGGGACAAGCCAGAAACCAGACAGGGATGCCTCTGCTGAAGTCCCTTCCCACGAGGACGGTCCACCCCCGGGGAAGGGCCAGGACAGAAGAGGCCCAGAGGCAGCAGGGACGCTCTGCGCCCAGTGTGGAGACCAGCCCGATCGGCACAGACAAAAACCTGGGGTTCACAGTCCGGGAGTGGAGAGAGGCCTGTGAAGTGGTGACCAGAACTAAGACTGGAGTAGTGCAGGGTGGGGAGGCCAGGCAGAGAGAGGAGGGGAGAAGACAGGGGAAGAGGAGGAAAGAGGGCAGGGGGGCAGGGGAAGGGGACAGAGAGGAAGCAGGGAGAGGAAGTGGGAGCAATGCTGCCATCTCCACAAAAAAAAAAAAAAAAAGTAATTTTAGTTAGAAGAAAATGTTTGAACATAAACTATTAAAATACTCATCTTGATATCAACTCAGTGGTAAGATAGTTTTTAATACTTTTTTACGGAGGAAAGGGCCCACGGAGGCTAAGGCCCAAGAAAGTGAGCTCACGGCCTTGGTGAAGGGTAAGGAGGCACAGAGGAGGGGAGGGGAGGGGAGAGGTCAGCAGGGGAGGGGAGGGGGCTGCACTGGGGTCTGGACTAGTGCCTCTTTGGACCAAAGGAGCAGACACCTGCGCTCCCACATAGTTTTGCATGCTTCGTCGGCGAGGATGCCCGGCAGGTGACCTGGAGAGCTGGGGGTTTCCCACGGGGCCAAGTGGTCGAGGTGCTTATACACGTCTGAGGGCGACAGGACGCGCTCCGACCTCCGGAGTCAGAGCCCGCTCTGCTGGCATCGCCTACCCAGTGCCAACCACCCAAGTGCTCTGTGCCCGCTTAGCGCGTGCTGCAAATACCCCGATGCTCCCCCGTCTGGAGACCGACTGCCCCCTCAAGGTGGGAGCCTCAAGAACTTGCTTCTAAGGAGCAGAATATGCCAGAAAGGACGCTGTGTGATTCGGGAGGCTGGGCCGTAGAAGGAGGTACAGACAGAGCCCGAGCTTGCACCTTCCTAGAACACGCACATTAGAGCCTGCACCCCAACATAGGAAGCCGGGCTCATCTGGCCACAGCCGTGCAGGAAAGACCCCACGGACAGGCCGCACGGAGATCAAGGAGTCTCTCCCCGCCCCCAGCCTGTGTGCATCTTCCCAGCCACCCCCCCACCCCGGGGTTGGGGGCAGATATGTGAGTGAGGAAGCCTTCCAGATGATTCCAGCCCCGGCCCCAGTGTGAATGCAATCCCCCGTGAGGCCTCCCACAAGAACCACCTACCTGAGCCCAGGCAGCCGCTGGACTCGTGAGCAAAACAAAGGATGACTAGTGTTCGAAGCCACTATTTGAAAGCATCTTGGATGCAGCAAGAAATACTCTCTAAACTTCGGCTTGCTCGTCTGTCAAATGGGCGCAAGAAAAACTACTACCCTATCGTGCTGCTGCTCAGACCCAATGACGCGGTCTCCGGAAAGCCCTTATTTAGCACAGAGTCTCCTCCGCCCAGAGGAAGCACCCCGTACAGAAAAGCGCCGATTATCACTCGCTGTTATCATCCTGGCCGTTGTTCGTAAGACACAACGGGACTCAGACCAACGCAAACCGAAACTGAAAACCGTCCAACAATCTCACGGGGAGGGAGATGCCCCACAGTCTGACCCTGAGAACAGCTTCAAATAAAAAGTGCATGCCCCTGGCAGTGGCCGTGACCGTCATCACAATGTCGCCGAAGAAAGGTCACTCCAGTCTGCGAGGCGCTCGGTATTCGACCAGAAAACAAGAGGGACTAAGGTTAGGCGCTCTGTCTTCATCCGCGGCGGCCCTACCCCCTGCACGGCAGCCTGTCGCCTGTCACAGCTCTGCTCCCCCTTTTCCTCGAGAGTCATCGGTAAGGTGCGGACGTCTACGAGATGGGCCGGGGTGCAGATTACTTTTGTCCCCAGCTGCAGTAACGCACAGGCTTCCCGAGATTACTCACCTAATGCGTGTACCTCCCAAGTTTGGGGGTAATAACTTGGGGAAGCGTGCGAACACTCTGGCCACATCTGGCAGGGCCGTGACAGTTTAGGGGCAGGAACTGCGCTTCTAGATCTTCCTAATAAAGCCTGGAAGGTCTGAGGGTGTTGGGAACAGCGAGCAAGACCACCGTCGGCTTCACGCTCGCATCTGGGAGAACCCGCCCGGGCTTGGAGAACCAGTATGACAGACTTTCCGGGGACATTTGATGGGGCTTTCCATGATACCGAGAGCTCTGGAGACCTCGGCCTCATTTCTTTCCCGGCCCAGACCCCAAGAAGCATTCTAATTGGCTCCCTTCGGGCCCTTTTCTTGCATTAAACATCTGCACAAGCTTCCAGAAACCAAAGGAGTGAAGAAAGGGCCGGAGATGTAGGCGGCGTGCCCAGCTCCCTCCAACGCCGGTTGCCCAGGACCCTGGCTCCGGCGCCGGCTTCCGAGAGGAAAGGCACAGGAACAAGGAGAAAGCCACGTCCTCCGTGCCGGGTTGGCGGCAAGGCGGTGCGAGTACAAACTGTCCGCCGGCACGTGGACGCCCGCCAACACTGGGCAGTGGCCAGCCCCAAAGACCATCGCTGACTCCGGAATGATGGGATGCGCTGCTCGGCGACACGCCCACTGTGCAACCTTGGACCAGCAGCCTCCCCTCTCCGGGCCTCGGTTCGTTCGCTGACCTATAAATGAGGCCAGTGTGAGGGTGGAGGTGCATTCCCGTGCTGGGCCCGCATTCTGGGGCAGTGAACTCTCCAGCCCACGGCAGCCCTTCCCCCTGCCCGGGATGCTTTGCCCTTGGCACGATCTGGCAGTCGGCCTGGCCGGAGGAAAGGCTCTTGGCCAGGTCCCAACTCCCCAGAAACAGCTAAGAATTTACCCAGTGGCCTGTGGCCCATGCTCTTCTTTCTTCCCTCTCTCCCCCCCATAACAATGAGAAGGTAGAGGTGGAGGACAGAGGCAGGGATAAGCACCAGTGACCCCTGGAACCTTCTTCCTCGTGTCCCATCTGCCTCGTCCGCTCTGCCGAGGTCAGCGCCCCGCCGAGCGTGATGATCTCAAAGCAAATGGCCAGAGAGCGGTCCAGGGTTCGGCTCCGGATGCTGACTCCGGCTCCCACCCACTAAGCCCGCTGCTGAGGGGGACGCTCGGGGAAGCCGGCCGGCAAACGCGTGCCCTGGATTCTCTCAGCTGCGGATGTAGGTCTGGGAGCAGTGTTTTGAGGCCAGGAGCAGCCTGAATGCGCTTGCCGAGGCGCAGGGAGACCCACGGCTCGGTGAATCAGGCTGGGACACTGCCCGCTCCGTTTCCTCTTGGCCGGAGTCCACATGTCTGGGCAGCAAGTACCTGAGCCAGCGGCTCCCTCCCCGTCCCTCTGAGCCCCCGCAGGCCCGGCGGCGCTGGGGTCTGGGCAGCAGTGCCCGGCGGATCACTCGGGAACTGCAAACAAGTGGAGCGCAATGAAAGAAATGGCCTGGAGGTCACTCGCCCGTCAGTCATGTTTATGTCCACACCGTGTGTCCTCGCGAGCATCATCTACATCTTCAGGGTAACACGGAAGTTACGGAGGGGGCATGACACAGGACCACCAGCTAGCTTCCTAAAACCCGCACCCTCACTCAGACACCTCTCATGGCTCCCATCACTTAGGGGACACGGACCGTTCCTTGTGCTGGCGTCCAGACCCGCTTCCATCAGGCCAAGATGGATGCACCTGCTTCCGTGGCCTGACCCTACAGCCAGCCTAGGCCCTCCCCGTTGTTCACCCAGCCCGAGAGGCCCAGCCTTCTCCCTCCCCCCTGGAATGCCCTGCCCCCCTCACCTCTGCCTGACAAGGTCGACATCAGATGCCCCCACGTCCCGCATCCAAACCCCCCTTTCCCACCGCCGCCTGCTCATTCACCAACCACTGTGATGAGCCACAGGGGTTACACGACACGTGTCCCGACGGCCTCGGGAGTCTGTCGAAGACAGGTACACCTTGTCTACCATCGGTAGAGGCTTGGTCCGTGTTAACACGGCACAGATCGGCAAGAACACCCAAGCTGAGAGTGAAATCCCTGCCCCATAAGATTCGAGGAGAAGCATGTGCAACGGGCGGGGCCCAGAAGGGTCTGAGGTGTTGTCGGCCTTTTCTGTGCTGATGTACTGCCGGGCAGGCCGGCTTCACGGGGACCCGGACCGGGGCCCTATACTGACCACGAATCCCATCCATGAGACTCTTTATATCTTATGTGGCTCTCCCCAGGTACTCACTCAGCCCACCGTGGAGGCAAATGTACGAGAGGGTCCCTCTCTCTCTCCTACTCACCATGCGATCAATATTTCTGAGTGCCGTTTGCCGTGCTTACCCCAGGCCCCGGGAGGGCCGCTCCTGATAAAAAGGCCAGAGCTTCTCTTCCCTGGTGGGAGAGATAAGGGCCCAAGGAATAATGTCTGGGCCTCCCTGTCCCATCTGTAGGAAAGCCAGGCCGGGAGTCAGAGAAGAAACCAGGCAGACTCGGCTCCTCTAGACCCATCATTTCTCCAAGAGCATCCCGGGGCCTAGAACAGTGTCCGGACATAGCTGGTGGTCTATTTGGGGAGGCAGAGCAGGGAGGACGGCAGGACCGCCAGGATTAACGGCAGCTGAAGGAGTCGTGCAGCCCAAGGAGGGGGGAGAGCCGGCCTATTTCCAGAAACTTCTTCTGAAAGAGATTTCTAGACCACTTTGATAGCCCTGTCCGGTGATGAGTCACCCTAAACTATGGTGTCGGGCTAAAGGGCTGCACCTGAAACAACTTGTACCCCGGGGGGGGGGGGGGCCGGAAACTGAGCTTCGCCCCAGTGCACTCAAGCGTATCCCCCGCGTGGGGGATGGTGGCGGGTCCGAAAGCGCTCTTTGCCGCCCTCCGCGCCCCCAGCCGCGTCAGTCCCCGGCCCCCTCGGGCCAGAGCGAGCGCCCAGCAGCCGCGCGGTTTCAGGACCCGCACAGAAGCCAGTGCGGTTCGACGGGCAGAAGCAAGGGTCGGGAGGTGGGAGAGGCAGTCAGACCCAGGAGCAGTGAGCGAAGGGCCTGGAGCCTTCCCAGAGCCGCTGGCCTCTGCTGTCGGGGCCACAAGCTCCAAACAGAGAGGGTCATGAGCCTCCGGGGGCCGCTGGAAAACAAACTGTGGCGGGTGGGAGGGAGGCCCAGAGAGTGGCTAGGAGAGAAGAGGAGCCGGCGAGAGTGGCCGGCGCAGGAGGGGCAGGGAGGGGCGCCTGCCCCTGAGGATCCCCTGGCCATTAGTGATCAGCCAGCCGTGGGAACCCGTGGGTCTGGAATGTCGTGGGGCCCAGAGAGTCCCATGGCGGGTGCCAAAAACACAGCTTCCGGTTCCGACTCAGCAGGTCTGCAAAGGGGCTCAGGCCGGTGTACTTCAGCCAGCTCCCGGGCACGCTCACGGAAGTGGTCCCCCCAGAGCACACATGGGATAAACCCTGACGACCCAGTCCTTGCACCCGTCAGGCCGGGAAGCCCGGGACGGGGACGGGGTGCGGCAGAGGCTTGTCCCCAGGGGCCCAGGGCAGAGGGAGAGAAGGCAGGCCTGACCGACAGGGGCCTGACTCCCCCCATCCCCCGCCCCAGCTCTCCCCGTCGGCCTCCTGGCTCCGGAAGGGCGGGCGGGGGTGGCATCCCAGGCCTCAGGGAGCAGGAGCAGGTCACGGACACACGGGAGCTGTCTGCGGTCTCCCAACGCGGCCCCCAGCCCGGCCGCACCGAGAGCCGGGCTCAGTGCGCTGGGCTGGGCTGCTGGTGACAGCCATGCGACGGCAGAAGGAGGGGGCGGCTCCCAGGGCTCAGGAGGGACCAGGGGCAGGCACACCGGACGGCGGGAGATGGCGCCCCACTGTCCACATGGGCCGAGCCGCTGTCCCACTCCACAGCCACGTCCCGGGCCAGGCCTGTGGACAAGCGGAGGCACCGGCCTCATCTACAGGGAATTTCGCGACCGAGGCACCGTCAATGCTACCAGTCAAACGGGCCGAGGACGGTCTCAATATTCCCTTCTAGAAGCCGGGTGTGCTGTTCCCCCCTGCTTTCTGGGGGGCGGATACGGGGGGCAGACTTCCGTGTCTCCCGTTAGCCTTCACATCGCAACGGTCAGGCTTACTTTCCCCGAAGTAGCCCCGAAAGCCCTCTCAGTGAGTCAGCTGTATGCATTCATAAATCATTTTCAGCTGGAGCATCGTGCTCTCGAGCCACGTTCATTTTAATCAAAAACGTAAGACTTGTCGATATCGATCATGACGCCGACGTCGATTGCCGTTATCGTCCGCTTCCTGAATTAAAAGGCATCGAGGATCGTTCCGGGGTCAGGTCAAGGCCACAGGGAACTGGGATGGTCTCCCCGTGGCAGAGTGCAGCAGTGTGTTGGCCAGAATCTGGGACGATGTGAGCAGACAGAGGCTGAGACACCAGGGTGACCAAGGTTGTGGGCATTCCCTCTTTGCTGGTCTGCTTCCGGATGCTGAGTGAGGCACACATCAGCTCATCGAAGGTTAAGAACCCGAACCAACGAGGGCTACACTGAGCCTCCCCAGCCAGAGCCTCGCAAATTCGGAGACGCTCCCTCTGCCCACTGGGAGAGCCTGTGAAAGGAGAGGTTCTAACCCCAAGTAAAGCACTCCTCTCACCCACGCTCATCATAAGGCACGCACACAGACGGCGTGAAAACATCTAAAATCCTGTAGTGAATGTGTGCCAGGATTCTTGGGGCTGTAAGCAAACGTTAAATCATTTCTACGACCGTGCCCTAAATACCACTCATCGTAATCACAGATCGCAAATCACAGACGCCGGTGCCCTCTTGCCTCACCCCCTGATCCCTCCGTACGGTCACGGTCACGTTTGCCTTTCCTGACACTTAACAGTCGTATGTACTAAAAATCTGGCCCGGAGCTCCAAATCCCGGGCATCTGTTCTCTCAAGGTTTCGGGGGCAAAAGGTACAGACTCGACGGGTCTCACGGGGCCGTGCAATGTTCTTTCTAATTCGCTGAATCAAAAAATTGGGCCGGCCGCGAAGACGTTTTGGTATTCCTGCAGGTGACAGATGAATCGCAGTTGAGTTCTCCAGCGCCTTCTGTCTGCTTTTTCGCGTTAATCACCTATCCCGGAACGTGAAGCTCTGGGAGATAAGCAGTTTAGGAATCTCAGCGAGGCAGAGGGAGGGTCTGGTTTGTTAAGACCTCATTGGCAGGACCCCGGCAAGCTGAGCCTCACAGCCGGCAGGATTTTAAGCCGTCGGCAAGGAGAACCAGCCTGAGTGTCGTTACGGGAATGGACGGACAGGTGACTCCAGGGACCCCCTTACTAGCTGTAAACTGTGTCTGCAGTCCCCTGTCCCAGGTATGGATGCCACTCGTCCGGATCTACAGGGCGATCAGCAAAGGACAGCTGGAGCTCCACGAAGATGCGTGGACTTCCGCAGGACCCTGGAAAAGCCTGTGATGATGGCACCTCTAGGCGGTGGCTTGGGAAGGTCTTCAAAACCCTGCATTTCCTCCAAGTCCTGGAAATTCTTTTTTTTTTTTTGAAGATTTTATTTATTTGAGAGAGAGAGAGAGAGATTGAGAATGAGCCAGGGCGGGGGAGAGACAGAGAGAGGGAGAAGCAAACTGCCCACCAAGCAGGAAGCCCGATGTGCGGCTCGATCCCAGGACCCAGAGATCATGACCTACGCCGAAGGCAGACGCTTAACTGACTGAGCCACCAAGGCACTCCAGTCATGGAAATTCTTAAAAGCTGCAGCTGAACCTTGAAATTCTGATCTATGTTCCTCCTATTTCCTTCCAGCTCGTTGTTTAGGGAGGATTAACCCGTGAGGCATCTTGGGGGTGCAGTCACGCTCCTTTGGAAAGCTTCTGTTACATAACTTCAATTCTGAGGTCCTTTTAGGAGCCGCAGGCTAGAAATGTCCCACGTGCCAGTGCCAGGGTGGGCTCACGTCCCAGAGAACCCCCAGGGTGACACAGGACCTAGAGGAGTTATTTTAGCCTCCCCGGAAGAACTACCAACACTAGCCCTTTCTGGAGAACCCTTGGCTTATTTCTGAACACGTCTGGAATCTAATACATCTGATACAAGAGTTAAAAGAAATCCGACGTCCTTTATAACCCCCCCCCCCCAGCGAATTCAAAATTCTCAGGATAGTCCGGTCACCCCCACAGGTCACCCGAGTCGAATCTCCCCTCCTGCTTTCTCGGTGCCACGGTGCTGTTGAGAAATTTGGGATGAAAGGACACAATTTGGTTGCCAGGCACATCACAGGGACGTTGGCAAGGAGGTGTGGCGCGGGTGACTTAATTCGAAATCCTGTGTGACTCTGCCAATTCACTGCGCGGGTCTGAGCACCACGCTCTGGGAGCGCACTCTCTCGAGCCCCAGGCTCCCCATCTAGAACCGGAGCTTGGTGACATCTCCTCTGCAGGCAAGACAGCGAGCTTGAGGATGCTGCTTCCCTTCCCCGCCGCTGTCCCCTCCGCGTCTGCCGGGGACTGCGGCTCCGCTAGGGAGCCCGACCTCGGACACCAGCCTGCTTCAAGTGTTACAAGGAAGCCCGCACAGAGAACCCGGCAAAAACACCGCTGCCAAATCTCCGAACTTCTCACCAGCTCTCAGCTTCAGCTGAGTTCTAGGCTCTAATTAAAGTACTTTCCATTTTCAAAACAACTGCAAACAGTAATTACATACTTCCCCTCCTTACCTTCCAGGAACAGCCTGAGAGGGAGGTAGAGCCTCAGAGTCCCCAGGACCTCAAGTTACACACACAGAATGTCATGCTCTTTCTACCCCAATGACCCAAATTACATACAGGCTCCTGCGGCTCCGACCACACGGACCCTGGAGGGTCACTCTAGCCCTCTCCGTTGCGTGCCAAGACCCACCGTGCCGGGGGATGCCGGCATAATCGCCTTTAGGATCAAAGCCCCACCACGTTCTATCACACGTTCAGGATAGAGTCCCCACTTTTAGGGTACTAAACAGCATGTTTTATAATGACCAGTTCGCCTTACTGTTTATATGGATGTGTAATTGGAAACGTTACGTAACCTTGAAGTACGGAGCATCCCGGAGCTATTAATAACCAGTTATCTTCAGCCAAGGACTCCTGAAGCTTAGATTTGGAGAGATCACCTTTTACTAACACACACACACACACACACACACACACACATTCACAGGCACGCACATAGACACATAAACACTGGCACACTCGCCGCAGGTATGCCCACTGACGCCTAGAGAACAGGAATAATTTGTCCAAAGTCCCGGAGCCAAAGAACAACAGAGTCAGGAACAAATTCCACATTTCCCGGCCTCTGGGGATGTTCCTGTCATTGACACATCGCAGAAGTACCTTCGTACATCCTTAATGTTACACAAAGTCCCGGCACCCCCCAGGTTCCCAGGATGCTGGGCACTTCAGCTCCAAGCAAGGCTTCCTGTCTAGACTCCTGATTCAGATATGGGATGCCCACAAGATAACACCTCATTGTTCTTATGCATTTACCATACGAGCCCGTCCTGTCCTCCCAAAAGAAATCGAAGGCACCCAAAAATATCTGTACTTGAGGCCACTAACATATGGTACCTAAGAGCCCAGCACTAGAGATCTTCCAAAAAGAGGTGGGTTGAAGACAAACCCAAAACTGAAAAGGGAGGATTTATTCTTGATTACACATTCTCATGCTGGGGACTGGGGGAGGCAAAAGAATGGGAAAGAACTGACGAATTAAAAACTAAATTATCAGGCCCGGAAGTGAGGTTTTACTGTGTAATCTGGCTTTGGATATCAGCAGAATGATATATGACATAAAAAGGGTCCTTTAATAATTACATTATCATTTTCAAAAAGTAACTCAATGAAGATTGTTTCTCTGCATCTGTTTTTACCCAAAACCTGACCAGTTAGCCGGGACGAGCTGAAGCACAGTGCACTCACGAGGCGGGGAGATGGATATGCTCGCACGAGGTGCATTACTTGCTGTTTGCAGACCCTCCGAGCTTGTCAGAATGAAAGCTTTGCTCCAGTTTTGTGAATTTCATGCAGTCACAAAACCCCGGGGGGAGCTTAGTTTCTGGGGAAAAGGTGAGACATGCCCATTTCACTTGGGATTCAGTAACACTTTAAAAGGTTCATTAATCCACATCTGAAAAGACCTATGACAACCCCATTAAGGGCCCATAGGTCAAGCTGATGGATTTAGCTGCAACAGGCAAAAAGCAAGTCAGGGTCTAAACATTCTTATGGCCACCTTTTTTGTCACAGTCCCTCTGGGTCCCGGCTTAGGTGGGTTGCGCCTGTCGTATTTATAACCAGCAAACAATGGAAGGGGGGATTCTAAAAACCACTTTATTTATAGGGTTAACTGTTTAGGCTGAGTAGGCTTTACCTACAGAGCAATGATGGATTCCTTCTGGAAGGGACAGGCAGGCTCACCAGCTTGCCACACTTTCTAGCCAGATGGACCTCTAATTGATGCACTGTTATTTGATCAGTTCCTAGGAGCCAATGTCATTTCTCCCAATGAAAAGCCTAACCCCATAACCCCAACCTGGCACCTTGGGACATTTGATAGCCACCGTGCTTTAGACCAATAAATAATCCATCCACCAGGGCATTGTTCAGCCTGCCCCTCCTTTGCGGGGAACCTAAATCTTGCAGCTCCCCCCTTTGATCATGTCATTTTCTTGGAAATCAACAATGTATCCGGGGCAGAGCTGTTGGTCCAAATGGATGTGTCTGATGAGCTCACGCACCCGGGCTCAGGCCGGTAACCCACTCTCCTCCTGATCCCAGGATCATTTAGTTGGAAAGGAACAGAGAGGTCATCCAGTCTGGCTCTGGGAGTGGGGAAACTGAGGCCCCTTCCTGCTAAGGGCTTTCCCTGCACCGATACCAACCGCCATCGAGACAACGGCCGAGCCCAACACTTGGACACTCGATCGAGCAAACGAGCTGCTCAGACCACTTTGCTTGAAATGCTGAAAGCCAGAGAAATGGGCACCAGCAGAAGGCCCCACGTCTACATCAAGCCACCCCCCCCACTTTCTTCTGGGCTAGCAAGTGTGAATTTGGGCTGACAGGAAGCGTTCGGCAAGTGTGAGCCAAGATAATGTTTCCGACTGGGTCGGTTCCCGAACAGGGGCCCTCTGGGCTCAGCCCCCACCAGCCCCCTAATACTTTGTGCTTGTGAAGTAACCGTCTCTAAGGCTTACACAACCAGGGGCAGGTAGCCTTGATTAGCCCGCACCCCACAGAAAGGTTTAGGACACAGCTTCCGGGCCTGAGCACGTGCTGGCAGGCTGAGCTTAGGAGGGGCTGGGGAGAGGACCCCAAGTCTGCCCTTTGCATTCCTGAAGAGGCCGGAGAGAAACAGGATCGCAGGAGAGGGAGCACCCAGGGGAACATGTTAACCTCCCCCGTTAACTAAGAGAAGTAATCTTAGGCTTACAATCCACAGGAGGGGTTAGCAGCCACCTTAGGGAGGAAGGGACAAGAAAAATACATGCTGTGGGCAATTTATTTCTCCCCAGCAGATCCTCCCCGGGGCACAGGTGCTTCTACACACATGCAGTGACTCCAGAAGGAGGCAGTTCGTAGAATTGGGACAAGAGTGCTTGCTACAAAGGGGTCAGCTTGGTGGAAAGAAGGCCCTGATTTCCAATCCTGGTCTTTTGCATTCTGGCCTTGTGACCTTGATTAAGTCATTCAACCTCTCTGGGCCTCAGTTTCCAAATCTGAGCTATGGAAGAAGGAGGACCTACTTCCCTGGGTCTTTCTGAGGCACGCTATCCAGCACGGCTTGGACACCCGTTACGTAGTCACTATATCTGAGCGTCTCCCTCCACAAATCAGTCTCCCCCCCACAGACGAGTCTGAGCCAAGATGCATATATATCCTTATCTGGACCTGCGTGTCAAGCCCCGCATCTGCCTCCCCGATGGCAGAGGAAAGCCCCAGGTCTCGAAGGCGCAGGGGAGGTTCAGCCTCCCAGGCAGGATTTGGGAATAGAGGAAATGGAGGGGTTGGATCGGGAGCCCCGCAGGCTTCCAGGGTCTCAGTGGGGGCCGGAGAGGGGGCTCAGAGGCCGCCTCCTTCGCTCCCGGCTGGGCGAAAGGGCTTTGTTCCCGAGGCGGAGGGCCTGGCTTACCGAGCAGCGCATCCGGAGGCGGGCGGGGGGCGCGCGGGGCACGCAGCAGAGCCACAGCCCGGCCGGGGCCCGGGCGCTGGAGCCGAAGGAAGGCGAAGAGGAAGAGGAGGACGTGAAGAAGGAGGCTGCCGCGGGCTCCTGCCTCATTCTCCCGGGCAGCGCCTACCCGCTGGCCGCCGCCGGCTGGGGCTGGCCGCCGGGCGCCGGACCCCGTGCGCGCCGCTCATGTCCCCGTCCGCCGCTGGCGAAGAGTGCGCGCAGCCGGGTAGTCTCCGGGCGGCGCCCCGGGGCTCCTCATGCCCCGCGCAGGGGCTCGGCTGGAAGACCTCGGGAAGGCAGCGCGGAGGGAAAGAGAGAAAGAGAGCGTGAGAGCGCGCAGAGCTGCCCTCCGCGAGGGCCGGGGGCGGCGGGTGCCCGGCAGGACCGCGCCGCCCCACCCACCGCGCCGCTGCGCCCTGCGCTGCGCGCCAGGCGGGGCGCCGAGCCCCAGAAACTTTAGCACATGGCCGGTCGGCGGCCGTGGTCGCGGGAGGTGCCCGGCTCCGCGCGCCTCCCCCATTCCCTGCACCAGCCCCGGCCCCCAGAGCCCAGCTTACCGGCGGCGACGGCGACCGCGGCGGTGGGGCGCCCACCCGGCCGCGCGCAGAGGAGGAGGAGTGGGCCGGCGGGGTCGGGGTCCCCGCGAGGGAAGGGCACCTGGGCAGTGGTGATCGGCTCGGGTTAAGGCATCCTGGGATGGGGCCGCGTGCGAGTCGGGGTCTGCAGCCCCGCTGGGGGAGGGTCCGTGCGCCCCCACCCGCGCTCCGTTGCGCGGCTGCTGACGGCGCGCGCGGGCTTCCCCGGCCGCGGGTCTGCGGAGCCAGCCCCGTTACCTAGCGACTCGCTCCGGGGAGCCCACGCTGACGCGCGCGACGAACCGGGCTGCGGCAACCGAGGGGAAGGGAGGGGAGGGGTAGCTGGGGGGAGGAGGGAGGGAGGAGGAGGGCGGGCGGCTGCGACCGGAGCTCCTCCTTCTGCCTCCCCCTCAGCGCTGGGGAGGGGGCCCCCGGGAAAGACTTGGACTCAGCCTTCCCCGGGAGGACGGGAGGACGGAGTGGCTGCGGGAGCCGACAAGAGAGGCGCCAAGATGCTCCTCCCTCAGTGGGGTCGCAGCAGCAGGTGGCGGCGTGGCCGGTTGAGGCCCGGTGCCTACAGGCGCTTGGAGATGGGTCCGGCTGGGGCGGGAGCGCGGCGAGTGTGGCTGTGGGTACGTGGGTGTGTGTGACACGCTCCCACCCACGTGGCATACATGGGGAGCCTCCTCCTTCCATGGTCTCCCTCCCTCCTTCCTGGACATTCTGCTCCCATAAGACTGCCTCTCCATCATGGAAGTGCGGGCCCTCAGCTCCCTGCTCTGAGCTCCTCCTGCTTTCTGAAAACAGGAGGTTGGGGCAGCTGCCTTGTCCCCATCAAACCGCCACCACCACCTTCCCTCCCTGGCCCTTGGCGATGTCCCCCCACCCCACTTCCTGCATCCCCTTGCTTGCCCTATAACCTGCCTTAGGGTGCCTTCCTGTTTCTGCATTTGGGGCCTTGCAGACTGGGGTTCACATTTGGGCCTTTTCAGTTGTCTGCGGAATGTAGGATGCTCCTTTAGTTATTTCACGGCTTCACTAAACTGTAGTGCACATCAGGGACACAGAAATCAAAACCACAATGAGATACCACCTCACAGGGGTCAGAATGGCTGAAGTTAGCAAATCAGCAAAGGACAGATGTTGGCGAGGATGCGGAGAAAGGGGAACCCTCCTACACTGTTGGTGGGAATGCAAGCAGGTGCAGCCACTCTGGAAAACAGTAAGGAAGGTCCTCAAAACATTTAGAATAGAGCTACCCTCTGATTGCTACCCAGTAGCAATCGCACTACTGGGTATTTAGGCCAAAGATACAAACGTAGTGATCCGAAGGGGCACGTGCACCCAAATGCTTATAGCAGCAGTGTCCACAGTAGCCACACTATGGAAAGAGCCCAGACGTCCACCGACAGGTGAAAGGATAAAGAAGATGCGGTATGTATATACAGTGGAATATTACTCAGCCATCAAAAAATGAAATCTTGCCATTTACAATGGCATGGATGGAACTAGAGGGCATTACGCTAAGCAGGATAAGTCCATCAGAGAAAGACAATTATCATATGACTGGGTGACGGGCATGAAGGAGGGCACATGATGGAATGAGCCCTGGGTGTTCTATACAACCGATGAATCCCTGCCCTCTACCTCCGAAACTAATAATACACTGTATGTTGATTAACTGAACTTAAATAACAAAATAAAAAAATAAAATTAATAAACTGGAGTGCTTGTCCCCAGAACTCCTCGCCAAGTACCAGCCTCTAAGGTGATCCATGAATGTGGACATGGGTTTGCTTGTAGCCCGTCTCTTGATCCTCTCGGACCTCACCAAAATACATCCCAGTGCCCAGGAAATGGTGCGATGACATAGGAAACCTGCCATAGCAGGCAGGGACCGCTGCTTCTACAAGGTAACTTGCCCAAGTCCCCCGGGTGCTTCTGTGCTGAGCTGAGCCCAGAACCTAGGCTTCCTGGTTCCCAGGCTTTCATATCCCACCATTGCCCCCTGCTCCACGGCTGCGGGTACGGAGTCTCACCACTCCACTCCTCAGAAGACCTCCCATTCCTGCGACAGAACGGGGGCCACCCGAGACCTCACTCACAGGACAGAGCGCATGCCCCTTTCCCTCCCTGCTGTCCTCTTTTCCTGTCTGCTGTGGATGTGGGGAGAAAGAGGCAGAAGACGGGCCCTCCAGAGGACAAGCGGGATCCTACGAGCCCCAAAACACCCCATACCCCAGCCGTGGATCTCCACCGTGCAGACCCCCTCCCTCAGCGGCTTTGGCAAATAGCAGGGCCCGCGTGGGGTTTGCTGGCCCAGTGACAGGGTACTTCTTCCAATCATCGTCATCGTCATCATTGAGAGGTCTCAACTCATGTGGAAAAACCCTACAATCCCATCCAAACAGAAACCTGGATCTTCAGAAACCGAGGCCAAAGGCAGCACTTTTCTGGGAAAACCGCTTTGCAGCTGAGCCCACGTGTGATGGTTGAGACCCGACCTTTTCTAGTGAAATTGGAAGCAACACCTCTGAATCCCCAAGCAGATTTTTACGGTTGGCGACAGCCGGGGGGGCTTCTAGGCTCACGGGGACTCTAGGAGGACGGCGGCGCCGCGGTGGCAGCCAGCTCCCTCCTCAGCACGCCGTTGCCCGCGTGCAGGTATAACCGAGAACTAACGGGGTCAGAGAACCCGGTGCTCCCACAAATGAGACCTCAGAGCTTGCATTCCACCCACAACCAGGATCTGGGGCCCCCCATTCCAGGAAACCAGGCAGCTTGTGGCGGGGGGTGGGGATGGGACATCTCATTCACAGGACACAAAGATTTGAAAGACGTTAACTCGGAGCAGCGTGCTCATCCTTTAGGAGTCTGCGTGCGGGGTGGGGCGGGGAAGGCTTCCCCTATGTCGCGTGGTCGTCCACACGCTTTTCTCAATAGAGGTGAGGAGGGTGTGAGCAGATTGGGTCTGGGGAGGCCCACGAGCCCCTAGGGCTGCATCTTTCCGAGATGCCCTTCTGCCGCCCGGTGGAAGGACAGCTTCCCAAATTCGAAAGCGACGTCCACTGAGGTCAGCACAGCGCTAGACGCTTGGGATGCAAAGATGAATCAGGTAAGCCCTCTTTCACTGGGTCCTCCTAGGGACGTTTATGGGGGCTTAAACCCGTGAAGACACTCCAAGGGCTGAGGTCTTTATCGACAAGAGGTCGTTTTAACCTTACCGACGCGTGTAGGGCAGGTCCGCTCTGCTCTCCCTTCTTCGAGGGAAGCTTTAAAGCCTTACATAGGGTCCCTGAACTTGCACAGGTGGCAGAGGATGGGCTTGGGGGTCGCAGCCTGGTCCCCCTGGCCCCGAAGCCCC
>CM052797.1:118949737-118972834 GCA_028533885.1 Nasua narica | reverse complement strand
TCTGGGAGGGAGGAAGGAAGGAACTCCTTAGAAATGGTTCGGGAAAAGTCAGACACGTATCTCCTCGTTAAAAAATGGGTATGCGGGGCAGCTGGGTGGCTCAGTCAGTTAGGACTGACTTCAGGTCATGATCTCAGGGATGAGGGGCTCATTCTCTCTGCTTGTGCCTCTGCCCCTCCCCTGCTCATTCTCTCTCTCTCTCTCTCTCTCAAATAAATACATTAAGTCTTTAAAAATAAAATAAATAAAAATAAAAAACGGGTATCTCTGCTTGTTAATGGCTTCCCAGTTATTCACGGTGCCCTGCGGTTTTCCAGAACCTTCCACACCCACTGTTCCAATGGTCCTTGCCACGTTCAAGGGAGTTTCATCAATATGGTCCCTCAGCTTCAACGCTGATACCTGGCAGACCCCACGACTTGAACCTGGAGCTTCCTCCTAGGTGGCCCGGTCCTGAGAATCCCTAATAATTTTACCTGACTCTCTACGGCTCACCAAGCACGCCTGCCTCTCGAGGTCCACGTCGCCTGACTGTGGTCACATCTCCAGCCTCAAAGGAAGAAAATGCCGGCCCTTGGTCGGCAAGGGGGCTGATCAGAATCATCCGCATTCTTCGAACAGGGCAGCCTCGGGGAGAGACAGGGCCTATGTGTGGGGGGTGACAACAAAGGACGGGTAAAATGAAACCAAGAGGACTCTAGCACCATTTCCGTGTAGGATAGGAGGCTTTGGAGTCTGAAATCTTCCTTTGCAACACCCACATTAGAGTGGTTATCAAAATGAGATAATCCAAGCGACCTGACTCAGGAGGGCGTGAGACACTTGCTCGGGACTGCTGAGGACCACGACACAACTGGAGACAAGGAAACAGGTCACTTGGGAGGACCATATCGTCAACTTCTGGAAGCTGAAGGGATTCCTTATCAGAGTCGGTCTCATCTGCCCTTAGGTGTGGCCCCAGAAGGTTGATACAGGCCACCAGGGAGAATGGAACTTAGAAGGGCAATGATTCGCGAAATCGGACCTACCGATTACTTCTGTCACCCAGGTTTGGCTGGAACATCGTCTGCCTGTTCCTTCATGTATCGTCCAGGGTGCTCTCCTGCCAGAAGAGCAGAGTCGAGTATCTACCACAGAGACCAAATGGCCTAGGAAGCCTAACGGATTTAGTGCAGAACGGCTTGCCGACCCCCGAATTAGAGAAACCCCAGGCCCCAAAGTGGTGAGCTCCCTATTTCTCGCAGTCTTCAGGCAAAAGCTGAGTCCTGTTAAGCAGTGATGTTGCAAAGTGCCCACGTGACATTTAACGTCCCTTTGAGATGGTAAGAGTCCAGTTATGATAAAACAGTAAGAGGCTAAGACAGTAATGACTCAATTATTCAAACATCTTCGTCGCCTGCCGATCCCAATAGTCGCAACCATGGATTAGCCATCCCTCTACTGAGCCGACTCAGTAGGGCCACACGGGGTAAGTTCTCCATCATTGGACTGAAGCCCATCAAAGAGAGCGATAGCTTTCTCAGCGTGTTTCATCCGAGATAGATGATGTACAAATTCAGGTGGTCCCAAGGGTGAACATGTGCTGGAAACCTTTTTACACCCAAGCATCTCCCGCTGGGAGAGATGCCCTCACGTGCCAATTCATTGATGAATCACTGCGAGGATCGTTTCCGGGCCACCAGCATGCCACGAGGCTCACACATTACCCCGTTAAGCGGAGGGATTAGCTGCGGTATAAGCTAACCCAGCTGCATTAGCCTTCTCTCGGGGTCTCTGGGGATGTCGTTCAGCAAACTCAGCACCAGACCTTGAAGAGCTGGTGGCTTAGGCCCCAGCTAGCACGGCCAGAGTGAGAGGAGAATCTGTCAGATCCCAAAGGCAGCGAGAGAGGTAACTCGGCCAGGTGCATTTATCCAGCAGGACAACATTGCTGCTCAGCGCTATTCGCAGCAATGTGCTTTCTTTCCAAGTGGCATTGCAAAGAAAAGCAAAACGGTCTCTTCCCAGAGAAATGAAAGTCGGTGGCCATTTCTCCATCTTTCTTTCTCAGCAGACTGGATGCAAACAGTTTCTGTGTCCCCACCCCAGACTGTCTCTCTCAAACACCACAATGGAAACAAAGGCAATGTTCCCACGCAATAATTCACAGCCTGCGTGCCGAAGCAAAGATTTTCCAGCCCGAAAAGGAGAACGTCCCCTTATGAACAGCACCGACAAGGCCAAATCCACTGAATACTCTTCGGAGTGCCTGAACGGAGGACCCCGTCCCCGATCCTAAGTGGCCCGGTCCAGCACACACCCCAGTGAATTCCAGGTACTGCTTTCCCTGAAGCCATCATTGCTTGGAGCTTTTCTTCCTTTCCCCTATCAGAGTATAACGACAAGCCCATTTTACATTTTTACATTTCCTATTTTTCTTGTTGCTGCTTTTGTCTCCAAGTGACAGATAAGCAAGGTATTTGATTGCGGGTTGCCCTTGGCAGGATTCCCCTGCTGACTGGCGCCCCTAAGAGCTTTTCTCCTGAGAAGCATTCTGATGTTATTCAGACCCTGACGCATCCGTTCTCAGCCACTTAATCATGCTCAAAACCTATTTCAACCTAAGTTATGCTAGCTCTCCGGCTAGGGAAAATCTTGGTGTTGCTCTGTGTTTATGCAGCGTTCAAGAAGATCACACAGAATGCCAGGGACTTCCACCTGGAGGTAAGCAAGGCAGCATCCTGCAAAACGTTCTAAACGTTCCATGCCTTTAGGGGGATCCTGGAAGCCCGTTACTCCGTGGTCGTCCTGTCCCATTTCTGGTGTGCGATACGGATCCTCTAAGGTCCGGACTCACACCTCTTGTCTCAGGCTCTCATCCAGACCACAGGTGCCCAACCTTTCACTGAGCTTTATTTTTGCCATCTCTCAGCCATAGCTTGGACGCTGTTGAATTCTTAAACAAGAGTTAACTGCCATGTGTGTGTGTGTGTGCGTGTGTGTGCGTGTGTGTGTGTGTGTGTGTGTGTTTTAACAACTAACAATGCAAAGGGGGCAAGGGAATCCTAGTCTAGTCCCCAGTTAATTACAAATGAAATGATTCCTAGATATTTTCTTGGTAATTACCTGGTGTCAGCATGCTTGGTTTCAGCTCCCAAGGTAAAACTTGGAAAGTATTGTTAAATTAACCACTCTGTGTACATCCAAGTATGCATGACCTTATTCCGAGGATTAATATTAATGTAGTAATTCAGTTCTGCTGAGATCTTCCCATAAAATAGACATTTCCCTGAAATTACTAAAAATGCGAAGGGTTTTTGAAGTCAATCATTCTGCCTTAGTCTCAACTATCCATAATGTTAATTGCTCTAAAAACTGACAAATAGGCTCCAATGATAGAGAAACCATGGTAATTAAGAGAGAATGTGCCACAAAACTGATCTATGATCCGAGACCGTCTCTCGAACCTGCCCCCTTCCACACACAGCCCGTTAACCGTGTCATCTGCTAACCCTAAACAGACTGTCACACTGTCATCTCAGTCGCGTGTCAGGAATGAGGCTCTTGGATGCAAAGAAGACAAAAGTTTCCCCACCTTGTCTTTCTGATCAAGGTGCTTGTTCAGACTTTCATTTGTTCCGACAAATCAGCCGGACCCTGATTTGCCTGGTGAGGCTCTGCGGAGAATCAAGTCCAGTTAGAGGAAGCTGGTTTCCTTGCCCTTGATTCCTCTAAATGAATAAATGAATAAGGTGGGAGGGGCTTTGGGTCGCTTATAAAAAGGTAACATGGATGTTGAGTTGCCGGGGGAGGAGAGCATTCCATTTATAAGCCACCTGGGGAAATTTCCAAAGATGTTTCACTGAATTAAGAAAACTTTAGGGGCACCCGGGTGGCTCAGTGGGTTAAAGCCTCTGCCTTCGGCTCAGGTCATGATCTCAGGGTCCTGGGATTGAGCCCTGCATCGGGCTCTCTGCTCAGCGGGGAGCCTGCTTCCCCCTCTCTCTCTGCCTGCCTCTCTGCGTGCTTGTGATCTCTCTCTCTCTCTGTCAAATAAATAAATAAAATCTTTAAAAAAAAGAAAACTTTAAACAGGGATCTCTGGATATACAAGTCTCTGCAATAATGCCTTCATCATAGTCATCGCCACGGTCAGCCCTGCCAGCATCATTGGACCTGGCTTCGCTCCAGACCCTTTCACATATTTATTTCCACCTAAAGTTCACAGAATCGCTGCAAGTCCATATCATTATCCCCATTTTACAGATGAAGAAGCAGCATCCCCAAAAAAGCCCCAGGCTCTTTTTAATCTCCAAAAATTCTAAACTTGGCCGATGAATATTTCCAACTGTTAGAAGTCATTAATTTAAAAGTAACCATAAAGTATATTTCTATCTGACCAGCCAGATATAACTAAGAAAATGCAATGCGTCCTGTCACATCAGTGAGCATAAATGCAGAACTTTCAAGAATGAATTTCTCCCCTTTCAGAGTAACAAGAGGCTCAGTGGCTGAAAGACTTACCTTGTTGCCTTCTAAACAGCTAGTATTTTAAACTACTGTTATTTTCAGACTTGACCCACTCCACACATTTAGTCACTGCCCATACTTTGGAACAAAGAAAGAAAAGTTCTTCCCCCCCGCCTCCTGTTTGTTTTCTCTAAGCCATTAAGGTCTAAGTATCAGCAACCTTGTTAAAACATTGTAATCCATTATATTTTTAGAGATCATGAAATAGACAAGTGCAGAGATTACCTCTCTGTTAGCTTCCAGCCCACTTCCGTCTTCTGGTCTTCTCGCGTCCTCTCAACGGTCACTCTAGCTGCGGTTCCTAGCAGCTCTTAGGTGACTAGAGGAATGAATCCTGCTGCTTGCTTGGGCAGGATGGAAAAGGTAGATGCAAGTGTCGTCAGTACAAAGGATTATGAGTTCCCCATTCCCCAATCACATTGTTGCCACCTTAGAAGTGAGTGGCAACCTTTGCGTGTGTGAATGTGGGGGGGGGGTGAGTGTGGGTGTGCTTACTCAAACGGGTGGAGAAGTTATAGAAGAGAGATGTAAGTGGTCACGCAGAAAGCAGCAGGCAGTGATGGGTCTTTCGTGATGACTTTGAGATAATATTCCTCCCAGGGAAGGCAGAACAACAGAAAAGATAAAGCACTAATACAGCAAAATCTGTCCTACAGAGTTAAAAATCTGTTGGATCAGCCAAGCTTTTCTGGCAAAGCAGTAAAGAATATGTTTACCCTGTTAATTTTAAGTATTACAACTAGAGAGTGACTAATAGCCAAAGGTTATATTCTGCAGTGGGGGTTAAGTATGATGGAGGAGTGGTAAAGAAAATGCAAACTTATGCTTTTTACAGCACCTTGGGAAAGGCTGCTTCGAAAAACTAGCGCAAGGTTGCCCTTCTCCCCCTACCACCCTGTACACAAGATAAACTAATAAGTATCATAAATACAACCATAGTCCTGGACCAAGAATTTCTCTGGTGCATTGTTTTTGAGAAGCACGTCCAGTCAAGGCCAATCCAAGGAACCAAGGGGTTTAAGGCAGCTAGAGATTTTTGTTTTGCTTATTTTATTTTTATTTTATTTTATTTTATTTTATTTTATTTTATTTTATTTTATTTTATTTTATTTCCCTTATTCTGGAGACAAATTTCTGGGAGCAGCTCATAAAGACATGCAGATTGATTCTTCTGCCATGCGACAAATATGTACAGCTTGGAAAAGTGTGTTGGGGGTTATTTCTCCTTTACGCGTGGTTGACGGTGCTGCCAACAGCAGTGTTTTCCATTGACTGACCACCTACCACGAGCCTTATAGAATGCTGGCGCTCCATGTCTTGTTTTGTTCAGCCCTTCTAGCAAGCCTGAGTGAGAGGTGGTTCATGGGGTGCCCACTCTTACAGAGAAGGAAGCCAAGGGTCAGAGATATCAAGAGCAATCCTCAAACCACAATTATCCACTGCTTCATAACAAATGACCACATCCCTCAAGGACTTAAAACAGCACGCATTTATTATTTGACAGTTAGTGTGGGTCAGAGGTATGGCCCTGGCTTAGCTGGACCCTCTGCTTCATAGTGTCTCACAAAGCTGTAATCAATGTATCAGCCAGGGCTGGGGGCTCATCTGAAGACCCAACCGGGCTTTTCTGCCCATTGTTGTTGGCAGAGTTTAGTTCCTTGTGGGAAGTTGGACTGAGAGGCTCACTTCCTAGCTGCCTATCAGTTCCTTGCCCCATGGACCTCTCCAACATTGCAACTTGCTTCATCAACATGATGGTGGAGAAAGCATTAGAGAGAGTCTTCCAGAAAGAGGGAAACCACAATCTTAGATGACTTAATCAGAGAAGTGACACCCTATTAACTTTGCTGTATTCTGCTGGTTAAAAGCAAGTCAGAGGTCCGGCCCACACTCGCTCAAGAAGAGGGGATTATTCTAGGGTGTGAATACCAGGGGGTTGGGTTACTGGGGACATCTTTGAGTCTGCCCATCACGCCAACCATCCAGTTATAGTTGCCACTAAACTGGCATCCAATCTCCAGGTTTGTTCTCACGTCCCTTTCGTCTCCTCACCACATCTTTCTTGGCCTTGGAGGTTCCACTGCAGCCCCACCTTCCTCCAAGGAGCCATCTCTGGAAGCTCCACTCTTCCATTTCCTCTCTCCCCCCAGTGAATTCCTGTAGCATTGACAGCAGCAGATGTTGCATGCCATTTTTCGGTGTTAGATGTTTGGTGGACTCTTAACGCACACTTTCAAGGGGCATGTGGCCTTAAAATGTGAATCATGCAACCCTAGGTTCGGCAGAGCTTCCTCAGGGCTAATGTTTTGGGGAGACATGGAGGGAAGAATTCTGCACCCAAAGCCCCCTTCCACATAGCTGCATAGCTACTGTCTTCTACTTTATATTAGATTTCATTGAAAGAAAGATTCCATGCTGAATAGATATTTGGAAGCCATTTATCAGAGAAGTGGTGTTACAAATGATAGTTTAATTCTCCAGATAGCCAACCCCTTGTCATATTGTTTCTTTGGGAAAATATACTTAAAAATCCAAATCTGTGGGGCTGCTGGGTGGCTTAGTTGATTAAGCATCTGACTCTTCATTTCAGCTCAGGTTATGATCTCAAGGTCGTGAGACTGAGCCTGGGGTCAGACTCCTCACTGGGCGTAGAGTCTCTCCCCCACTCTCTCTGCACCCCCCTATTGTCTCTTTCAAAAAAAAAATCCAAATTTGACCCTATGTAAAGAGGAAGAGCCTCAAGAGTTGCTAAGATGGAGGCCAGAAAGGGCAAAGTAATTTATTATTTTCATCTACATAAGAGAAAGCACCTCTCCGTGTGCCTTCTAGGACCCACCTAAAGATGTCCTTCTCTCCACAACCACTGCACTAGCTTTAGTTGAGGCACTCAGACTTTCTCACTTGGATGCCTGCAGCAGGCTCCTACCTGACCTCCCTGCCTTCAATCCGTCCTCCATCCTGGAGCCCAAGTGAGCCTCCTAAACTATGGCAACCATACCATTCTCCTACGGAAACCTCTTCAATGACATCCTTCAAGACAATGGCAAAATCCTTTGATTGACTCATGGGGCATATCCTGAATAGCTCATTCATGGATGTGTAATATCTTTTGAAAAACCTGACCACTCTTTGATAGTTCCCACACATGATTCCCGCATTCCCATGGCTGAGTGAAAAATAACATTAACAGTCACATTGCCACTAGGCATGTGACTTGGGTTCTTCCAACCAGATCCCTCCTGGGAGAATTGGATACGGAAGTGTTCTATGAGGCAGCAAGACCAGTAATAACCCAGGAGATGGTCTTTGTCAGGTACAACAGTGGGGGATTCTGCCCGGGGTGATTGGTGCCGAGTGGTGGGTATTGGCAACCACGGTGCTCTAGTGTGCTTAGTATTAGTTATGGCTGCATAGTTGCTGACCGCATGGTGTCTTAACCCTGTGGGTTTAACTAATGGAGTGGAGTCTATGATTTGTCAATAGGAATCCTGACCAATACAAGGTCATTATGTCCCAGTTCTGACAAATTTTTTCAGCCTCTCTCCTGGCATTTTTCTCACACCCTCTGTGCTATGATGTGACTGCATTAAAAATATTTGGAGTCCACAAAATGCTTCATTCTTTCTCTAGTTCCTGGGCTTTTCCACATCCTATTCCTTGTGACTTAGACATTCTCACCTGTCCTTTAATTACTTGCATTACTCTTACTCAGTTTTCAGGTTCTTTTGTAGGTATCACTTCCCCTGGAATTTCTTTCCTGACCACAAAGTCTGTGTTAAAAGTCCCTCTTTGACCCGTACTTCCTATACTGCAGCACTCAAATTATTACAAGGTCATAGGCTATTAAATCATCTACCTGTGCCTCTAGATTATGGGCAAAGAATGTATTTACACTGTTCAACCTTTGCTGTGGATAGCTACTGCTCTCCCTATGCATAATTGCACTTCCTCTTACTGTGGAAAATACCTATTTAATTCAGTTGGTTAAAATGCAGCTACTATCTTTTTGCTGATGTCAACCTCCTTGGTTACAGTGATTAGTAAGATGGAAGCTTGACACAAGCTGGGCCAATCAGAGCCATTCCTTGGGATTTTTGAACATGAAAGGAGAAATTGTGATCTCTAGATCCATCCAGGTTCTGAAGTTTGAGATGGGAGTCTAGGGATTTAAGGGTCATGATCCTTGTATTATTAGTCTACTGCATAACAAAATACTAACCTAGTGACTTAAAACAACACATATTTACTTTTTCACAGTTCCTGAGGGTCACAAATCTGGGCATGACTTTGCAGGATCTCACCTGAAGGCTAGAACTGAGGTGTCACCTAGTGCTTCAGTCTTATCTCAAGGTTTAAATGGGAAGGATCCCCTTCCACATTTACATGGTTGTTGGCAGAACTCAGACCCTTGTAGCCTGTAGGACTGAGGGTCTTAGTTTGTTGGATATTGTTGGATAGAGGCCACCTGCAGTTCCTATTTGGTTACTGGCTTGAGGTTCCTTGCCACATAAGCCTCCCCATCATGTCCACTGGTGTCATCCAATACAGCAAGGGAAAATGTGCTAGCAAGAAAGACACTACGGTCTTATGTAATGTAACCACAAAAGAGACATCTCATTACCTTTGCCATATTCTGCTGGTTAGAAGCAAGTCACAGATGGTGCCCACATTCAAGGAGGAAGGATGAGTTTACACAAGGTTATGAATGTTAGGGTGCTGAGATAACTGAGGGTCATCTTAGACTCTGTCTGCCACATACATTCTGAACAGAACAACTCATTTTGGAATAAAGCAGAAAGGATAAAGAGAGAAGAATTGAGTGTCACAGATCATCCTTCTAACTGTTCCTTAGTCCCAGCTGTAATCCTATAAGTTGCTGCATCATTATTATCCATTCTCCACAGAAGCTGGTATGTTTTATCTCTATATCAATCAAAAAGGTTCTAACGAATATACCATTGTAAATTTAGTGCCTAGCATAGTACCTGGAATATAAGACATAACATTTTATTGACTCATCGAGAGTCAATGCAGCTTGTTGACTCATCGAGAGCCCTGCAGCTTGTTCAAATATGTTGGCAATATTTGGCAAAGTGTTTGAAGTCACCAAATCCTAGGATGTTGGTGCTTAGGGTCCTCTTGAGCTCACTTCTGCTCATTGGAAGAAATCAAGGTTGAGACATAACAAGAAAATAATCTGTCCCTTATCACTCAATTAGTCATACAGTTTAGAATGAGAACAGGGTTTCTAAATCCGGACTCTGAATTTGGCCCTCCTAGGGTGAAGCAAAACTACCAGACCCTAAGGTGAGTCCATGGGTGGTTCAGGACCACGGACAGTGGGCTAACATTCACTGGCCCCTCTGCATTTCCACTTTGGCCGATGCTTTCCTGAATCCATGAATTAAGGACTGATACAAAAATACCTGATGTACCAAGCAAAGCTTAACTGAGTGAAATTATTAGTTTTTATGTGATTTACAGTTTCAATATATGTGAGAATCACATAGCATATCCCTCTTGTGGCTATGAGTACGTAATTTTCTTTGATGCTTGTCAGACAAGGAATTTAGATTAGTTGCTATTTTTTAACAGTTTCAGTAATTCTTGATAATCAGTTTGTTCAGAAAGAAATCAGCATTCTTGCAGTTCAATGATCTAAAAATATGCTCTAAGAAAAAAATTATTTTATAGCCTTATGCAGAATGCATGTCCTTTTTGCTGAATAATGTTCTTTGTTTCTGCAAAGTCATGTGCATTCCCCACTGGTTTGTTTCACATAGTTAAAATAGTTGAAATGTTTGGCTTGCTCTTTTTAATACTTGAAGGGTGTCAGCATGCATTTTGGCATAGTTGGAAATGGCCCGCCAGGGGTTTCTTTATAATATCTGCAAAAGGTAATCTCTCAAATATGCTAGTTGTAGAAAATTGAACATAAATACTTTCAACTCAAAAAGATTGCCTGACTTAAATATTTCTGATTCTGTGGTTTTAGGGCACATTGAGTGGAAAGTGTTTTGCAAACTTTAAAGCACCATGCAAATGTTTGTTGCCCTTGTTAGAAGTAACAGTATTATTGTGGTGGCATTTATTATTAAGACATGGGGGAAGAGATATTTTTTCTCTTTGACACACACAAAATGGAAGTTGCAAATGGGGCAAAAAATTTGGATTTGAGTCTGAGGCGAGGCTAGGAAGGGACTATTGGAGAACCTGCTCAGTGGGACTCACACTAAACTTAGTGGTGGCTGGGCCCATGTCCCTGGCAGATGTCGAGCTCCTTGAAGCCAAAAACCATGGTATCCATCTTTCTGTCAGCCCCTTCCCCAGGCCCAGTGCCACACTCTCAAAAAATGCTCCCTGCTTTGAAATGGAGGCCTTTCTAAGCCAACTCACTCAAACCAAGCAGTTATGAGTGTTGGTAAAAACTGAATTTGCATTACCCACCGGATTATATCTTGTATCTTTCTTTCCCTTTCTTTTTGGCTTCCTGGGAAATATCCAAAGTTGTAAAACTCCAAGAGGATGCTAATTACAAGTTAATGTATCTCACAGAGAAAATTCTTTAAAATGGGAGCAGTGAAGATGAACCATTATAAAGGAATTTGCAAAATGAGTATTTTACCACACTGGGTAGCATTAAGTCAAATGCTTTTAATGGAACCACATCTTTCAAAAGCAGAGAGCTACTGCTAGCTATTTTTTTTTTTTGTACTTCAGTAAATTGAAATTGTTGACCCATATTGCTGTTCCCTGATAAGACAGATTCACCTCACTTTGTTTTGGAGGAGAAAAATGGTCTGCCTGGGGCTTATCCTGGGGCTTTTTTCTTTCTCCCTCCCACCAAGTTGTCAGCTCTGTACAATGGAATCCCAAGAAGGACACGAGGTTGGCTGACTATCTTTGACTTGGCAGTGTGACCTTGGGCAAGAAATTTATGTAAGTCTCAGTTCTTTCACCTGTAAAATGGGGATGATAGGCTTGCCTCAGGCTTCTTATGAAAATTAAATAAACCTACACGGACACACTTTGCAAGTCTGGTAAGGGGCTTACTTCCTTAAAGGGATAACAGAAGAGAGAGTTTACAAGAAAAAGAGCAAAATGGAAGCAAACCCATCAATTTACAGATTTTCCCAGGTCACTTTTGTTGGCAAAAACGGAGTAGGTTGGAGAGGAGTCGAGGAAGGGGGCGTAGGTGCACTTCAGCCTGCAGTGTTGAGGGAAGGCCTTCTTCCTCTTGAACAGCAGCCCTGGCTCAGCCCCTAACCAGCTGTGAGAACTTGGGCCAGTCACTTTTCCTCTCTGAGCCTTGGTTCCTCACCTGCACAAAGGGATAACCTGCTGCCTCACAGCACATGAGAAAGTAGAATGTGAAAGTCTTACCTAAACCGTAAAACTCTACAAAAGTTATCAGGAATTATTTTACTGTTAGTTAATAGTGAATCTAAAAACACTTGGAAGTCTTAAACCCCACACGTAAAGGGAATATTATCAAGCTAACCCTTTCGTTTTAAAGGTGCAGAACCATGGAATACCAGTGCAGCGGCTAAAAGAGGTCTCCTTTATGCTCAGGTAATTGGGAAGAACTGTAATTGAATTTCATTGTTAATGAAACTGATGCTTGTGAATTCCATTTTCATTTCCTCAACCTGTGTTTCTTGCATAACTACTATTGGCTAGATCTGGGGCTGAGCTCCTGAGATTGGGGCTGAGCTCCTGAGATAGAGTGAGCCAGGTTTGTGCCTCTCCCTCACCACCTCCTCTAAAAACACACTGGGAGGAAGAGTGTTTTCAGTAGAGGAAAGGATAAGGAGCAGTAGAAGCAGAGGGCTTCCTGGGGATCTGTAGATAATGGGTGGTCTATGCCTAGGATATTACTTGTAAGTGAATTTATTCTACATTGAATCTAGTAGATTTACTTCCAGAAAATCTTTCGAATTTTTTTGCTTTTCTTATTATTTTCACTCCATGTGCTGTTGATTGTTAAACACTTGGAAAGTACACCTACTACTTAGCACTTTATTGGAAAAGTTCTCTCTTCACTGTTAACCTCTGAGTCCTTCATGTCTTTCCAAATGAGCTCTTCAGCTGTAAAGCCATAGAACCTAAGAACTGGCACAAGCCTTAGAGAAAACATATTCTGGTTCCCTCATTTTACAGAGATGGGAGCCAAGACCCAGAGAGACCATGCAATGTGTTCAAGGTCACACAGTAAATTGGGTTGGAATATAATTCAGCCTCCTCTCTAGGGCTCTTCCCCCATCCCAGACTGCTCCCAGCTCTGAAATAGGCTCTCATCTCACATGCTGCTGAAGGCCCTCATCCTAAATCACTGTTGCCCGTTTTGTGACTAATCATTCAGGATACAAGGTTAAACTAGCGATGCCCCGGGTGCCTTTCTTCCAGAGAGGAAATCATTGATGAGAGATTGAGTTTGGCATCGCAGATGAACACGTTCTGGTTTGGGATGACTCCTATTTACTGGGTGTTTTGTGGTACTCCAGAGCCTCAGAAAAAATTCTAAGCTTAGTGAAATCCCCAAGCTTCTCATCTGCACTAAGAAGCGTTAGAAAAGAAGAGAGAATTGGGACCCTGATCACCAGGATGTGCCCCCAGCTTTTCCCCTTAATTCCCCAGATAAGCATGGGGAAATGTCATGGGGATTTCTCGCTCATTCATTTGTTCAGACAGTTATTGGGTACATTCAGTCATTAAAGTTTAGGGACTCTTGCCACACCCTTGGGATATATTGACATAAAATATGGTCTCTATCCTTGGGGAGGACAATCTAGACAAAGAACAGACACACACATATTTTGTGTTGCTGTGCCTGGGCTCCCAGAAGGCTTGATAAAACCGTGCTTGATGTAGCCGAGGGGTGAGGTCCAAGGAAGAAAGTCCAAGGCAGACTTTACAAGAGAGGTGAGGCTGAGGGTAAGGAAGGTCTGAAGGATTATCAGATAACAGGTGGGGTCCAGAAGTAGAGAATAATATTCTTCTACCCATCCGTTCATTTCCCTGATAGGTGTTAAGCATCTCTTATAGATCAAGGAATGGGGAGATGATAAGACACGGTCTCTGTTCCCCAAGGAGCTCTTGCAAGCTTGAGCAAAGACTCCAGGGCCTCGGGAGAGCTTTTGATTTCAGGAAGCAGGAAGCTGCTTGCTCAGGGGGGAGGGGAAGCCCTCGTGGACAAGCAGGAGGAGGAGAGCTTGGAGAAGTGGACTTACAATGTCATAGGGGGTTTGTGATACACTTAGAGGACCAGGAGGAAGGTTTGTGGGAAGGAGGGTGGAGCTTAGGGCAACAATTTTAACCTTTAGAAGATCTTTCTAGTGGGACAGTGTGGAATGAACGAGAGAGGGGAAGGAAGGGCAGCAAAGGAGACAAATCAGGGGCCCGTTGCTGATGTCTTGTTGTAGTGACCCGGAGAGGTGCAAAGACAGAAGAGAGAAGGGACATTACTAGGTAGGAATCACTAGGTTGTGTTTTCTATGCCCATGTTCCTAAAGAGAAAGTTAAAAGAAAACAGGCCTATGTGCTTTATATATGCAATGGAATATTCCTCAGCCATCAGAAAGGATGAACACCTACCATTTTCATCGTTATGGATGGAACTGGAGGGGATTATGCTAAGTGAAATAAGTCATTTGGAGAAAGACAATTGTCATATGGTTTCACTCACATATGGAACAGAAGAAATAGCACAGAGGACCATAGGGGAAGGGAGGGAAAACTGAACGGGAAGAAATCAGAGAGGGAGACAAACCATAAGATACTCTTGACCCTGGGAAACAAACTGAGGGCTGCTGGAGGGGAGGTGGGTCAGGGGATGGCGAAACTGGGAGATGGGCATCATGAAGGGCATGTGATGTGATGAGCACTGGGGGTTATACACAGCTGATGAATCACTGAACACTACCTCTGAAACTAATGATGCACCATAGATTGGCTAACAGAATTTAAATTAAAAAAAAATATAGAAAACAAGCCCTGTCCATCATCATGAACCTGCTTGGGTCATCCACCCCCCATGATGCCTAGTCTCAGAAAAGCGGAGCCCTGGTCCCACTGGTCCCACTGGTCCGACTGCCGGCCAGAGAAACAAGTTGCCCTGTGCTGGGCCCTATCATACCTGGGGCTTGAGCTCAGGGTCCCCCAGCTTCAGCTGTACAACTGTCTATGCCCACACTTCTGGGCACCAACAGCCGATCCCTGCAGCATCTGCTATTCCCAAGGGTAGTTAGGGTCTTAGGATTTGGGCCATGTTAATAGCCTGGGCCTCTAAGGAGACAGGGGGCCGGATGACAGAAAGTGGTAGGCACCAGAGTAATCAGGGGAGCCGTCTGCGGAGGAGGTAGGGTGGCGCCGTGCAGAAATGGGGAGGGACTTAGCTAGGAGAAAGAGAAGCCACCTGCTGGGGCTGGAACAAGCCTGGACAGTGACGCTGGTGGGGTGGCCCCGGTGGTCTGTGGCCAACGCTGTCCTGATTAGTCAGGGCATCCCAGGATGGCCGGCAGACACTTTTTACCGTATCTGTACCATAAGGTGGCAGCTTCCGGTGCTAGGATGTGTTCTGCACATGAGAGGAGAGGAAGGAGGAGCTAGAAACAGAAGGAGGAGGTCGTGCTGCAGGAGTCAGACAGGGCTTGATGACAGAGACCCTAAGAGACAAGCAGCGGGCGTGAACCCGCCACTCCTCATCCCCCCTTCTCCCTACGCTCCGAAACCCTGATGCTGGAGGCCAAGTCACGCTGGCTCCCTCTCCAATTTCAGGTCTCCCTGGACCTCAGGCAAATTCCTTGGCCTCACTGGGCCTCAGTTTACCCATCTGTAATACGGGGCCAGTGATAATAGTACCCCCATGTCATGCTCTCTTGAATGATAGAAGGAAATCATGTGGTTAAGTCCCTAACAGCGTGCTGGGTATACAGGAAGTGCTCGGTGCAGGGAGGCTGTTGTCAGTGCTTCTGAGAGGCTCATGGGTCCTGGGCATTCTGGCCTCTCTGGCGTGTTTCGTGTTGACCAGCTTTACTCGGCTTTCATGTCCCCCCGCTGTTGGTCCCTCAGAATCCTGAGCTACTCCACAACCGGCCATGTGATTCCTTTCTTCTAAAAGGCTGCTGTCAGTTTCGTACATTTTGCATGAGCCCCTCCCTTGGAAAGTGGGTTTTCAAAAATAAACGCAATTTAGAATGACATACTTTTCCCTCGCCTGCCGCATTTTCATGAGCCTTGTACGGCAGGGAGGAAAATCAGCCAGGGGTTCTCAGGGAGGAGGCTCGGCTGTGGAAATCCTTGGGCTATAAATAGCGTGTGTGTGTTTTTTTAATATGATGGACTCATTTTCTCTGATCATAAAATCCGTGGCTTCTATTTATAGCCACGACGTTGCTCGCTAGTACTGAGGGATTTTAAAAATAGGTCTCAGGAGATAGGATGTGCTTGGGCAGCTCTCCCAGTCTGAAGGCAGAAGGGGCTTGGAGATTTGGGACTGCGATTTAGGGTCTTTGCATCAACTGCATGTGGTCTCAGAGTCCTCCTTGGTTCCTGGTTCCCTCGGGCCTTGTGCCTCCAACTTGTGTTACATTTGCTCTAGTGAAAAGATTTATTCACTCATTCATTGAGACCCTGCTCTGGGCAAGCCATGACACTATGCTTTCGGGAAATAGATAGCGAGCTCCTAGTATCAAGGTATTTAGAGCCTAATGGAGGAGAGATGTGTAAGTACAGGCAGGATTCCATGATGAGTTGGTGATAAATGCCACAGCACAGGTGTGCAAAGGGCCTCGGTGGTGTGGGGCAAGGTAGACTCCATTCCATCCAGGGCATCTGGTAGGTTGAGTAGTGGCTCCCAAAGGTATCCAGGTCCTGATCCCTGGAACCTGGGGATGTTACCTTACGTGGCTAAAAAAGACTTCCGCAGCTGCCATTAAGTTAAGGATGTTGGGAGAAGGAGACCCTCCTGGTTTCTGGGTGGGCTCAATGCAATCACGAGGGTCCTTGTAAGAGAGAGGCAGTAGGGTCGGATACAAGAGGAGGAAGAGGAACAAGAAGATGAGGAAGGTGGAGGAGGAGGAGAAAGGACCACAGAAGCAGGAAGATATTTGAAGATGCCTCGCTGTTGGCTGTGAAGATGGAAGGGACTCAAGCCAAGGAATGTAGCTCGAGAAGCTGGAAAAGGCAGAGAGATGGATTGTCGCCCTAGAGCTTCCTGAAGGAGTACGGCTTGCAGATACTCTGGTTTCAGCATGGGGGGGGCGGGGGTTGCTGATGGTGACCTGAGGTCTACAGGGCTATGCAAGAATAAAGGTGTGTTGTTTTAAGCCATCAAGGTTGCGATGATTCGTTTCGGCAGCCATCAAAAACGAATGCCACCCAAGATGGCGCCCTCACTGGACCACTGTCATGAAGACCCGGTGTTCGGGGCCATTCCCTCCTGTTGGCACCTGCAGCTCGTCTTTGTCTGACTCCTGCAGCTGATGCTGCAGGAAAGCAGGCTGAACTCCAGCTCCAAGGTACAGGGTTTGGGCCCCAAATCATTAGCATCATCCATCCCCCTGGGGCCGTATGGTTGGCTCGGGGTGAGCATATGACATTTGTTAGATGTTAAAAGCGTTGCTTTCCCGGGGCCTCGGGGTGGCTCAGATGGTAAAGCATCTGCTTTCAGCTCAGGCCATGATCTCGGGGTCCGGGGATCGAGCCCCACAGGGCATCGGGCTCCCCGTCCAGCAGAGAGTCTGCTTCTCCCTCCCCCTCTGCCCCTCCTCCTGCTCATGCTTTCTCTGAAATAAATAAACAAAATCTTAAAAAAAAAATAAAATATAAACATAAATGCGACTATAGCTAGGTCTCCTCTCCTATCGGTTCCGTTTCTCTGGGAAATGCAGGCTGGTGCAGCTGTACGTTAACTAACTCGACTTTAAATAAAAACTTGAAAAAAATTCGCTTGATTGGGATTCTCCGTCCCGGGCCTCTGAAGTATTGACTACAAACGAAATCAGGCCGTGTCGTGAGCAGAGGGAAGAACGAAGGACAGGGCGCCGGAAGCCAGGCCATGCCTGCCGCACATTTCTGCTGTTCAGGAAAGCGAAGGCCAGAGACGAAGGCCAGGATCGCACCGCCCGACGAGAGCCGACTGAGGATTCGACCAGGCTGTGGACATCAGAGCTGAGAAGAGCGAGGCTGGGGTGGACTGCAAACCTGCTGCTTTTCACATAAGAAGACGGAGGCATGGAGACTGCGGAGGCTCGCCGGGGGTCAGATTGTGAGTTACCGGCTGGCAGGACCAGATGCGGGGTCTCTCCAGTCTTGTCGTGGTCCCCGCAGGCTCCACTTTGCCCTGACACTGCCGTCACGTGCATGAGCGGGCAGCCTAGGTCGGGGCCAGCCACCTACGCACAGGAGCCCAGATCCACCGTCTGGGCAGCCAGCACCCAGGGGATCCGGCTGGGCTGGGCTCACGAGGGGAAGCCCTTTCGTCCTTACCCTCTGGGTGTGGCTCGTTGAGCCAAGATGGCTGCATGAGGCCATATCATGGTTTCCCGGGGTCCCCGGCAGTTTGGCATGTGGGAAAGCAGGAGAGTCGGACCCCCAGAACTGGGGCTGGCCAGACGTTGCCTCTTACATCAACACGTCCACACACAGCTGTTCGACCCGGTGGGATAACCACTGTTAGCCCACGAGACTTCCTGCCTTTCAAGGGCAGCCGATGGGGAGAGATATTTCTGAATCATAAAGGCCGTGTAGCCACAAGGTAGTTACCACTCACATTTCCCCTGCTCTTAGGAAGGATGCTCCGTAGAGACCGGGAGCCCTGACAGCAGACCCATGCCGCGCTCCAGGGAGCGGAGCCTGGTCCCCGGGACAGCTCGTAGTTCAATGCCTTTGATCTAGAAACAAGGCGTGTAGGAATCGACCTGAAACTGAGCATGGAGAAGTACGCCAGTGGCCCTGGGAATACTCCACAGGGTGCCGTTGTGCCTCTTGGTGCAAAAAGAAAGTGAGCTGGTGTAAGGGTTGGGGGAGATGTCTTTAAAAAGAAGAAAAATTTCTCTTCCATTAACTCAACAGAAGAATGTATGTCTTTTGTGCAACCGAAGTAGAAGGTCAGCAAGTGGCGTAAAAATATAAGTCACGAAATACAGATTGCCACAGAGATGGAAGGAACCTGACCAATCATCTCACTCACCACACTCATTTTCCGGATGAAGAACCTGAGGTCCCCAAAAGGAATGCAACTTACCCGAGCTATATAGGAAATTCACAGCCTCACTGGGGCTGAAAGGCTTTTCCATATCCTTTTTGTGTGCTTTTCACATAACACCGCCCGGGGAATGCCCCCATCGAGGCCCTGAGCCCCGGAACCTGTGAAATGTGCCAGCTGTCCTCGGTTGTGTGTGTCTAAAGGCCATCAAACACGGCGTCAGTATCTCAAATAAGACAATGGTATCTAGTTGCTATGCTTTGGAGACAGGAAAATCTTTGGGTGAGATATTATAGCATCTAAGAGATTTCCTTCTAGAAAATAGCATGAGGTTATAGCTAAGGGGTGCATTTCAACAAAGGTGAACCCTCTCTTTCCAAGCTGCCATTATCCCCAGGTCCCCAAAGAACGTCATAATTTCTTCTGCAAGGTTCGCGACACTCTTTAAGTCAACACCTAGCTCACTGAAAAGAGAGACACACCATCCTGGCTTCAATCAAATGTGGCTTTGAAATCAAAGCTGGCTTCAAATGCCCGATATGCTAATCGATTGCCGTATGGCCTTGACCAAGGGACTTCAGTCCCATGAGGACCAGTTCCTTCTCTAATCAGGTTTTTTACAATGTACAGAAGATACCTTGCTTATGGCTCTGTCTGCAGTGCTGATTATTCTCTTGGTGTTGCTACTTACTAACCATCACCATAGGCAGAAACAATAGACACTGGGAGACTGAGAGAGGAGAGGCTCTTAATAGCTCTCAACATCCTTAGATAAGGATCTACTGCACCAGAGGGGTCAGTTTTATTCAAGTAGTATTACTAAGGATCCACAAGTGCCTGTGAAAGGGATGCTGGGATGGGAGGACCAAGATCACTGCCTCTAGGGAACCCATGATCCAGTGGACGTGTAGACGGATGCAAATGACCACACAAGGCAGAAAGGTATCCCAGCAACAAACTGACAAAGGAAACCATAAGAAGAGACAATGAAACCCAACAGCAGGGACCACACCACTGTAAACACTAAGGGAGCATTAACAATCAATGGTAGAGCTTGTGTTTTCATAGAGGTGCTGGCTACATCCCAGCTACATACCCATAGAGGGGTAGACTCCCCAGGTATCACAGCCAGGAGAGATCATTGATAATGCAACGCAGGAAGGAGTTTTCAATCATTAATTTCTGTGCAGTAAGGACCCCCTTTTTCAAGCCAGAGCACTTTTAAAGTCATGCTCTTCCTGCCAAACCTCGGATTATATGAACTTCTTTTCCATCGCAACTGAGTGCTCTGTGCAGAAAAGTCTGCCTGTTGGGAAAACAAACTCACTTGTGTTTTTCTCATAGAGTGGAGCTGTGCAGTATCAGACTAGGGATGGGGACAGCCAGAGCTATAGACCATAGATACAGAAGATTCTGGTCCTGAATTGTGATCTCCTTTGAGCAATTACAGATATAGAGAAGGAAATATTCTCTGTAGTGTCACAGGACCTTCTCACTGGTATCTACTTTCTCTGTCCCCTTTACTTTAAAAATCTGTTTTGTGGACTAGAGCAAGGAACCCAGCTTAAAAATAAGCCTGCATTTTGCAGACTCTCTTTGATAGGGTTCCAGCTTATGAGATGTAAGCAAAACTTTGGGATTAGGTTCCAGGAAAACCCCTCAAAGGGAGTAAATTATGTCTTTTTTTTTCTTCCATGTTGTTCCTGCCTGGAATACAGATGTGACGGCTGGAGCTGCTGCACCCATTTGTAAGCATGCAAGAAAAAGACTATCACAATGTCACAGGCCCTGAACCAATACAAGCCAACCCCATTTCTGAAGGTATCTTTTTGTGAGAACAACAAACCCACATGATGTACGTCATCATTATTTCAGTTTTCCATTGCATCACCTAAATGCAAATCCCTACGTGATGAATACTGACAATAGAAAGTGTCATTTCCTAGGTAGGTGTGGACACTGACAAGGATCAATCTACAGCAAAGAACTAAAGTAATAAAGAAGAGGAGCTAAATAGGACCAGAGATTCTCAGCCACGTTGGGCCAAGAACTCACCAGTTTCCAACTAGAAGGGGTTGGTGTTTATGAGTATAACCAAACTGGCTTGTATTCCTGTTAATTTAATTAAAAAAATTTTCAGCAGATTTATTGATGTACATTTGATACATAAAAAATTGCACACATTTAATGTCTAACACTTAATGGGTTGGAACATATGCACACATCTGTGAAACCATTGTCACAATCAAGGTAATAAACATCTGTCACCTCCAGAAGTTCATTGTGCCCACCCATTTTCTTAATTTACTGTGGCAAAAACACAACGGGACTACTTCGTGAATTTTTAAGTGCACTATACATATTAACTATAAACAGACTATACACTAGGTCTCTAGAACTTTCTCATCTTGCATAACTGAGCTTCATACCCACTGAACGTCTCCCCACTGGCCCTCCCTCGCCCTCAGGCACCACTCATTCCGGCTTCGATGCTTCAACAATTCCAGAATATCCACCAGCTCAGTATCAGCTTTGTTTTAGCAGGAAAGGAAGTAGCATTAGGTGAAGCGCACATTAAAGCCAACCCAGGGTACACCTGTTTACTTGTTTACGTTACCACGCATAGTGCAGGGGTCCCCTCCCCCTGCCAGCAATACTAGCTCTGGTCCTAGTGAATTTACCTCCTGCAGCTCCTCGCTCAGGCTCTTCTGCCTATAATATCTTTGCCTTTAAAATTGCACCAGAATGTGATCTTTTTGAAGACATTGCAAGTGACAATTAGGAATCCAATGGAAGATAAAATCCGAGTCTACCCGGTGCTGCCAAGTCCAATAACTCAAATCAGGTAACACCACCTGGCAGGCGGAGGCAACGTTTTCACAGAAGGCAAGTTCTTTTCAAAAACCAGTGGGTGAGCGGTACCCTGATTTCAGGTCCATCAACATTTGAAAAGACATGATCTCATCATTGAGGAAATACAATGTAATCACTGTCACGGGGAATTTCCTCAAGATAATTTTTTAGCAAACGGTATTCAATAAATTCCATGCTTTGGGTACAGTCCAAATCAATGATTTCCTTATGGCCTCTTTCTAACATTCAGAGGTGAAAACCCTTTCAGGGTTTTCAGAGTCAATCAGGCTTGCTAGACTTCCAGCTCCGCCAGGCAGAGATGGGGCAAGTTCCTCGGCTGCTGCCCCAACACAGAGTCAGGCACGTACCTGTGGCTCCGTCATACCTGAGTGATCATTAAATGGGCTCCCCCAGACTACCACCATCAGGATTCTATGATCAACAACAGCATCTGAGCTTGGCCGTCCTTGAAAGATGTGCGGTGGTGTGGCAGACAGGGGGGTTGCTATAGCAAAGTACCATAGACCGGGCGACTTGTAACGACAGAGATTTATTTCTCATGGTTCTGGAGGCAGCCAGTCTGAGATGAAGGTGCCAGGTGGTTGTGTTCTGAGGACCGACTCTTCCAAGTCGCAGATGGCGGACTTCTTATTGTGTCCTCACGTGGTGAAAAGAGATAAGGGAGTTCTCTGGTCTCTTCTTATAAAAGCACTGATCCCATCAAGAGAGGCGCCACCCTCACCACCTAAGTCTCTCCTGTGAAAATTAATAAAGGGGAACCTCGCTAAGCAGACTTGGGATGCGAAGGGGAGGCTGACAGCAGGGAACCACTCAATGTCAATTACAGGAAGAGCTGTCAATTACAGACCCAGCAGAAGAATGGTCAAGAGGAAACAATCATCAATTAAAGTCTCCAACAGGGAAAGATGTCCATTGCATTTCATAGGAGAAAAAAATCGCCTACCAATGAGACACCTCATTGCCCTGAACCCTTGTTTTTCTCTAATGGGTTTCATTCTAAACAACCCCTCCCAACTTCCTCCTTCTCCGTGAAATGATGTTTCTCTCCTTCCTTAGACTTTTGTTATAGTCTTGCTATGGCTTGCTGTGCCAGATCGCAATTCTCTGTGATGCCCAAATAAATGCATTTTTTTTCTTGGTAAAATAACTGACGGGTTTATTTTTAAGGTTGAAGCTCCCAATGGCCCCACCTTCAAATACCATCACTTTGGGATGCAAGTTTCAACACACAAATTTGGGAGAATGTAAAGACTCAATCCACTGCTGTCAGGGAGTGGAAGGTAGTCAGTGGAGGAAGGACTGTATCGGCAGAGGATGGAGTTCTAGCAGAAGGAATTGCAAGAACAAAGCACAAAGATGGGGACACGTCTAGGAGGGTGAAACAATGGCGGGGTGGGGGGCGGGATTCTTGCTTTGGCAGGAGGGGATGTGAGAGATAAGGAGCCAGGACTCTGGAGGTTTTTAGGGTAGGTGGCTGGAGCATTCCTGGCTTTTGCTGCCATGGTGCA
>CM052797.1:118910364-118949237 GCA_028533885.1 Nasua narica | reverse complement strand
AATAAAAAACGGATGATCAGATCCATCAAAATTTCTGAAGGAGAGCTAATGGCTTTGCTCTTTTTCCCTCTGACATGTCTAGGTAACAGGGAATTCCTTGGTCGTAGGGAGTTTGTGGACTGACGTCAGACACCAGGGACTCCCTCCACGGTGGACATTTAAGGGCACAGGGCTCTAAATTCAAATTATCTTCCGAGCCACAAAGTCACCAGGCCCTCCCATGTTCCAACACAGGCTAACTGGGGCCTTGAGTTGCAGGAGGGAATCCCAGCTGTGACCGACATGCATTTCAGCTCCCACGTTTAGCTCATCAGCTCACGGAAGCCTAGAAGTGAAAGTGAATGACACAGGGAGACAGAAATAGATGGCAAAGGTTCAGCCAGTTCTTGTTTTAGCATTTTCCATCCTGTTGGGAACAGAGTTAAATTTATACCGTCTCAGGACACCAGAGGTAAGGCTCACCTTGGAAAGGTAGCCACTCTGTCACCATCCAGCAATTACCTACTATGTGCAGGGGGAAGGCGCATCTGAGTCTGGGCTCAGCAGACGAAGAAGAGCTTACTGTTGGGAAAGCTGGGAGGCCCCTCCCAGCAGTAAGAGCACGTGCAAAGGCACGGGGGCATCGAGAAGACTTGGCACTTGTGTTGTGGCTATGGTGACAGTTAATACGTGTTGGGGAGAGGTGGGAGATGGGCACAAGCAAAGCCAGGAAGGAACTTAAACTCTACCCTGCCCACTATTGGAGGTTCATGAGCAGGAGAACAACACGATGCGATCAATTCATCTCCTCATCTTCACCGAGGAAGAAGATGAGGCCCTGAAGAAATGACTCTTCTAGGACCACAAAGTGAGTCCCTGTTGGTGGCAGGACTCTCTAAACTCCATGTTCTATGCCTTTCCATCCCAGTCAGTTGCCCCCTCAAAACCCAGGAAAAACAAAACAAGACAAAACAAAAACATAAAGCAAAGCTCCATCTGGAGAGAGGCCACGGAACGATAAGGAATTCTGGTCAGAGCTCTTTGAGATTGAATTTCTTTTCCATTTGACAGCTTGGAGACTCCGCTTCCTCATCTGTAAAATAGAGAAGATCACATCTTCCACGCAGGCCTAATGAGACAAACATTCTGAACACAGCCAGCATAGCGATTGGAAAGGAGGTGGGTGGGGATCGGCTGCCGTAGCCTTTGGATGGGAGGAGACCGTGCTGGGGAATCCCATCTTACTTCATCAAAGGGATCTGTAGACCAGGGTTATTTTCTTGGAGGATCTTTAGGGGAAATGCTCAGGACTCTGGTAGGGTTTTTCCCTTGACCTACCCGTCCTCTCTTGGCCAAATTAGTACGGAGGCCGCCTGGGAAGACTTTGCCTCCTGCAAACCTCCCTGCTCGGCACTGGTATTCTAAGCAGCTTTGCTTGTCTGAAATGATTACCCACCAGTTATTTGCACTAATTTGCATGTCCTGTTTATTGCATTTTGAAATGGTTCTTTTGTTTCCACTACGGCAGACGCACTGAAGAAGGAGCAAGGGAAGGAGCATCATCTATCTGAATGTAGGGCTAGTAAACAGTCTCTAGCCAAGCCGAGAGATGTGTCCGTGCTGAGAACACGTAAAGTGTTTTTGAAGCTGGGAACGCCCAAGTGCGAAGGGCGTGGGGAACCACTCTGCAAAGCGGGCATTTCGGGACCTCGCAGTGTCGCCTCAACCCGGAGGCCCGGGTGGCACCCGCTCGTCAAACCAAACTGTCGAGGGGAAAAGGACACTTGATGGAACTGTGTAATTCAGCAGCGGTAGGCTGCATGTCATCTTGTAACGGGTCCATGCTGGCGAGTCGCCCTGCCCTATGGGACAGCGAAATGCCAAGAACTTTTCTCTATCTTCCGCCTCTTTGCCTATTGACAGAGGTGACCTGGTTGTTCATTTTGACTTTTTTGAAAGTCTCTCCTTACCTGGTTCCTCTCTGGCTGCTCTGTCGTGCCCTAAATGTCTGGGTCCCCCCCTGGGTCAGTCCTGGGACCCTCTCCTCTCTTCTGTCTACTCTTCCCTTGGTAGGAACGTGCCATTCGACGCACAGGGTCTCTATGAGAATGAATGCAAAAACCTTCCTCTAGGTCTGAAATTAGATTCTTTCCCAAGATGGGGATCTTCGGCGTAAGCCTGAGCTGCTGCCAGGAGGAGGAAGCCAGCCTGGGAAGGAAGCCTGCACCAGAAGGCGGTTTGGGGTAGGGAGGGTTCCCTATGGCCACAGCCCTCCCTCCACCAAGCTGGGGTCACCAGAGCTCTGCAGGGAAACACCCCTCATCTCCCAGCTCTTGGTGGCGCTAGGACGGGGACTAGAATCTGCCTCTGGGGAGGACTTCCGCTTTGATCAAGACACTCCCTAAGGTCATGGCAATGGAAGGACAGTTTGGACTCAGTATTCTCGGACCAGCCCCGAACAATCCCAACACAGTTCCTTCCCACTGAGACGGTATATATCCTGGGCACAGGTTGGAGACTGTGGCGAGGGCGGGCAGGGGGAGCATGGGCTGGGAGACGCACCGTCCACCTTCTTCCCGGAAGGACTTGTTGTCCAGAGGCCGGGGGAGCTATCAGCTGACCTCCTGCTCCCGCTGGCCCCTGCAGGGATGCCTGAGCTACAGACAGCCTGGCTGGGGAGAAGGGGCATTCTGTGGGCCTGCGTCCCGGCTCAACCGGTCTTCTCCTTCTCTTCCTCTCTCCCTCTGCCCGCTCCCGCTGCCTGCCCTGCTTCCGCTCCTCTGAGATGACTTTCCGGAGAACCCGGTTGCTGCCTCTAGTGGGGCGTGGGTGGGGAGGCTGCTGAGAAAAGGGATCTTGCTGGATGCTGCGGGCTCTCGAGGATTTACCACGCATCTGCTGGAAGCCTCCTATCGACCTAGCAGAGTGGAGGTGAGCATCCCCATTTCCCAGGTGGGCACACTGAGACGCAGAGCCATGAGCGCGTACATACGCACCCCTGCACCCGCCTGTCTGACCAGAGCCCTCCGACCAAGGCTGTGCGCGGAGCCCCAGCCTGTTTGCTAAGCGCAGATGATTCCAGCGAGTGACGAGAGCACCGACCGGCCCTCACACACACATTTTCTTATTTGCTGAGTGTGCCTGCTCCAGGGAGCCTGGAGGGGACATTAGAGCTTTCGTGGCAGGTTTAGCAGATGAAGGGCCCCGCCCCACCCCCAAACCTGCTGGGGAGGAGGAGGGAGCAGCCTGTAGCAGGGAGGGCAGGGTCAGAGCTCACGTAGGGAAGGCAAAGAAGGTGGAGGAGACCCGCGCGGAACAGAGTCACACCCCGAGGGCCGTAGGCAAGTGAGTGCCGGCAGCGGAACTGCCTGGTTGAGCCCAGCCGAGGTCAGAGCCAACACCCAGCCAGCAACTCCCGGGGAGGGTAAGTCATGGGTTGGGGCTGGTTTATTATGCAGCTCTAGCTAAGTGATTCAGGTGACCTGGCTCAAGTTGCTGTGTCTCTCTGTGTCTCTCTTACCCACCTGTAAAGTAGGGATTCTTTTTTTTTTTTTTTTTTCAGATTTTATTTATTTATTTAGAAAGAGCGGGGTGGGGAGAAGGAGCAGAAGGAGAGGAAGAGAGAATCTCAAGCAGGCTCCCCACCGAGTGCAGAGCTCCGCCGGGCAGGGCTCGATCCCAGGGCCCTGAGATCAGAATCTGAGCTGAACTCAAGAGTTAGACGCTTAACCGACTGAGCCCCCCAGGCACCCCAAAGGGGGGAATTAACAGTGCCTGCCCCACGGGATTTTTCTGCGGACCAGGTGAGTTGACGTTTGTGAAGCACCTGGAAAGGCCCTTGGCTCATAGCAAGAGTTACGTAAGTATTTGCCTAATGAAACACACATCTTCGTGCTCCTGCGATCAATACTTGTCTCCCACACGTGACTGTAAGCTCTGTGAAGTTAGGGTCCCCCGTTTGCTCACATTGTTCCCAGTGGCTCATACAACGCTTGGCCCATGGGGGCATTTAGTACGTGCCTGTTGACGTAATTGTAGGTTTTTCCTGTCCCTGACACATGTATAAACTGTCAGGCCAGATGTGGGGTTTCCTTTTGAAACAATCTACCATGTAGTGAGCCCTGAGTAAATGCCAGGCACGCCATGAAATTGATTTTCTCACACTTCTGGTGGCTGAGGGTCTAAGGTCAAGGTGTCAGCAGGGTCAGGCTCTGGGGAAGCCGTTTTGTGCCTCGTAGACGGCTGCCTTCTCGCCGTGTCCTCACGGTGCAGAGAGAGGGAGAGAGATCGGGAGGGAACAAACTTCTTTCTGGTATCTCTTCTTTTAGGGCACTCATCCCACCATCAGGAACCCCCCCCCCCCACGACATCGTCTAAACCTAATCCCCTCCCAAAGGCTTCACCTTTAAATACCAGAGGTCAGGGCTTTGACATATGAATTTGGAGGAGTGGGGGACACAGTTCAATCCATAGCAACACCTGAAGTGGGTAGACTTACCTTCATTGTGAAGATAAGGGAAGTGAGGATCGGAGAGGTGAAGTAACTTGCCTAAGGTCACACAGCTAGGAGGTAGTAGAACTAAGATCTGACCCCAGGTCTGAGACTTGAGTTCCCACATTCTTCCCTGCCCCCTGCATGCCTCGGGGTGGATAGATGGCAAATCTGAGGGCCTCATGGACGACAGTGGAAAGAGTTGCAGCGATCAGGAAGAGGTCAAGTTCGTGAAATTACAGGCTTGGCTGGAAAGGGGAAAGCGACCCTCCGAAGGGAATCTTTAATTAGACAGGGTCAGCTCCCTCTGGCTGGGATGTCTGGTTGACACTCACTGCCAGAGGACACCCCGCGTCAGCATGTCCTCCCGAGGCGCGGAGGCCTCCCCCCCAGCCGCCAGCATGCACTTTCAAAGGTGGTTTATTGGAGTTTGCTCCCCAAGGGCCACTTCCTGAGCAGAACTCGAAGGCAGTGCAAGATGCTTATGCAGAGGTTTTCCTCTTGGGCGGCGTTGGAAGGGATGGAGGCTGGTCTGAGTAAGCAGGTCTGGGCGGCCTGGGACTTCCGGGCCGAGATGCTGGGAGCTGCTAAGCCTGGCCATCGGTGCCTCTGTCTCTCTGCACCCTCCGTGGGACCAGGGCAGGAAGTGGCATCCCTGTGGCTTCCTGGCCTCCTTCAGCAGCCCTCTCCCACCCTCTGGTCCCCTCCTGGGGTCCTGGAAAGGAAGAGGAGCTGGAGGACCCAGATCGTGGCACCAAGAGCCAGGCATCCGGGAGTCCGGTGTGAGATGCGTTCTGCCTGCTGTGCAGCCTGCACGCACTCGCTCTGAGCCTCGATTTCCCCCACATAGAAAATGAAGAACTCTGAGTGCTCCGGGAGCTAGAATTCAGCACCCTAAATAATAATAAAAGTAACTATAAAACTTATTCACCACCTTCTACATCCTTGGTCCAAGGAAAATCGCTTTATATATACACCATCTCGTGTAATGATTGCAAACACCCCGTGAGAGACTGTAGGATTCCCTCTTTGTTTTACAAATGAGGAAACTAAATCTCAGGGAGGTTAAACTAAAGTTGCCTCCAGTGACAGTTGGCTACGCTTTTGGGCACCCACTCAGCGGCCATCTCTACCTCCCTCCTTCCTAACAGAACTACAATTTTACCCAGGCGACCCTCTGTCCCCACATGTCTCAGGATCCCGAACTCGGCCCCGTGATCCCTAAGCCGCCCACCACACGGCGTTCAAGGCAATGCCAATGCTCCGTGGTGGTCTGTGCCTTGTGTGCAGTGAGCTTCTGAGCTCATAGCATTGCTCAGTGTGTGGCCCCAGCTCCTGCTGGCGGCCACCCTGTGAGCACGAGAGACCCTTGCTCGGGGTGGCCCGGGGTTGAGCAGAGAAGGAATTGAGTCTCCGATGTCCACGCTGAGTTGTCCCGCTGGTCACTCTTGAGCCTGCTCTCCCTCTAGACTTCCTGTTTTGTCAGAGCATCAATTTTCTTAGTTTTCAACCCAGTCCAACACTATCTGAATCCTGACATAGTTAATAAACGACTGATAGGACATAATCCAACTCTGAACTCGTCCCCTTTCAGATCAGTACCCGAATGAGATAAGATTTCTTGTCTGTCTCAATAAATAATTTAAAAAGCATTTATTTATTGAGTGACTACTAAGTATGTAAACACTGTATATGTAGGAAATCATTTCAATTCTCACAGTAGGCTGAGAAGGCAGATGGAATTGCTCTCTCTCTCTCTCTCTCTTTTTCTAAAAGAGCGAACACAGACGCAAAGAGGTTAAGTGACCGAGGTAAAGTTCGAAAGGCTTGTAAGTGGCCGAAAGTGGTTTCAAAACCAGATATCTAATCTTTTCCGCTGTTGCACACTGTTTCCCCAACACCTGCAGCCTACACGTTTCTCCCTCCCCAGGGAGACCAGCAGCAAGCCATAGAGTGAGACTAGTTCCCATCCTGGTTTCAACTTCCCCCACACACTCTGGAAAATTGCCCCTAAGGGACCAGGACCCATCAGGAGATGAAGTGAGATCAGGTCTTCAGGTCAGATGAGAAAGACCATCTCGGACTTAGGAAGGAAAGCAAGAGGATGTCTCCCATTTTGATAGAAAGGAAGACATCCTAGCCATAGTTCCCTCCCTAGTGGACATGGTAGGGATGCACTCTGCCTCCTCTCTTATCCAGGATTCACTCCTTCCCTGGGGTGAAATACATTCATCGGCACAAATGTGTTGAGCATCTACTATGTGCCACATTCAGTTCTAAGTGCCCAGGAGAGACCAACGAAGAACAGAAAATTCTCGTTGTCAGGGGCCACCCTTGCTATCTGGGGTGTTGGTTGGATCCTGCCTCTCCCAGTCTTGAAGGAGTGGCCTCATGTAGAAGATGAACCTTGTTGGTTCTCTCTTAAAACTTTGTGATCATCTAAATACCTGGTCTATTATTTTTCTTAAAGATTTCATTTATTTATTTGAGAGAGAGAGAGAGAGAGAGAGAGAGAGCAAGCACAAACAGGGGGAGGAGCAGAGGGAAAGGGAGAACCAGACTCCCCGCTGAGCAAAGAGCCCAATGTGGGGTTTGGCCCCAGGACTCTGAGATCGTGATCTGAGCGGAAGGCAGACACTTAATCTGCTGAGCCAGCCAGGTCCCCGCTGGTTTATTTTTAATAGCTGCAGTTGTCGAGGGCATGCCAAGACCAGAGGGAGGGATCTCAGGCAGCACCTAGTTTCAAGCTGCCTGGAAGCCAGACCCCCAGGCAGCGGCTTTTAAAGTATGCAAATATATACAGTCCTGTGGGAGCCCAATTGGAAATCCTTCTGGCCGTTAGAAGTGTGTGTAAAAGCTTCCCTCTGGGAGACAGTAGCACGGTAGAGCGCGGGCAGAGGGAGAGGTCGCGCTGGTGCACCGCCATGAGCGCTGGAATGCAAACATGGCGCCCACCAGCTCCTCCATCTCTGGGGAGACTCCCAACAGCCCCCACTCCGCCAGCAGACACTTAAATTGGTGGTCAAATCTCCTTCACATACAGTCTGGTGCTTTCCAAACTGCTCCTGTACTGGGCCCTGGGGGTGAGTGAGTCTGTGGGTGAGAGCCCTTCAAGAGTGGTCTCCCAATTCCCTACCTTCCTTCAACCTCCCAACAGGAAGAGTCCTGAAGGTTTTTGGTGCAAATCCTTTGAAGGATATCATCCCCCATGCTCTGCAGGGGTCCCTTATAGAAAGACCTGAGGGACCCACCCCACTCTGGTCCTGAAGTCAGAAGCATTTATCACCCACCCAACTGACTCTACTTCCTTTTAAAACCTCAGAACCTATTAGGTGATGATCTCAGGGTGGTGGGATGGAGCCCCATCTTGGCTCCGCCCTGAGTATGCGTGGAGCCTGCTTAAGATTCTCTTTCCCACTCCCTCTGCCGTTTCCCCCACCTCATGCTCTCTGTCTCTCTCGAAACAACATCAGAGCGTGTGCTGGCCTCTTTCTACCACGGTCATTGTCCGGCTACTTGATGATCAGTTACGACAATAGTCTCTGAATGATTTTCGCCTGTCCTCTCCCACTATTTTTTTTTAAATCTCTCTCTCTCCTTGTTATTGTTTGAAGTATTTCGGTATTATTTCACCCCTGCTTTTGTTGTAAGCTCCTTGAACTCTGGAGATGTGTGTGTATGAACTGATGTGTGGATACAAACAGGGGGAAGGAGCTAATCCCCAGCTCTCACGGAGGGGAGGTTTAATAGCGGCAGGAGCAATTAGAGCGATGACGGATATTCCTGAGGTGCTGCGTGCTGATGGCCCTGTGGTACCCTTCTCAGGCACGGTTTCATTTGATCTCATGATCACCCCCTCAGGAAAGATATTGTCTTCAGTTTATAGAGAAAAACAGAGGTTCTAGGAGGTCATAACACATGGTCAGAGCTCCCACCTAGTTTTTTAAGGGGCTGAGTGTGGATTTGAAATGTAGCTGTTGGGTTCCACAGGCCACGCTCTTAACCACTGGCATGCTTCTTGCCGAGAGGGAGGGGCAGGTGTCTACCTTGTGCCAGGCACGGGGAAGGATGTTCGTCACATCATCGTCCTCTATTAGCTCTTTGAGACAGGGCTTTGGCTTATAGCTGGTTTTTCAGTATCTAGAAGATGCCCGGCACTAAGGAAGTGCTCGCTTGTTCCATATTTGTGAGTGCAAGAATGAAGGACTACATGAATGAACATGAGAATCAAGAGCTGTGGGAGTACAGAGGCAGGAAAGATTTTTTCCCAGTTTGGTATCGGTGAGAGGAAAAGAGAAGAATTGGTAATAATTCCTTCTGATTCTGGCAGTAAAATTCTCTAAAACCTCCTAACAGGCTCTGTGATCTATTCAGGGCCAGGTAGGCAGGCAGAAGTCAGACCTCTGGAGGCATCACGAGGAGTCTAGATGGGGGAGATTCCACACCCGGACGTGGGAGAGAAGGGAATTCTCACTCACGGGCAGGAGAGAAGGGAATAGGGGAACCCCAGGTCTGTCTGTGTCATGGCGAGAGGGCAGAGACTTGGAAATCTTTCCTCCATAGAAATCTGCCTTGCAACCAAAGTTTTTCCAGATGGACCTTTAAGTTCTTCCTCCTGTGGAGCGCTCTGTTTGTCTCCCAGGGTCGTTGGATCTGGGGAAGGTTGTCCTGACCAGACGGTTGGGAGTAGGCTGTGTGCAGCTTCAGGGAATTGCCTAGGGACCCCAAAGAAGGTCCCCAAAGGAAAGCCTGTTGTGTGAAACTCCCATTCAAAAAGGCAGAGGGCCAGGAAACCAAGCAGAAACCCTCACCATGGAAGGTGCTGGAGAGAGGCTGCTTTCCCAAACCGGGAGCCACTAGAGTCCCAAGTTACTCATGCTCTAAACCAACTCTTCCCTCCCAGGTCAAAAGTAGGCTCAACCTAAGGCAGCACCGCCTCCCTCTAGAGTCACCTCTTAATAGAACCCTTTACAGGTTGCCATTTCATTGCTAAAGAGGTAATGAAGGAGATTGAAAGGGAAAGAAAATCCTCTTAAAAACCTGCCACTCTGAAGACAGTTTAATATTTCTTTCCAGTTCCAGGATTGCCTTGGACGCAAAAAACGCGAAGGCTGCAGCCTCCAGGACCTGGATGCGGGCCCTCGGATGGCTGGGCGGCCCCCTCCCTGGGTGTGCACAACCTCAGTGGTGTTCACAATCACAGTGAGTGCAAGTATTGCGTGGTGTGCTTGTGGGTTTGCAGAACTTTCATGCATCTGATACTTCTTTCGCTCCTTCCAAGCTGCTGGACCGACAGAGGCTTTGGCTGTGAGATCCATCTAGAGCTGTTCGTCTGACTAGCAGGGCCCAGGTGCCTTCCTCCACCCTAGAGGCGCTGTGGCAGCCTCCCCCGCAAGGCTAGGCCAGAACCTTCCTGATCAGGAGCTGGGTCTTCCTCCTAGCCTTTCCACACCTTCCAGAGGCGGGTCATAGCAGCATCCTCTCCATTCACGGAGGAGCAAGCGGGTTTGGAGAGTAAGTGACCTACTCGAGGTGACCAACTTGGCTGTGAACTCAGATCTTCAGGATGCTAGCGCTGTTGCAGCCCCAGGCTCTGAGTTGTCCCACTCTGCGACTCTTCGAGCTAACGCAAGGTCCCGTTTTGCGCGCATGTGGATCCTGCTGGAGGCCCCACTCTGGATGTGCAGGCGGCTCCCTTAGGTTCTGTCCGAGGGGGCGTGGCTTTCCTCGGCGTGCGTCATTAGAGTGGGCGTGGCTGTCTTCCACCAGCATCCTGCACATTTTAGAACCCAAAAATGCAGAGATGCAGCGCAAGTTGTTCCCAGTGGCTACAAGCGTTATCAGAGGGGAGGAGCATTCCACGGGGGAAGTGGCGATGGCCCCCAGGGTCGACCAGAAGGTGGGATTTAATCTCCCATAATTCCATCAGCTACTTCCCCCATTCCCGGTCATGGACAGTTGATGGTTTTCAGTGCCATATAAGGGGCTGTGGAAATGCCCCAGTTCTACAGCCGCGCCCACATGTCCCTCATCCACTCCCTACTGGCGTAGTGACAAATGAGATGTCTGCCTGGCGCGTCCCACCTTCCCCCCTGCATCATACACTCATGCTGGCTGTGTGCTCTTGGGCAAATTGCTTAGCACTACGAATGGAATTGTACACCCCCCTCCCCAATGATATGCTGAAGTCCTAACCCTCAGCACCTCAGAATATGACCTAATCTGGAAATAAGGTTGTTGCAGATGCGATTAGTTAGAAGAGGTCATGCTGGAGTAAGGTGGCCCTAATTCAATATGACCAGTGTCCTTATAAGAAGAGGAGAAGGGATACGTATATAGAGAAGGCCATGTGAAGACAGAGACACAGAGAGAAGGCTCTGTGACAGTGGAGGCGGAATGAGAGGGACACAGCGGCAAGCCAAGTAACCCCCAGGATTGCCAGTAACTTCCAGAAGCTAGGAGAGGAGCGTGGAACCGAATGTCCTTCAGAGCCCTCCAGGAGGAACCAACCTTGCCAACATCTTGATTTTGGACTGGCTTCTAGCTTCCGGAACTGTGAGAGAATATATTTGTGTTGTTTTAAGTCACCCAGTTTGGGATGATTTATTCCAGCTGCTGTAGGAAACGAATACAGTTAGCCATTCTGCCAGAACTGAACTGGCATTGTGTCTCTCTCTCTTGCCTGAAACCCTTCGGTGCCTCCCTGCTATCTTCCAGATCAGCTGCGGCTATCTGGCATGGCTCACCGGGCCTTTCCCATCTGGTCCTATCCTGCCCACCTCACTGGCCTCCTCCCCAGTCTTTCCCACCACAAGCCATCCAGCACAGCTACAGAATGCCTTGTTTCTTGGTCTGGGGAACTCCTATTCATTCTGCAAAACCCAGCCCAAATCTTCCCTCCTCGGGAAAGGCTTCCAAGATCTATCTAGACAGAGAGAGCGAGTTGCTCTCTCTTCAGTGATTGAGAGCACCCTGAAACACCTCTATGATTGCGGTAACCCAAGACCAGATGCCACATGGGGGTGCCTGGGGGGTTCAGTCAGTGAAGCCTCTGCCTTTGGCTCAGCTTATGATCCCAGGGTCCTGGGATCAAGTCCAGCACTGGGTTCCCTGCTCAGTGGGGAACTTGCTTCTCCCTCTACTGCTCCCACTCCCGCTCCCCCTGCTCGTGCTCTCTTTCTCTCTCTGTCAAATAAATAAATAAAATCTTAAAATATATATAGAGAGAGGCGCCACACGAAAACAGGCACTTTTGTTCACTGTTGTGTCTTCTGAGTCTAGGTAATAGGCACTCCCTAAATATTTGCTGAATAAATGTATGAGTTAAGGCAGGAAGGCAGGAGTGCAGTTTGCTGTAATCATAGTCCTTCGAGAGTCTCCTTGTGGACGGAGCACCATGGCTTGGGGACTCATTCTTTCTGTGAGCCTATGGATGACAGGGAGAAACAGGCTTCTTTTCAGCATCTGCGACTGGAGGGGATGAGGTTTGAGGAACACAGAGCACACGGTGATAAAAGGAAGCCTGGTGTGCTTGCCGAAATAATAAAAAGGCATTCTCATGTCGCATGTCTTCTCGCTGCAAATGCTGGAAAGATAGCACAGAGAACAAAGAAGGTCTGACGCGAGGCGATCAGCAGGAGCTGTGCGTCCCTGGGTGCCAGGAACAATACGTATGAAATGTCATCAGGAACACAGGCCCGAGTGCGGGAGGTCACCCTGCCCTGCCTCTGGGGGTGCAGGTGAGGAAACAGAGCCCGAGAGGGAAGGAGTCTGTGCAGGTCACGTGGTCAGATGGCCGCAGGATGTCACACTGTCATTTGTCTGCTGTTTTCATTGGAGTGTCACCTGCCTCCTATTTGATCCCAATTCCTAGTGGAACACCAAAGTGGAACACCAAGGGCCCCCATGGGCTGTCGCAGAGGTGAAAACTGAAACCTGTGTCCCCGCAGGGATGGGGAGGGAGGACAGGACATAATAAACGAAGGGATGCATTAGAAGCAGAGCGTGCTGAGAGCTCTGCGGGAATTTAAGTAGCCACTTGGCATCGGTTGTTAGGAAGGCATCTCTACGCAGGTGACATTTAAGCTGGGATCTGAATGACAAGAAGGAGCCAGCCCGCGGACGGTCTTCGGTCTCCGGGAAGAGCAGAATGAACAATAAATGCAACGATCTTAGGGGCAAATCGGGTATGGTGTCATCCCTGAAAGGGGAAATAACACAAGTTGGGGACACCGGCCAGTCTCCTGCAGAGCGTTGTCTTAGGTCACGTTCCATAGACGTGGAGCCTGAGATGGGGGTCCTTGTGTAAGCCAGTTCAAGAAGGAACGTTCTCGGGAGGAACCTGTAGGGAGTGAGGACTGTGCAGTGTGGAAGGGGGCGATGCTGGGCAAAGATGTGGTTGGGGCGGAGTCCAGACTCAGGCGGACCCCGCGGGGAGCTCCGGGCCTTGCGTCGCACCGCAGCTGTCCCGGCGAGGCAGCAGTCACGGCCACGGGCCCCTCCTGGGGAGTCATGGCCATACATTCCAGGCCCTATGTTTCTGGGCAACACAGCTCCCGGCCACCAAGGGCTGTCTCCCCGAAAGGACGCGGGCGTGAGCTATCGGCCGTCAACATCTGCAACAGCTGGGGAATGGGTGTCTTGGCCCCTTAAAGAAATCTGGACGGGACACCAACTCCGTGGAGTAAATCTATTTCACGCCTGGAAGGTGGGGAAGGGACTTCGACACCCACGGCCCCGTTTCAGACTTACAATCACCGGGCGTGGAAGTCTTTGCTGTTTTGCAGATTAAACACCGGCGCTAGGAGCGCTGAAGGCTCTGGCTGAGTTCACGCTGCTGGGAAGCAGCAGGAAGTCGGGCCTCAGACCCGGGTTTTGTGATCCTCCGGATGCTCCGTGCACCCCTTCGCACGGCCTCTGACCCTATGTAAATGCCGAGTCAGGTGCCGCAGACCACAGGTGACGTGTCCTGCTGCAGTGTGAATGGTTCGAAGCCCGCCCCGCGAACAGGCTCCCTAGAGAGGGTTGACTCCTGGGAACCCACCTTTGATGGGATCCTGGTCCTCATCCCTGGTTTAGTTCCGGGGGCCTGTACCTTGTAGAAGAGCTCTCCAGGCTTCTTGCCTGAATGCTGGCTGGTCGGCTCAGCAGAGACCCTGGGGGACTCAGGGTCTGAAGGTACATGGTGACAAAGGGCTTGGAAGCTCCAGGTTACAACCACAGAGCTGAGTTTGTGCCATTATGGGCTTCGTCCGCCTGTGTCGGGCATCTCCTGGAGATAGTTTGCAGGGCCCATTTGTGCCTGGGGAGCAGAGGGTCCCTATAAGGGAGCTCTGAGCCCCCAGCTTTTGTTCACATTACTAATTTTTAAGACTTTGTTTATTTTAGAGAGAAAGAGAGACAAAGAGAGAGAGGGAGAGAGTTGCAGGGGGTGGGGAGGGCAGCCGGAGAGAGACAAGCAGACTCCCTGAGGAGCATAGAGCTCAACTTGGGACTCGATCTCACCACCCTGAGATCATGACCTGAGCCAAAATCAAGAGTCAGACGCTTAACTGACTGAGCCACTCAGGCGCCCCCATGTTGGTCATTTTTTATTTAGAAATTTTCCTAAAGGGTACAGATGTTGAAAAAAAAAATCGCCTCTTCTCAATGAGATTGTTGTCATTCTGACAACTGTTTACTGTTTGGGGGCTAAATATAGTATCTCTTTCAGGAAGGAGAGGCGGCTTGCCCCTAAACTAAATAACTCCAGATTCTGCCTCTTATGGTGGAATCCGTGCCCCCTGCTTCATATACTGAAGTCCTAACCCCTCACCCCCGGTATCTCAGAATGTGACCTTATTTGAAAAAAGGGCCATTGCAAGTGTCATCAGTTACGATGAGGTCACGCTGGAGTAGGGAGAGCCCCAAATCCAATATGGCGGACATCCTTCTAGAAAGGGAGATGGGCCTGATTGCTTTCCACTAGAACTCATGAGTTTCAGTAAGTAAATCCACCAGCCTACATGTTGGTATGACCCAGTGATCATTCTAATGGCTCCTCGGGTGGACAGAACTGGGTGTGACAGCGGGAAAATGATCCCAACAGCCCATCAGCCCAGGAGCTGGGCGCTAGGCGGACACACGGCTCCTAAGCTCTCCAGCCATTGGCTCAGTCCAAAGATAGGTCTCTGGATGCCAGATGTCGTCCAGCTGTGCTTCTCCACAGCTTCTCCCGTTCGTCCAACTGCCTTCTCACCAATCTTGGTTTATCCCATTCCTTTTGACTGGGCACTCTTTAAAAAAAAAAAAAGGAAGATTTTTCTGTTTCTCTTCCAATATGTGCTTTTTCTGCAAGAATGAAGCCAGTCACCTTCCCCTGGCAAGACGATCAAGTTTAAGAGTGGCCTCCTTCATGTTGCTTCTCCGTAATGGGAAAGAGTTCACTCATGCTGAACCGAATGACTGGGGAAAATAACAACAGCTCTTTTCATTGTCAAGTCTGACAGACATGGGGCTGCTGGGGTCTGGGCCCTCCTGTGCGCAGTCACCCCCTCGCCCGGTGGCTGCTCCTTTGCTGTGGGTCAGCAAGTCACATCATACCCCTGTGTTATCATCATGTGTTAAGTAAGAGTGAATAAGGTTTTGACAAAGGTCTTCCCCTTTCCGGATTTATACCACTTCGAGAATCCGATGAAGGGTATGCCCTCCACCCCCGATTCACGGAACCATAAAACATTTAATATAATTTCAGGTATTCTCTGTTCTCCAGAGCCAATCGGTGTTTAAACCATCAGGTTAAGAACCCCTGGCTTAAAATGGGATTGAAAAAAAATAAAATCCCCCGAATGATTTTTAACAGTATTAGTGACTTCAGGAGTGCCTGGGTGGCTCAGTGGGTTAAAGCTTCTACCTTCGGCTCAGGTCATGATCTCAGGGTCCTGGGATCGAGCCCCGCATCAGGCTCTCTGCTCAGCGGGGAGCCTGTTTCCCCCCCCCTCCATCTGCCTACTTGTGATCTCCCTCTCTGTCAAATAAATAAATAAAATCTTAAAAAAAAAAAAAAACCAGTATTAGTGACTTCTACCAAGGCTAGTCTGTTAAAATGTGAAGTTTTGTGTTACAATCTGATCAGGAAAAGAGATGACGGAGGAAGAAGGAAGAGAAGGGGCAGATCGTAAAGAAGGAGGAGGGGGAGGCGAAGGAGGAAGGGAGAGCCGTGGGCGCACGCTGACAAGTGTCAGGAAGACGGGCCTCGGAGAACAGACACGTGTCCCGATGACTTGGGCTGACCAGGGAGTCAGAAGCACGGCCCTTGTCACAGTGGCTTAGATTCAGTGTGCTGTTGAAGAAATGCTCCAGCCCCCAGTCACTTGGGGATGCCTCACAGCCCGGAAGCAGCTGGGGACAGCACTTCCCGGCTGGCCAGCCACCGGGGATGCTCTGAAAGGACTCCAGCTTTGTCTTCGTGGAGGAAAACATTAAGGACAGAAGGAGAAGAGCTGCGACTTACCAGCTGTGTGACCTTTGGCAAATCCCTGTATTCTCTGCGCCTCCGTGTCCTCTTCTGAAACATGGGAGTGATTGCCCCATCTGGCCGGCCTCTCAGGGGCGTGTTGAGATCAGGAATTTACCGACTGACGGCTCCAGGTTGACGTAAGGGAAGGCCATCAGTCAGTGGGGCAATGACTCGTAGGGCTCAGTAGACCTAGTGCGCAGGGATGTGGTACCGCCCCCCGGGACCCATTCTCCTCCAGGACAGGAGGTGGTCAGGCTCAGGGCCCTGGAATGTTCTGCCACTTTGTTCGGAATCACTCCCAAAGGCAACTGACTCTGTGTGTCCACTTCCACCTGCCCCAGAGCGGAGCGATCTCCCCGCCAGCCATCTTGCTTTCCCTCAGCTCACTCAGACGCGGTGCCAGCTAGAGCCGAGTCATCGCATGTGGCCATGGCCACCTCCCCAGAGACGCCGTGGCTGTGACATGGTCCTCGGTGCCTAGTGGGCCCAATCTCTAGAAATGGTTTCTGGGGAGGAGTAGAGTCACTTTTTCTCATCATACAAAGTCACCGAATTCAACCTATCTTTCTGAGTGCTTACTAAGTGCGAGGTGTTTTCTGGGGATGCTAACAAAAGACAGATGTCGTCTCTGCCATTTACGGGGGGGCGAAGGAGCCTGCAGAACTGAGTGGCTTGCATGGGCTGAACCTGTATGGACATTGTCTCTAACCCTCAAAGCCTTCTGGTGAGGTCACAGCATCCCCATCTACGCTTTCCTCGTCAAATGGTGAGGAGCTCTGCAGGGTGGTGAGGCTTAATACGAAGAGGTCTGCAGCAAGATTCTCCCTACGATGGTCAATTTTAGGACTCAACCCGAATGGGCCACAAGTGCCGGGCATTTGGTCCAGCAGCATTCTGTGTGTGTCTGTGGGAGTGTTTCTGGAACCAATTAGCATTTGAATTAGCAGGAAGAGTAAAGCACGTGCCCCACCTTCCCCAGCCGGTGTGGGTGGGCCTCATACAATCAATTGAGGGACTAGATAGAACAAATAGCTGAATGAGAGGGAACTCCCCTTTCTTGCTTGCTTTCAAGCTGGGGCCTCAGTTTTTCCTGCTTTTAGACTCGAACTGAAGTATGGTCCTTTCTTGGTCTTGAGACTATTGGCCTTTGGGCTGGAATGACACCACTGAGAGTGTCATATATAAACCAACTTCGCCTGGAGAGTTCTGCTGCCTTCCGAATTAGCTAGGTGTGCATGGATCAGAAGCCAGATTGTCCAGTGATTCTCTTTGGTGGGTCCCTCCACGCCTGCATCCACGAATGCCCTCTGATGACTCCCTTGGCTTCCCATGGCCCAAAGTGCTCCAGCTGCCTCCCTGGGTACCAGAGAGTAACTGGCTACCAGGAGGTTTCAGACACCATTTAGTTTTGAAAGGACTTTGCTATCCTGCCAGCCTATGTGCAAACGGGCTAGAAACATTAGCACGTGCATTTTCAGAGGGCCGACCACATGCTCAGCACCATATAGATAAAAGATCAGAGATAAAAGATCCAGGTCTGACTCTCAAGGAGCTCCCCTCCTAGCAGAGGAGATAAGACACTACCACGTGCAGTGGACCGTGTCTAGGACGGGGCTTGGGGGTGGGAGGTGGGGGTGGGGCGTGCGAGAACCCAGACCAAGGATAACTGTCCCAGCCTGGGAAAAGAAGACAGGATGTGTCCAGAGGAGGAGAAGCTTAAAGAACAAATAGGTATATGTGACAGATGAAGGAAGGGTATCTGGATGAAGGGATCAGCATGCACGGTGGCTCAGAGGCGGGGGGAGATCTTTGGGGAACTGCCGGCAGCAGCCTGCATGCAGTCAGGGATGGGCACAGCTGTGGGGAAAGAAGATGGTACAAATTAGGCAGGGACCAGAGCTGGGGCATCTTCGGTGGCATAAAAAGTGCTTTGCATCTTCATTCTGTGTGTTCCAAGGTGCCCTCAAAAGGTTTCAAGTCGAAGAGGTGAGGCCAGAGCTATGTGTTAGGAGGATGCCCTGTGGTGTTGAGCTTAAAAGGCTCCAGAAAGAGTCTGATATGCAGAACATTCTCTGCAAATGAGTTCGTCTTCTACCCCCGGCCCCTCCCCTTGGTCCTGGGCTCATCCCCCCTTCCTCGGGACCCTGGGCCTCTTCTCCCATTTATTCTTGACTTCTGCAGTGGCCCCTCCTATAGGCCTGATCCAGGCTCACTGAGCGTTTCCAGTGAGTGACAGGGAGGGATGGAAGCACGGCGTCCCACTCTGTGTCCAGGGACGCTAACAGGGCAGTGATCTAAGCTAGCGGGAGACAAGCCGACTGGCTTTAATACACGCTAATCAATTTCCTTGAATTCACCCCCAGTGAACCACTAGCTCAGAAAATAGGGGCTATCTGGAGGGGTGGCCCAGTGGGATCATTGTGCACATGAACACTTTCTGGAAAGGAGTACGGATTGCTCAAATATGCTCTAATGAAACAGAGAATTCCCTAGCAGAGGAAGGAGAAAACTCAAGGAGAACAGCCTTGATTTTGTGCTGAATTCACAGTCAAAAGCTTCTCCAAATGAAGAAAGGCAACCCCTGAGCCCCGGGGAGAAGGCTTGAAATTGCCAGAAAAGCAGAAACCGATGGGGAGGCTTGGCAGCGGTGGGGACGACACGGAGGCTCAGCTGTCCTGCCCCTTGCTGGGCACGCAGACTGCAGGCAGTGTCTCCGTGATGTCCTCAGCACGGCTGCAGGGACCACGTCAGGTAGAATGCCATCCGTTCCGTCCACCCAACAGGTCCCGGGGGGTGACAGCTCCCCTTGCTCTCCCATGGACGAGGGCTCTCCCCTTCCTCCTGAGTTGATTTCCCTGACAACGGATCATCATCTTTGTTAAGCTGCAAGATCATATGTCTAGAGCACCTGCTACCTAGTAGGCATTCAATAAACAGAGACCATAAATAGAAACCTTTACAACCTCCCGGAGGCCTTCTGCAGGGGGAGGGTAAAGCAAACTGGGTCGGGCTGCAGGGGCAGGGGGAGTTTACGGTGCATCTCTGCTTGGAAGGGTCATGGCCGAACAGAATTGTCCCCTAACTCATCAGCTGCACTCTGAAAGGCCAGCCTCTGCTGGAGTCGAAGAACACGATAAGCACACCCGTCACATCCCCTCCGGGTCTCCGAGTCCCATATTCCCTGTGCCAAAATGCCCGCATGCAACCTCTGATTACCAGTCCCGTGGCCATTAAGAACTCAGGGAGGCTGAGCTGGAACCTAAATTCCTCCAGTCCGGCGAACGATGCCTGTTCCTGCCGGAGGGGGTGTGGAATTTTGTCAACCAGGACCGGGCCGATGGCCCATCTGGCCAGGCATCTGTCCTGACAAAATTACAGCCAAGGCGGGGGTGGGGTGGACAAATGGAGCAAGGAGATTTGGGGGCAGACCTCAGTCTGCAGTTTGGGGAATGTGACTACCCCTCCCCGTTTCTTCATCTGCCGTTGGGGGTGATGGCACCATTTTCACTGGGCCTTTGTGGGCCCGAGCTGAGTTGGTGGGCACGGAGGGCCTTGTCCAGGGTTGGAGACTGAGAAGCTGTTCAGCATATATAATTTCCATTAGTTTATTTCCTCATTCACTCCTTCCTAAGGGACCCCCAAACTCAGGCACTCTTGGCATTGACTCGACCTTCTGCGAGGTTCCCATGCCCTCTGGGGATGGCGGGCACTTTCTTCAACATTCCCTACTGCCTCCAATGTCTCTTCCTGTCTGTATGTCACACGTGAGCTCTAGGCTCATGGTCACTTTCAAGACGACCACCCATTGGCTCATCCTCCCCCTCCAAGTAGCTTCTGGGGAAATACTGGCTCCCACCCCTCTTATCTTCATCCAGCCCTGACGAAGTGGGGCCACTCGTCAGAGCTGCGCTCCCAGGGCTCACGGCTCACCTCCCCAGCCTAATCTGGGGACTCACTGGGTGGAGCTACTAAGTGCAAGTTCTCACTGCCCCAAACCCACCCCATGCCCTCCTGTCTCCATGCCTTTGGTCTTGTAAGGCATGGACTTGCAAAACAAGTACACCCAAATCCACATGTTGAAGCCCTAACCCCCAGTGTTATGGTATTTGGAGATGGGGGGTAATCGGGCCTGGATGAGGTCATGTGAGCAGAGCTTTTGTGATGAGATTAGTGCTCTTATAAGAAGAGATGCCAGAGCGCTGTGTGTGTGTGTGTGTGTGTATGTGTGTGTAGCAAGCAGGCAGTTGTCTGCAAACCAGGAGGAGAGCCTTACCAGGAACCAAATCAGCCGATACCCAAATCATGACCTTCCCACATCCAGAACCGGGAGAAACACATTTCTGTTGTTTGGGTCACCCAGGCTATAATTTGTTATGGCGGTCACTATAGTGACAATGGATACTTTCCCCTCTTATTTCTTTTTTAACAACTTTATTGAGATGTAATTCACATACCACACAATCCACCATTTAAAGTCTAAAATGCAATGTTTCTTGGTATATTCAGAGTTGTGCAATTATCACCACAATCAATCTTAGAACATTCTCAACACCCAAAAAGAAACCCATGCTCATCAATAGTCACATCCTATTTCCTGCGCCCCCAGCCCCATCTCAGCCTTAGGCAACCATTAACGGACTTGCTGTCTCTCTAGATTTGCCTATTCTTGACATTTCATATAAGTAGCGTCATACAATATGTGATCTTTTGTGGTGACCGGCTTCTTTCACTTAGCATAATGTTTTCAAGGTTATTCCCTGTTGTGGCATGACTCAGTACTTCTTTCCTTTGTATAGTTGAAGAAATGTTCCTTGTATAGATATGCCACATGCTATATTCACTCATCAGTTGATCGACCTTTGGGATGTTTCCACTTTTTGGCTCTTATGACTAATGCTTGAACATTCATGTATGAGTTTTGAATAGACATATGTTTTTCTTTCTCTTGGGTATATACGTTCAAGTATATACCTGCTATTTCCCTGAGAAATTAACATAGAAGCAATTAAAAAAATACGGAAACTTCCCTTCTCAAAAATTAACCAACCTATCTGCATTCCTCCTCTTCCAGTAGAGAACTTGCCCCTGGTCCCATCTAAGGCAGTTCTCTCCAGCCCATGCTAGGGTCCTGCACTTTCTTATTCAAGGATTTTGTTTCTTCCAATATCCATTGGCTCTGCTACATCAACACTTTGTCCGTCTACTGGACCATTTCCATCAGCACCCAACCTTGCAGATGAAGGACAGCTCTCTAGACCCTATGATCCCTTCCGGCCACATCTCCATTTTTTTCCTTCCGTTTATAACAAAATCACTCAGGAGTGATCCATTCCCACTATCTCCCCTCCCTTACCCTTTTATTTCCTGGTGGTGTTGGAGTTGTGGTGTTATACCTGCCTCCTCTAGTGTGACAGCCCTCTTTAAGGCCATTGGTGTCGGCCATCTTGCCAAATCCAATGACTGAACCTTAGACTTCATCCCGGTCTACTTATTGATAGCATCTGGCCCAGCCAGTCCCTCCAGAACACCACACTCTCCTTCCTATCTAGCTGCCCACTCCTTCCTATCTAGCTGCCCACTTCTTCTGATCTCCTTTGCTGACCCCTTCTCTCTTCTAGCCTTCAAAGTGTTGAAATTCTCCAATGCTTCCAACCTTTACCCATTTCTCTTCTCTATACTCTCACCCCTTAGGAACTATCATCCACTTCCATGGCTTTAAATATCAACTGTGCCAGGAAATGGCAAACGTTCCATAAAGGGCTAGATAGTAAATATTTCAGGTTTTTTAAGCCAGGCAGTCTGTCGTAACTCCTGGTGTTACAGTATGAAAGCGGCTGCAGACAATGCGTAAATGGATGAGTGTGGACATATTCCAATAAAACTTTATCTACAAAAGGCTGCAGTAGCTGGATTTGGCCCCAAGGTCATTGTCTGCTAAATCCTAAGCTATACGAGCGACTCTAAACTTGATATGTTTTAGTCTAACCTCTCTACGTGTCTGAATATCAGGCCTATATATCAATTGCCCATTTTTTGTCTCCACTTGGATGTTTGCTGGGTTTGTCAAACTTAACACATCCAAAACAGAGCTCTTATATCCATCCACCTCCCCACCCCCCAAAAAAAAAACCCATCCCTTCCTCATGTTCCTTCATCACAGTAAGTGGCACCACCATTTACTCAGTTTTGGAAGCCATGCTTGCTTACCTCCCTTCCTTCCCCCATACTCTCATCCAATCCATTAGCAATACTGCTAGCTCTACTCTCAAAACACACCCAGAATCTAAACACACCAAGCTCACTGTTGCCACAGTAGTCACCTGGACTCCTGCAAAAGCCTCCTCCCTTACCCCTTATATGCACATCTCCATTGCAACAACTGGAGTGACCTTTAAAATCTTGTCAGATCATCTCAATCTGATTAGTCCAAGGGAAATAATGCCACAGATTCTATGTTGAGAGATCCAGCCATGCCTAACTCCCCAACCTCATGGCCTAAGACTCTCATCTTGTTCCTTCCACTCTACTCACATTGCTCTCTTTTCTTTTCCTTGAAAACATCAAGCTAATTCTCACACCTACTGCTCATTCTGCCTGGAGGGCATTTCCTATGAATTACTCTATTCCTCTGTCTCTGCTCAAAAGTCATCTCTACAGAGACCTTTCCTGGGCAATTTCTCTAAAACACCTCCCCAAAGCCATCATTTTTCCTCTAAGTCTTTTCATTGCTTTATTTTTTTTCTTATACTGCTTCTAATTCTTTGATGTTATCTGTTTATTTGTTTATTAGTTTATCAGTTCATCCCTCTCTCTAGAATAGAAGCCTGTGAAAGCAAAACCTTTATTCTATTCATCACTATGTTCCCACTGCTTAGAACAGTGCCTTACATGTAATAGGTATTTAGTAAAGTATTTGTTGAAAGAATGAATGTGTGGCCATGTCATTCACAGCCAAGGTTGATGATGTTCACTTTATTTTTGCTCAGTCGGGAAGACTACAGGACTTGGCGAAATCACCCCTTCAGGAAGCTTCAACGATTCTAGGTCCTAGTTCTGGCTCTGTTGTTAACTGTGACCACAGGCAGGATGTACCCTGGTGTGAGCCTCTGTTTTCCAATTTATATAATGAAGATGCACATTACGATAGTCTCTCTAGTCCCTTCCAGCTTGGATGTCAATGGATGAAATTGAATTGAGCCATTTTAGTGGAATTTCAAGATCAGCAGGAGGAGAGGTCCTAAGGAAGCAATTCAGCAGGACTCTTCAAATGATGCCACATCCTCCTTGCAGTCTTGGCACCTGCGGAAACAACTCCTATTAGTGAGATCAGCATGTTGGGTGGGCAGCCTCAGCCCATGTGCCCATGAGCTCGTGGTTACGAGGAGGTATAATAATGACCGCAGCCCTTCTAGATGTAAAGAGCCACACGTACCCAGCTTTTCTTGCGGGCTTATCTTATTAGTCTTGAATATCACGAACTGATCTGCGAGTTGCTGCCAAGAAAGCTCTTGTCCTATAAATATGACTCAAGAATGCAGGTCAATCAGTTGCATGTCACATCTTTAGAAAAAAAAATACAGCACTTGGTTAGAGTTTAAATTCTGCAATTGTACTCCACATGTCACTTAAATTTATTTGCTATGATATCACCACCAGACTGTCATTAAAATGGGAAAGGACCATCAGTCAGTGCTACAGGGATCACCTTCAAGAGCAGCCAGGAAAATGTCCTGGTTCTCCTCATTAAAAACTCTAAGTCCTGAGCATTTCCATGTTCCTGCTGACTTTTCATGTCCTGCTGCTTATCAGGGCAATCTTTCAAAAGGATGGGCTCAAGAGGGGCTAGTATGAATGTTGAGGACTCTATATTTCACCAAGCACATGATCACTCATCTTGTTGGGTCTCACCTTTGACACGGACTGTCACTGAATCCTGAGGAAGCGTCTGACCGTAAGTCTTAGTTTTGTGTCCTCTTCACCATGTGACCTTGGGGAAACCTCTTCCTCACTCTGGCCCTCGGTTTCTCCACCTGCAATATGAAAATCTTCACTGAGTCCCATTGGACTGGCATTCCCAGACTCCCAGAGATATTTCAAGGTTGAAATTGAGGTCCAAGGGCTGTTTGCATATTTCAAAATTCCTCCTGGGAAGTCTACATTTGCCCACGATCAGGCCACACAAGTTAATTAAATGTCAAGTTTCTTTGCTTTGAGATGGAATGATAACCAACTCAGGTGGTGGCTTAGATGCTCTCACACAGATTAAAAGCTCTGATGGGCTCTATGTGAAGTCATAGGAAATCCTGGATATTATTTTACTGCCTGTGTGTGCCTGATTCATAAACTGGAGGGAAGGAATTAACGGTTTTGTACCTGCAGCCTTACAATCAAAATCTATCAAAGGAAAAGTTGGGTGGAGAAAATATGTGGCATCTCATTGCTGGTGCTGAAAATGTTGCCCGCACGCCCCACTCCGCAGCTGGTCTCTGAAATTTCCTTCCTGGCTGTAAATTCTATGATTTCAACATCCACATTCATTTGAGGATATGTTTCTATCCATCCGAGAAATGTGCTGGAGAGGATATAGCTGTCTTTTTGCTTTTTAAAACAGCCCCTTTCACAGTGAAGTCACCCTCAGGCACCAGCAGAAGGGGAGAGAAATTCACTGCAGTCTACATTACAGATGCAGCTATGTCAAGGTCCTGAAAACAATCAATATGGCACCAATATTAAAGAGATATGTCTTGCCTCATGCCCTGAAGTTCAGCAGTCCGTTGGCTCTGCTGAGCAAGGACAAAAACCAGTTTCCACCAAGGGATCTGTGCCTTTGAGGATCTGTGGATGAAAATATGACCATGTTGACAATAGTGCCCCAAGCTCAGGGACTGAGTTGTGTGACCTTCAACAAGCCATTGACTTTCTCTGGACCTCGGTTTCCCTCCCCGTAGTAAGCGGGAGTCAGGCTATAGTGGATCCTGTGTGCCCCCCAACCAGGTCTGTCTCCCACTTGGTCCAAGTGTCAACTGTTAATGTCCCCTGCTGTCCCTCTCTGGGGAGCGTGCAGGAAGTTCCCTGCTTCTGGAAGCTTCCACCTCTTCTGGAAGGTAGTATCTCAGCCACCCCCCTCCCTAGGATGGGAACAGCCAGTAACAAACAGGTAAGAAGAACAAAGTCTAGCACTTGCCTCCAGCTGGAACCAGCGCTGTGGTATGATTTCCATCCTGAGCTCCCTGTAGGGTCAGATGTCAGTGGAAGCCACATCCTTGCTTAGCTCCTTCCCTGACCTATTCCTCTTCTGTTGTTTCCTTGTTTCTAAAACAACCACCTCAAAACACTGCATCTGGAAACCCTGTTAAAGGCTCTGTCTGCTTCCAGTAAACCAGAACAAAGGCACTAAGGCTTAAAAAAAAATCCTTGTAGGCATATTGGCTAGTTCTTAATCTAGCCAATATGTCTATATTAATAGCCAATAGTCTATAAGAGAAATTCTAGAGCTGGACCTCCCAAGAAGCATTTTGTCACCATCCTTTCTCAATGGGAGGCCTTATTCCTTGGCCTGGCATAATCCTCTCAACCCTGGAATGCTTCCTATCAGTCTAACCAGCCAAATAAAATCCCTCGGACCAACCCTACCATAGGCTCCCCTGCTGGTGCTTCCTGTGCTTATCTCATTACACTCCCAGGTTATCCCTCCGGTGGGTACAACTTGCTCCCTGTCTCTCCATGATGATTTTCACCAGGGACCATCATGGTGAGGCGGAGAAAGCCCCACTCTGGGAGCTAGGGGGGGTCTGCGTTGGCACAGGGCTGGGCCACGTCTCTGCGTCCCACTCCTGTAAGGTCTCAGTTCTATCATCCTTGTAAAACAAGGGGAGAGTGCTGGATCAATGTCTATTACAGTACGCTGCAAGGATCACACGCATTCACATGCTCTGGGAAGCTGTGGCATGAGGTCATCTCAGCTTTAATTTAAGTTCATTTATTCCCGTTGGAGGCTTTTGTAGAAAATCTATTTTCATACAATTAACTTGATCCTCTGTGATCTTGGGACCGAGTCCCAGAAGATCCGGAGTGCTGGGCTAAGGGTTCTGACTTCGTTCTTTAAGTCACCTTTCCCCACACTGTGTTGCATGGAAAACCATTTCCACAAAAGGGAGGGGAAGAGTTTTCCAGATGAGCTGGGGAAGGGTGGCCCTTTCAGGGGAATGTCACAGTAATCTTGTCCTGTAAGGGCTCTGTGAAGTCCAGCTGTATGGACGCTTGCTTTGTGTTGCTGGGCCCGTCATTCCCAATATAACTTGGGCACAAAACCCTTTTTCCAAGGGGTACCATTAACATCCTGTAGGAACTAGAGTGCCCTGGACCACTGTTTGGGAAACTGCTCTATGAGGAGACACATTTGAATGTTTGCAGCCTGGTAGAGACTTACTGAGTTGTCTGTTTTAAGTCGATCCGACCAAAAGCTGTCGGAAAGAAACTGGAGAGGTAGAGGCTGCAGGCTGGGAGACCAGGGATGGCTTATTGTCATGGCGCAGGTGGTGGAGGATGGGACCTTCACCGGGGCAGGCTGGCAGAGGAAGTCAGGAGGAAGAGGCAGACGCGGAGGCACAGGATAGGAAGCGTGGTCAAACCCTGGGAACCTGGGGACTTGAGGATCACTGTCTGGTCTTCAGTTCTCTCCTGGGGGCTTGTTCTAAACACCTTTGGTGCCACAAGAGGAGCATCAAGCATCAAGCCTACCATGAGGCTCCATCCTGTGCAGAGACTGTGTGGGCCGTGAATCCAGGACTCTGATTCTACCCCGGCGTGAGCATCCCAGGGCTCCCGTCCCATGAGCTCTCATCTCCTCTCCTGTCCGGGACCTCTGTCTGCCTGCAGAGAAAGTACATGGGCTCAGGATCAAGCTGATGTCCTGAGTCCCCCCGGCCACGCTGACCTCTACCTGCACCCCCGGACTAGCTTCTGCGTGTTCAGCACTTTCCAGTCTACCGAGCATCACCTCCTCTTAACTAACCATCCCAGAGGTGCTGAGAGAGGTATTCCTTCTTCCGTTTTACAGATTAGAGAGGGGGAGTCGATGAGTCACAGAACCAGGACTTAGACCCACTGAAGTTCTAAGTTCTATGCTCTTTGGCAACAATTCCAAGGCACAATTAAGTCAGCCTACTTGCCTGACTCTGTCTTTCATGCCAAAAAGCGGCATTGTCTCCCGTGCCTCCCTGTTCACACTTGAAGTTGCCTCGGACGCCAGGAGACACACGCTCCTTTCGTGAGTCTGTCTTGGGGAGGCTCTCCGGTGGCCTGGCTCTCTCTTCAGCAGAACTCCATTCAGAGACTCCTGCTGAGGGATACAAGCAAATGCTGAGTGTCACAAAATGTTCAAAACCTGCTCTTCTTCCCAAGACTGTAATGACTCGCTGGGGTGGGACGGGAGCTGCTGCACCCCCTGCGGACCATGCACGATTCCTACCGGCCAGGCCTGGCTCTGGACCGGGGTCTGGCCTCAGCACGTGGCCGCCGGGAGGCAAATGCTCCCTGGGCGCTGTGGGCTTGCGCAGCACCCCTAGGAGAGAGCAGGGGCAGGGGGCCGAAGCCCCTCTGCAGGGGAAAATTTCCGCTGCTTGAAGTGTGTCGCGTTGGACTCTGCCACGAATGCAAGGCCATTGGCCAAAAACACCGAAGGGGTATATTTGAAGGATGCTGGGCAGGCTGGGGAGGGGGCAGGGAATCCTGAGAAGCCACGGCAGAAGAGATGACCGCTGGGGTCGGAAGACAGCAGGCTGAGGACGGTAGTGCCTGGCGCAAGGTGCGGGGGACAGCTGGGGGCAGGAAAGTGCCTGAATGTGACAGAATGGATGGTTATGTCCCAAGAACCCACGTCTCATCATCTTCTTACCACTTTTCTGGTATCAAACCCAGGCTGGCTTGACCAGTTCTGCTCTCACCTGCTGCTGCCTGGTGTAGGAAGCCACAGACAACAGTTCCCACAAACATCAGCCACATACTGGGGATCCGTGAGTGAGTGCAGGACGCTGAACCGGAGTGGGTGCCTTGCCGTCACGGGATTGTGATCCCACAGCCAGTTCACAGCAGACCTGGAATTCCTGCTCGGGTCGCCTGAGTCCCAGTGAGATGTTCTTTTTAGGGTGCCATGCTGGCTGCTCTTCCAAAGGTCTTGGAAGCTGGCTAAATGCCCCGAGCCTAGCTGGTTCTTCCTCAGTTTTGCAACGTTGCTGGGTCTCTAGGCGGTGAATGGGATCCCCGACGTTGTAGATCATGTGTTCCAGACCAGGATGCTCGCCATGGCCCCAGCCATCATTGTTGCTTGCTCCTTCTCACTTATGCCTGGGGTTCATATGACATGGCCTTCCACTAGCCCCTTCTGGAATGCGGCTGCTCTGTCCCTTTTGCTCTGGAAATGCCCACTTTTATGACCAAACGGAGGCCCTTTGGGAGTCAGATCAATTGGACAATCTCCCTGGTTACCGGCTCTAACTTTCAGCTGGGTCGCCATCTGTCCAACCTTGAAAGCCAACGCCATGGGACCTGATGTAGAGAAAAAGGCATCAGGGGCGCCTGGGTGGCTCAGTGGGTTAAGCCTCTACCTTAGGCTCAGGTCATGATCTCAGGGTCCTGGGATCGAGCCCCGCATCGGGCTCTCTGCTCGGTGGGGAGCCTGCTTCCCCCTCTCTCTCTGCCTGCCTCTCTGCCTACTTGTGATCTCTCTCTCTGTCAAATAAATAAATAAAATCTTTAAAAAAAAAAGAAAAAAAAGACATCAGAGGTACATCCAACCCAACATTTCAACAGATACTGAGCATCTATTATGTGCCAGATGCTGCTTTTGAGACAAAGGGATGAGGACCTCACAGATTTGGAAAACTACTCAGTGCAATATGATCAAGTCCATAATAGAAATAAGTTCCAAGTGTTGCGAGAACCCAGACGAAAGCAAAAATAACTCTGCCTGGGGCTCTGAGGCTGTCGGAGAAATGAGGGAGCCTGAGCCATCTGGGAGCTGGAAATGGAGAGAAGCAGAAAATCTGAGTCATGAGGAAGGTGGGCTTCGTCCTTAAAGACGGAGGTGGGGGGGGAGGAAGGCGGGAGGAGATGGCAAGCCCAGCAGGGGGGAGACTGGGGAGCGGCAGGAGGGCTTGGGAATGCCTGCTTCTTAAGCCCATCTCAGATCAAGCACATTTTATCAAAATAAAGTCCACGCCAAGATTTGAAATGACCTCATTACTCCCTTCTCAGCCCATGGAAACCCACTCTTTCTGAGTCTAGCTCAAATCTCTCCTCTGGGATGCCTTCCTTAAACCCAGCGGGACCCGTCCTTTCCTGTTGGGGGTCTCCCTGGTGCTGTGTTTATTTGCCGATGCTGGCACGTTGCCTCGCCCGCCGGGCAAACTGCACACGGATGCCGTCTCTCTCTGAGGTCCCGGCTCTTGTTTCTTTCCTCTCCTCATGCCCCTCTTGTGCCCAGCGCCACACCCAGCACATAGAAGGATGAGTAAATGGGTGCTACCTTAAACCAAACTGCAGGGCTTCTGCTGAGCTACGCCAAGGAGCAGCAGACGTTTCTGGAGACTTCCTCGGAAACTTCCAGAAGAAGCCACTCTGCAAGATACACGAGCCAGACAGCAACTCCTTTCTCTGATGCACAAACCGAAGCAAGCCTAGGGGAAGGAGCGTGACTCCGCAGACACCTCTCCAGATTGTCTTCCTCCAAGGGCTTCACTCTGAAGGGGACTGGCCCTTCAGTGAAGGTGACAGGCAGCCGGCTTTGGCCACCCATGCACAGAGTCTCAGCCACATTTCTGGCACAGGTGGAATTCACAGTCTGGATCCAGGCATCGGGGGCAGCCCTGGGCCAGTATGGAGCTGTGAGGCTTGTCTTCCTGCACTCTTAACTTGGCTTTCCCCCGCCCTGCCAGTGAGCGCCTGCCTCCATCTCTGAGCCCCCATCTGCCACCGTCAACTTTCTATTTCCAGTGCCTGCAGAGCACGGATGGACAGCGCACCCCTCATTTATCATTTCCGCTCCTGCAGCCATCAGAGAATCTATCCTTGATCCTGGCTTTGAACTCGGCTCGTTGCATAGTGTTACCAGCCAGGCCATGCAGCAGAGTCTCGAAGCATCCTTTCTGAAGCCGAGCGCTATTCTAGGACCCCCACAAGAGTGGGAGGCTCTACTGTGCCCACTGCGATGGAAGCACCCATCTCAGGGGCTGGCATAAGGTCTGTGCTCAGTGGCTGCTTGTTGAATAAATGTTGGGTGCATAAATGACAGTCTCTGTCCCGAGGCAGCCTAGGATCTGGCAGAAGAGACACTAGCTCGGGCCAGACTGCAGGATCTAAATACTAATTCTGCCACCCTAATTCTTCTGGGTGACTTTGGTCTCTCTGTGCCTCAGTTGGCCCATGTGCAAATCCAGATAATCATGATACTTGGCTTATAGGATTTCTGCAAGGATTAAATAAGTTGACACTCGAAAAGTGCTTAGCACAGCACCTGGCACACAACCAGGGCTCAGAGACTCATTGAGAAAGTGAATACGTGAAAAGATAAGTGAATGAATGTATGGATGGATGAATGAATTCTAACGTGTGGTACACAGCCCTTGAGGAACATGGAGGATTCTGGAAGCGCGGCAGAAATGTGGTATTTGATGGGCAGGGTTTCACAAGGTTGAGCCGGGGACACGGTCCTCCAGGCTGAGGGCACAGCCCAGGAGGATGCAGTGAGGTGAGGACAGGGAGGGAAGAGTGGGGAGGAGGTGGCTCAGGGTGACCGGAATAGAAAAGGGAGCAGGGGAAACAGCGCTGAAGGGACCGGCTGGGTCCAGGCCAATGGGGCCTTGAATGCCAGGCTGAGAGCTTGATAAACAACTTCACCATGGGGGAGGGAAAATAACGTCCAGAGCAGGAAGCAGATGATGCCCAGGGGGTCTGAGGAAGAAGCCGACACCAGCCCTACCTCCCTTTTGCTTTACTCAAGCCTCATTCAAGCAAAGGGGCTCTGATGAGGCTGAACCAGGGCCATGGGGAGAAAGCCCTCAACACCTTAACTGTTTGCTTGCACATCAGTAAGCATTGCTGGATTTATTGGATCCTAGAGTATCTGTAAAGCATAGAATTTCAATGTCCATCTTCTCCTGCCCTCCCATTCTAAGGTAAGGAACTGAAGGCTCAGAGAAGCAAAATGTCTTTGGACCACTGTCCCCTGGAATCTGAATATGTCCCTTTAATGCGAACTCAATATCAACAAATTAAACCCATTTTATCAGCCATTCCAACACTCGTTATAAAGAACTGGTTTTCATCTTCACTAGGCAAGGTGAAGTTATTGAATCCGACATGCTGTACCTAAAACTGATGGAGCCTATCTACAAGGCAGCATGACATGGGACAGTCATTCACTCATTCATTCATCCAGCAAGTGTTGATTGAGTGGCTTCTCTGTGCTGGGCAATGCGAAGCCGTGTAACCTATTTGATGGGCAGGGTTGGCATCAGACCGCAGGCTAATTCCGGCCCTGCCTCTCCCAGGTGTGTATCTTTGGGAAAATCATGTCATTGCTCTGAGCCCTGGCGGCCTCACCACTAGAATGAGGGCCCAGTACAAAGCTCACAGTATTCAGTATTAAACAGGACCACGTGGGTAAAGTGCCCTTCTCATGGGAGGAGATCCTAATGCCGGGTCCCAGCCCAATGTGTGCTATAAGACTCCTCGCTAGTGAGCATTTTGTCGCCACCCACCTGAGCGCTGAAGGAAATCCCAGGTTCTGGGGGACTTAATTGTTTTCCTCTGATAAATATCACGGGCCATAAAAGCTGACAGCAGCAACTGGCAGTCTGACATTTTGAGACGTCTCATCTCCTTGTGGAAGCAACCCTCGCTGCTCTGAGAGACGGAGCTCAGCCCAAGCTGGGGGCAGAGGAGTGACAGCGGCTGGGAAGCCATGACTGATAAGATGCTGTCACCCTCCATCCGCCGCCCCGCTCAAGTACTAGAACCCTTGGTTGAAAATGCCAAACAATTTCCTCCCCCAGAATCCATCAAAGACTTATGGGGGTTTGGGGAATAAACAGGAGAGATGCTGAACCAGCTGCAAATATATTCATGAGATCATAGGATTGGGACTCCTGCAGATCACACTTTCTCTCTTTCTTTGGCCCCGTCATGTGGTAGAGCACTATAGTCCCAGCTGCCGGTATGGACCACTGACAGGATAGATGACCTTAGGCGAGGCACTTAACCCACTGGGACCACAGTTTCTTCACCCGGGAATAAGAAGTGTGTCTGAGTTTATTATGAGGATGAAATGATGTGGTGAGTCTTAAATTTCTATACTAGGAGAATCCTTGTAGCCAGGGTCTTTAACCCTGCCCGTATGTTAGACTTACCTGGGAGCTATTTAAAAATACCTTCTCTTGGGTCCTGTCTGTTTTAATTGGTCTCCCTGAATTGGTCTGGACTAGGGCATTGTTTTTGTTTATTAATTTCTTTTAAGACTTCGCAGGTGATAGAAACCTGTGTGAGAATCCTGACATTGAGTCTCCCTACTCATTAAATGTTTTAAGCATAGGAATGACATGGTCGCATTTACGCCTTTAAAATATCACTCTGGGGGCAGTGTGAAGAATGGGTTCTGGCAGGTGCACGACTGGATTCAGGGAGACTGATTAGAGCCTTTCTATTGAACTTGTGGTCCGTGGACCAGCAGTCTTGATCCCTCTTATTAGAAAGGCAGAATCTGAGGACTCATATATCCCACACTACTGCCCTTGAGAGCTTGCATTTTTAAAAAGATCCAGGTGATACCTGCGTGCTAAAATCTTGGGAAGGGCTGGATTGGAAGACGATGCAAAGCAAAGGTCCAGACTGGAGATAGGACGACTCCACCCCAGGCAAGAGGGCAGAGAGTTGGAACAGGTGGATATCCACCCAGTATAGGACAAAAAGATGGATAAGACATCACCTTTGGCCTTCAAAAAGTTCCCAGTCTGTTACAGGAGACAAAACTGTGAAAAGAGACATGCTATCATAGAAATGTGATTAAGTCTGAAGTAGAGAGAAGGTAAAAGAAAAAAAAAAGAGCTAAATCTTTCTTAGCAGGAATGGAGAAAATGGGAAACAGCAAAGGTCAAATTTGAATTGCCATTTGAGAGTTGGCTGGACGTTGCCACATAAAGAAGGAGAGAGGGCATTCTGAGCAGAGGTGACAGCCTGACGAGGGCATGGGAGGTTTTCAAGGGCAGGATCTGGGAAACAAGAGGTGACAGGTTCAATGAGATTAGAGCACAGAGAGCATGGTGGGAATCCAGGGGAGATGATGATGAAGAGACAGGGAGGTACTCCATTTTGAGGAGTCCTATATGCTACGGGAGGGGTTTGGAGCTTGCCACGGGCATGAGATGACTACATCCATGCCTTTAAGAGATCACTCCAGCAAAAAGAATAGAGGGATAATTACATCAAGGCAACAAAATCATAAGGAAATTTGTCTGGGAGGCTGAAGAAAGAGTCCACGAGAGAAATTAAGACAGTCGAACCTGCGCCCCAAGCATGAAGAGCCAAAAACTGTGGGGAACAACCTTTCAGTACCATGGACATTTCCTTTTATTTCAGTCCTCTGTTGCCAGAATGTTTTATAAATATTTTATCCAATTGTTTCAAAAATAGCTACCATTTATGGAGTGTCAGGAAAATTGCATATATAATATGTCTTTTAAGCTTAAATAACAGCTCTGAAAGGCAACAGTTGTTGGCCCTCTGTTGCTGGTGAAAAAAAAAAATTGTGTCTCTCTGAGGAATCACTCGTCAGGGTCACACAGCTGATAAGTAACACCGCCAGAACTTGATCTTGCTGTTGACCACCACATTAAGTTGTCCCCACCAAACATCCTCTAATTTTAAAATAATTAGTTTTCCCATTTTTGTTAATTAAAAAAATACAGTTCTGGCCAGGAATTCTAATTGGCCATCCAGAACTGCCAGACTGCACTGCTTATATTTCTAGCCCCAACTAAAGAAACTTGGCATTCCTTGCCACCTGGATTGCTTTACTGTGAGTAACTGCAGGGATATCTGTGTGTTTTGTTGTTGCTGTTGTTGTTTTTTAATGTTGAGTTGGATTTCAACCGCCTTGAACTCTCCTTCAAGGACCCATAGGGAGCAGGGGTCTTTAGGTTGAGAACCAGGACATTGGAAAGTGAAGAAGGTATGGCATGGAAACAATGACACCCTTGGTAAGGCTTTCCCAAGTCTTCTCTGGGAAGCTGGGAAAATACTTAGCCTGATCACCTCCTTTCCCCATCTTGGGTACCTTTCCTTCCATTTCCACAAAGTGAAGCCCGTGATTATTTTCAGTTCCAATATGAACTTGCCACTGTGTGTGGAGTGGAAATAGGTTGGATGTCAAATAAATACCTGATAAAGTTCCAGCCTTGCAAAGGGGTGCAGGGTGTTCATACAAGTGTCAACACAAATGAGGATTCTATTGTGGTATGTTTCTGGACACTGTTTGTTTCTTTGGTCAGAGCTCAGGTCCTTGCTAACCACCCTTGGGATTTTGCAGCTATATCTAAGTTCTCTCCCTTCACTGTGTTCTGCACACAGCATCAGACTGATATTCAGTAGAGCAACTCTAATGAAGTTACTCCCTGGCTTCAAGACCCTCATTGGCTCCTTACTGCTTCCCCATAGAGTTCACAGTCCTTAGCTCGGTGTGGAGGGACCTTCACAATTTAGCCATAGCCTATCATTCTAACCTCACATCCTGCTGGGTCCCTCCACAAACATTATGGTCCAGCCACATAAGTCTGATTGCTATTCCACAAGTTTATTGCTTAGGAAGTGCAAATTGCCTTAGACTCACCTCCTTCTCAAGACAATCCCGTAAGGGCAGTCATCTGCTTTACACCATTTCTTCTCACAATAGTCCTACCATGTTGATGCATTTATTATCCCCATTCTATAGGTGAGAAAATTAAAAAAAAAAGGGTAGATAAACTGCCCAAGATAACAGAATCTGATTACAAAGGTTGTGCTCTTAACTATTCTCCTGCATGCCTCCTATAAATAATTTCCTTTTTCTGATTACTAGGAAAAAGTCTCTAATTTTATTACAGTGAACTTGGAACTGCATTGGGCTGGTTCTGAGGCATAGCTTTGTGAACAGTACTTCAATGTGCATATCAAGAGAGCTGGATCTTTGATTCAGTTATGCCCCAAACTTGCAGTATAACCTTGGAAAAGTCACTTACCTTCCCAGAGTCCCAATTTTCTCTTCTGGAAACAGATGCAAACCATGTAACACCTAAGGTTCAGTGCAGTGCTGACAGAGTGTAGGATTTCATGTTAACCATTACAGGCACACTGGGGTGGCTCAGTCAGTTAAGCACCCTGATTCGTGATTTCAGCTCAGGTCATGATCTCAGGGTTGTGATATGGACCCCCACATCAGGCTCTGTGCTGAGAATGGAGCCTGCTTGAGATTCCCTCTCTCCCTTTTCCTCTGCCCCTCCCCTCACTCATTCTTGCTCTAATAAATAAGTAAATAAATAAAAATAAAATCTGACTATTGCTACTTTTTAAAAAAGATTTATTTGTTTATTTGAGAGAGAGAGAGAGATCACAAGTAGTCAGAGAGGCAGGCAGAGAGAGAAGGGGAAGCAGGCTCCCCACTGAGCAGAGAGCCCAATGCGGATCTCGATCCCAGGACCCTGAGATCATGACCTGAACCAAAGGCAGAGCTTTAACCCACTGAGCCACCCAGGCACCCTGACTATTGCTACTTTTGTCAAAAATCCTTCTTTTAAGACTTTTTACAGAAGGAGAACCATTTAAACTTACATTTCAAAACATTACCATGAAATAGAATAAGTTTCAGTTATGTAATTGGGGACACTTTTTTTAACGAGGCCTTTTTTAGAAAATCTTGTCAATAAGTCATAACAGACTGTGTTCTCTATTACAGACCCGGAGGTTCCATTACAGACCATTTAGAAAGATTAAAAAACACTCTGTCCAGGGGGACTTTGTTCTCAGAGCATCTAGGGTATCACATTAAGCATCTAAAATACTCATTTTCAGTTCCTTGTGGTGCATTAATGAATCTACAAAGAACACACTTATTAACACCAACGTATGCTAAGGGATAATGGACCTAATCCACATTTTCATCTCTCTCTCTCTGCCTGTGAATAAAGAGAACAGGAAAGTGAAAATGAAGTTGCTTCCTACTCAAGACTCTTTATCTTCCTGGTCGTGTGGCAGGGAAGCGTGTAGTGTAACAGATTGAATGCTGGTCTCAGGGTCAAGTACGTGGGGTTCAAGCCCTGGCTACCACTCGCCTTGCACAAATCACCCGATCCTCTCTGAGCCTCCATTTCTTCGTTTTCATAATAGACTAGACGAGCAATTTTCAAATGTGCACCCTAGAGCTAGAGGCGTTTCTTGGTTGGTGCCTGTGGGGTTGCTGTTGGGCGATAACTCAACTGATAACCAATGAAAGGGCTTCTAAGCATTACACACATGAGATGGAGGCGCAGAGGAAGAGGGAGAGCGAATCGCAAGCACACTCTGTGCTGAACACATAACCTGAGGTGGGGCTCAATCTCATGACGCTGAGATCACTACCTGAGCTGAAATCGAGTTGGAGGCTTAACTGACTGAGCTACTGGGGGACCCTTAAGCATTATATATTTTTATTAGAAAACCACTAGTCTGGTTGGAGTTTTTTCCAGCTACTTAGGTTTTGGAAGGGATAGAAAAAAAAAATCATTATTTCTTAGTTAATTTTTTTTTTAATTTATAATTCAACTTTAAGAAATCATGAAATATATGTATTCTTTGCTGGCTAAAATAATCCATGGATTGGTACCATATTGTCATATTGAGTTTCCCTGGGGCCTCCTAAGTCTCAATGTCAAAATTCTTTGGGACAAATATTGTCAGATTGGAGCTGGAAGAAACCAGAAAAGATTCCTTTAAAACAGAAACTGAAGCTCAGGAGTCATGAAACAGAATGGTCCAGGAGTCAGGCTCCCAAGTGCAATGCTTTGCTAACTCATGCTCTTTGCCTTGGCTTGCTCCATCCTATAACATCTCTATTCTGCACTGTAACTACCTGTGGAGTATCATATCATTCTCCCAAAACTGTAAGATCCTGGAGGATCAGAACTCTTCTACTACAATGACTTGTGATGTGGGTTTCCTGCCGCCATCTTCTGATGGTGCTGCTGACATTCATTATCAGAAAAAAAAAAAAAAGAGAGAAGACTTTATGAAGATAAATCATAGCTTCCTTTCCTTTAGTGAGAAACTCCCTAAACTGGAACCCGTCTCCAGAAATTATGGAATACATGTACTGAGTTGTCATCTTCTGCAGAAAACAATGATTCTTCCAAGTTTTCCTGACTAGAGATTTAAATTGGGCTGTCCATCACCTTGATGTCAACCAACTTCTCCTATTCTGAGCCCCACATGCAGAGTCTGCAAAAGGATCAAAATGTCTTCCCTCCAAGGATGAGCAGGGCTAGGTTTTGTCACCTGGGCTATTTCTTTTAATTCAGTCATTTGTCAAATATGCAGCAAGAACTCACTGTGTGTCAGACACCATGGAGGGTATGGGTAGTGTAGAGACGAGGAAAGTATGGATCCTCCCTGCATTCATTTTTCATTGTTTTCAGAACAAATTATCAGAAACTTACTGGCCTAAAACAACACACATTTATTATCTCACAATTTTCTAAGGCCAGAAGCTGAACACTGGACTAAAAATCAAGTGTCAGTTGGGATGCATTCCTATAGAGGCTCTGGGGAAGAATCCACTTCGCTTATTCAGGTTTTGGCCTACCTGGTTCCTTATGGTTGTAAGACTGATGTCCCCATTTTCTTGCTGAACATCAACTGGGGGCCTCCCTTTGCTCCTGGAGCTTCTCTGAGCTTTGCATAAAAATAAAAGGCCTAGCAACAGCGTAAAAATAAAAGGCCCAAGTTGTAAAGAAGAAGCAAAATTCTCACTATTTGCAGATGACATGAGACTGTATATAGAAATGACTACGTATAGAAATGATTAATGACTCCACCAAAAAAACTACTAGAACTAGTAAATGAATTCAGTAAAGTTACAGGATACAAAAACCAACATAATACATTAATAATGAAGCACCAGAAAGAGAAATTAAGAAAATAATCTCATTTACAGTTATATCAAAAATAATAAAATATCTAGGACTAAACTTAACCAAAGAAGTGAACGAACTCTACTCTGGAAACTATAAAACACTGGTGAAAGAAATTCAAGATGACACAAAGAAATGGAAAGACAGTCCATGCTCATGGGTGGGAAGAACAAATATTGCTAAAATACCTATACTATCCAAAACAATCTATAGATTTAGTGCAATTCCTCTCGAAATGCCAACAACATTTTTCACAGAACTAGAACAAGCAATCCTAAAATTTTTATGGAACCACAAAAGACCCTGAATAGCTAAAGTAATCGTGAAAAAAATAAACAAAACTGGAGGTATCACAATCCCAGATTTCAAGTTATATTACAAAGCTGTAGTAATCAAAACAACATAGTACTGGCATAAAACACATAGATACACAGATCAATGGAACAGAATAGAAAACCCAGAATAAATCCACAATTATATGGCCAATCAATCTTCAACAAAGCAGGAAAGAATATGCGATAGGAAAAAGACAGTCCCTTCAACAAATGATCTTGGGGAAACTGGACAGCCACGTGCAAAAGAAAGACACTAGACCACTTTCTTACACCACGCACAAAAATAAACTCTGAAGGGATTAAAGACCTAAATGTAAGACCCCAAACCATAAAAATACTAGAAGAGAGCACAGGCAGCAATTTCTCTGATATCAGCCATA
>CM052797.1:118795281-118909864 GCA_028533885.1 Nasua narica | reverse complement strand
AGGTCCATTCTTGACCACCTGCCGTCCTGGGATCACAGCCTTTTCCTGGCCCAGTTCCCATCTCCTGAGGACTGATGGCCTTGGGTCGGTTACCTGTCCAAGCTCCTGAGTCCTATGGTGATTCTAAGTGCAAATCCAAGCTTCTGTAGATCTTCGGGCAGAAGACCATTTTCCTTTTTTTTTTTTTTTTTTTTGCCTCTCCAGATAACCTAAAATCTTTAGAGGGAGCAGAAGCAAAGTGGGAAATTGCCAGAAGAAGATCGGCTCGTGTTGGGTCTTTGATGACGTCAGGGCTTGGTTGATAAATAATACTCTTTTCTTCCCCACCCAAGTTCAGTTTTCAGTTTATTTGGTGGTTGTTATTGCTTTGGGGTCTCCTGCCCTGCTTCCCCCACTAGGCTCTGAACTGCTGCAGAGAAGATGGTCCGTCCCTTCCCTCTGTGTCCCCGGGACTGTTACAGCCGCACGGTGAATGAAGCGGATGGACTTTCACTTCCTTCTCCCCACCTCCGCCTGCCCACGCAGCTCTGGCAAGGTCTCCAAGCCACTTACTCACTTAGCGCCCTCGAATTTCCTCTAAGGAAAGCACTCGCCAACCTTGTAATAGATTGCTGAGCTGTTTGTTTTCCTTGCCAGGTTGTCAATACCACTAGTGGAGGTCTGTGTCTTTCCTGGTCATCACTGACCCCCCCAGCCTTGGCAAAGTACGGGAATATGGCCCTCCCTCGATGGACATCTTTAGGATGGATGGAGGACAAAAGGAAGAGCCAGTAGCCCTGTGCAGTTCCAAAGATTTCCGACAGAGGGCGCTCTGCTCTGCAGTTCATAAAGATCATGTGCTTGTACAACTTGGAATGCCCTCAGGGGCTCATGCATGCTACCAGGCATGGGTTTTACTTAAGTAATGCACTGTTTACCAAGCTCATCTGAAGCTGCCCATGCCCCACAGCTGACCTCCTGGCACGGCTGGGGCAGTAAGAAAGCCCTCTTAGGACTAAAAATCCATTTCTGCATCTTGAAGACGTAGGTGCGATGCCCAGCTGGCATTCAGTGGCGTAGCGTTATCATTTTTGAGTCTGGCATTGAAGGTGGTGGGACTCACACTGGCGTGGAAATCCTGGATCTGGGCTCACTTGTGTGAAACTTTGGACAAGAGGCTTCCCTTCCCTTGTTCACTCATTCATTCCCTCGCTCACTGTACCAACTGAACAAATTTTTCCTGAATGTCAACTGTGCCACAGGTTCAAGGAATATTAGGGGTGAAAAGCCAAGCTCTCGCCCTTAGGGAGTGTGGAGCTGAGGGGGAGGGGAAGATAGGCAGGAAACGGGCATTTCCACGTGTTGCCAGGGCCATGGAGGGACTGCGTGGGATGATACAGGGGCACAGAGGAGGAACCCTGACTTCATCCCAGGGGTGGGTCCGGGAGCACTTCCAGGAAGGGGCGGCCTCCACACGGAGTCTGGAAGGTAAGTGGACAGGGGCGGTGATGGAGCTCCCAGCAGGAGGACCAGCGAGGGTGGAGGCAAGGAGAGTGGGAAGAGCATGTTCCGCTGGGAGAGCCATGGTAACATAGTTATGGGGCAGGATCCAGATAACAAGAGGCCTTGTGGACCCGCAGAGCAGGTCCCACCACACCCTGATGTCAAGAAGGGGCTTTTGAAAGATTTTAAGCAGGACCGTGACAAGGTCAGATTGTATTTTCAAAGACCACTCTTGACCCCGTGGAAAGCAGACTAGGGAAAAGGTGGGTGGGCGACAAGCCAGCATTGGGAGCCTCTCTACCCTGGAAGGTGAGACCTGCCTCACCTGAAATGTTCAAGGCCGGAAGAAGGTGGCCTTTAAGCTCCCTTCAGACTCTGAAATCCTGTTTTCTACCGAGATAGATACATGTGAGTCCTTCAGAGTGAAGAGAGGTTATCAGAAACGTATCACCACGCTGGGGTCTAAAAATACCACGATTTCCCCTGGCCTGCCTGTGCCACCCTCCTTCAGTGAGTCTGACGGGATGTCAGGGAGCGGATGTCAGTACCTGTCTTCAGCTCCGGTGAAGAAAAGGCTGGAGGAGACAATCAAGAATGGAAAATGTCACTCACCCTGCTTGACAGATGTCCTGTTGGGGCAACTTAACTCCAGCAAAGTGTCCAAAGGCAGGAGGACTCAGACTAAGAAGTTTGATTGGAGTTGGCCCTGATTTCCCGCACAGCCAGGGGCTCTGGCTGCTTCCAGAAACCAGTACTGATGGATAGGGCCTTTTGGGAACCCACCTGCCCTCGTCATGCCGAAGGCTGGGGAAGAAACAGTCTCTCTTCCTTACCAAAAACCCTGTGCCCGCGCTCAGGAAGGCTTGGTCGTGCTCTTGAGGCCGGGGGAGGGGGAAGGGGGCTCTCTCTGAGAAGGGGAACATGGTCCCGAATACACCAGCCTACCGGACAGAGAGCACAGGACCGTTGCTCCTGAGAGAGGAGACAGCATCGGGAAAGCCCTGAGTCGGGAGCTCCAGGGACCCGATGCTATCATGCAGGAACAAGGTTTGAGTGTGACTTTTCCAGGCCTTGGGGACTTCTCTGATGTCGGAGGAGACGGAGTGTGGAAGAGGTCTTGGTGGCACAGAGATGGGGCTGCTAGGACCTACATGAACCGGAGATTCCCTGTTCCACCCATATATTGACTATTAGAATCATTCACCTATAAAACCCACTGGGCCTGGCAGTGTGTGTGTGTGTGTGTGTGTATTTTTAAGCTTGTCAAAGGGTATATTCAGCACGGTACTGTGTGTGTACATTCTAAAAGTACCCAAGATGCTACTATAAATTGTTTAGGTATTTATTCTTAAGTTGCCAAAGTACAGAAATACGGGCAGGAAAGCACTGTGCCAACGTCAATGCAGAGGGAACTTGTGGGAAGAAGGAGGCAAACACTTGGTGGTATCTGCCATATTTTCCTTGGACACGAATATGCTGTCGTGTTCTTACTCTTCCATATGCGTCGTATTTCATAATTCAGCACTACAATACAAAAGCAGAAATTGTCTGCGGTAACACACCGAGAGCTCTTTCCTAAAGAAGGCCCAGACTCCAGCCCGTCGGGGCTGCCCTCCCACCGCGTGCCCGCCCCCAGCAGACTGCCTCAGTTCCACAAGCGGCTCTTTCTCCCAGGCCAGGTGGCACCTTAGAACCGGGCCACTTTTTTTCAGAAAGACCCCTGATCTATCCACGCCATGTGCCCTTCTGCATCGGATTGGTGCTGCAGAGATAGCATCAGATGTCTGCGTTGGGTTCGCTCCCTCGGCCACCTCTTGCCCCATCCTGGCCCAGTCCCTCTGTGCGGACTCCTGCTTTGGAGACTGTTCGGGGAGGGGGCGAAGTTGGCCCCTCGTTGGGCGCCTGGGGTGGGTGGGTTCAGGAGCGTCCACCTACCTTGGGGTGAGGTTATGCTCTGAGCCTGTCATCCCTGGCTTCTTGGCCACCATCCCCCATTAGAGGGTCTCACAGTGCCCCCACCTCGCCATGGCAGCCCTGCTCTCCTAACCTCCCCACCTCAGGGCTGGGCACTCTGGAACCCCACCCTGCAGAGCAGACTGTCCGATCCTAGCATCTTGCCCTGAGGCCTGCCCCCTCCTCCACCCCGGAGCTGCTGCTTTCCCGAAAGGCCCCTGCGGCGGGAGCTGCTTGTCCTCACATCGGGGTCAAAGACAAGCCGAGCATTCTCCTCCCCCCTCTCTGCCCCCTCTGGACCCTTAGTTCTCCAGCTTCAAGTACGAACCCGCTTCTTCAAGCACCACGTGCTGAGGCTCTAGTCTCCCACGGCCTTTCCTTCCTGTCATTTTTTTCCCCAAGCCCCTAGATATCCCCCTTCATTCACAGAGAATTTCAATTCCATGCCATGAATGATTTTGACATCGGATTGCAAGCTAGCTAGATGAGGCTGCACGTGTTTGCTTGTTTTAAAATAGGACTGTCTGCCGTAATAGGACACCGTAGACTGGGTGGCTTAGGCAGCAGACATTTATGGTCTCACGGTTCTGGAGGCTGGCGGTCCCAGACCGAGGTGCCAGCAGGGTCAGCGTCTAGCGTGAGCTCTCTTCCCGGTGTGCAGATGGCCGCCGTCTTGCTGTGTGCTCACGCGGCCTTTTCTGTGTCTGCGCTCTGGGAGGAAAGGGAGCAGGAGGGGGGCAAAAAGCACTCACTCTGTCTGTTCCTATAAGGCCCGAGGAACTTTACCCCCTCAGAGGTTCCATCTCCAAATAAAGCCACACGGGAGGTTGGGCTTCGATATGTGAATTTGGGGGCACGCACACATTCAGCCCATAACAGAGTGTGAATGCTTGAAGCATTGTTTGTCACAGTCTCTGTCCGTCTCTGTTTCTTTCTTCTTCCTGCGCCATCATCAGCTTATCTGCCACTCTGCGTGACCTTCACACTGGTCCACCTTGGCCACCTGATTCAGCCACATCCTGAGCTATGCTGTCACCCAGAACCCTTGAACCCCTGAAGCCAGCACCCCTCTGGTCACAGCCTCTGACCTTCCTGTGCTGCTGAGCTGGGCCCACTGGATAAAGCACAGAAGTATACTTCAGAGTCCCGGGTCCTGGGATGACTTTCTAACCAGGAGCATCGATGTGGCTCTGTGTGCCACACGTGAGCGAGAGCAGCAGATCTGGCCTGCACCCCAGAAAGGAGCACCAGAAGATCACTGGGACAGGAGTTAGGAAACTGGTGGGGCCGGGAGCAAATCATTATCATTTGGGGACTCAGTTTCCCCGTCTGTAAATAGGAGAACTACCAATTCCTCCTTCCCAGGGTTTTTGTGGGAATTAAACTGGGTATCTGCAGAAGTATTTTGTAAGCAGCTATCATGGAGCTCAGAGAGTCACTTGTCACTTGGAAGGACACATGTCCCCCTAATGGCTGCTAGAGGGACACCATCTCCTTATCCAGATGTATTAATTGGGCTTCTCCAGAGAAACACAACCAATCTGTGCATGGTCTGAAACCACAGGCTCAAGGCCCAAGAAGAGTCAATGATGCAGGTCGAGTTTGAGGTCAGGAAAAGACAAATGTGCCCAGCCTGGAGGACCCCCCCCCCCACTCTTATCCAGCCTTTTGTTCTTCTCTGGTCCTTGACCTACCAAATGAGGCCCTCCTACATTGGAAGAACAATCTGCTTTGCTCACTCTGCTGATTTGAACGTTAGTCTCGTCCGGAAATGCCCTCGCCGACCCACTCAGAATCATGTTGGGCCAAATGTCTGGGCCCCCTGTGGCCCAATCAAGTTGACACATAAAATTACCTATCACAACCGAGGATACAGAATTTCCAAGGTCAGTAATTTCCTCTTCTTTGTGCATACAGATGAGAATCATGGTCTTAGAACAACCCTACAGGGTGCTTTGTCCTCTATAACCTTGGACTTCGTTATTTTCAAGGATGGCAGGAGCAGTGGGGTCAAGACAGCAAAGGAAGAGTGTTTGGAAAAGTGGAAAATGCCACGGACAGGTCTGGTGGCATTGGTATCGAACTTTATAACAAGTCCATATTGGCTTAGATCAATCATTATTTTCCAAGAATGTGGGCAAGAACTTTCCAAAGGTCACAGACAAGATGCTGGCCTGCCCAGTAGAAGCCGGAGAGAGACGATGGCCTTGGGTTCCCTAAAGCATCCTGCTCCCATGTGCAGCATGAGTCTGCCTAAGAACGTGTTGACAAAATGACCGTGAGCTTCTCCCTGAGCCTTGATGTCCTCATCTGAAAAAGAAGGCTCCAAAGAAGTTAAGGATATGCAGCATTGCTGGAAGCTGAAGCCCACAACACTGCAGTTTGGGGCCCCTTACCTCTCTGAGCCTTGGTTTCCTGGTGGGTAAATGAAATGATAGTCATCACTGCCTTCACGGTTTGTTGTGAGTATTCATGAGTCAGCATCATGAAGATGCTCGCACACACTGCAGGTGCCCAATGGAACTTTCTAGGTGTCACTTATTTCTAAATCTGTACGGTTATTAGACATGCATTTCCTGAGGGGCTTCTGTGAGTGGGGCTGTGCGAGGGGCTGGGAAAACAGCAGCAAATAAAGGATTAGCCAAGGTGCCCTGCTGAGATGTGACGATGCAGAGCCCGCTATCCCATACGGTTGATAATATGGGAGGTAAAGGGGCTGCTGTGAGGCAGAGGACGGGTCCCAAGCCCCAGCTGGGACTGAAGTAATAGGAGACACCTCCCAGGAGAAATGGCACTGGAACTGAATCTCCAGACTGAGTACAAGTAGAGGACCTGAAAATAATGCATTTAACGCTTTGTCTGGCTGCTTCTTCTATTTGCGCTAAGATGACCAAGGCTTCCTTTCCCAGGGCAATCTAATCGTAGGTACTCAACATGCTAGATACAAGCCCAGGATCCACTCAGGTTCATACTGATGTCTAGCTGTGTCCGTTTTAACCGGGACTTGTCTAGGTCTCTGCGGCTGCAGAGAGAATGAAGAAGCAAGAAGCCAAAAGGAAAGTTGCTCACTTCAAATACTGAAATGCATTCCAGGTGGATTACAGAGGTATGTAAATGTGAGAAGATCAATAGGATACTGGAAGAAGTAGAAATGAATATTTATCGAATATCTAGGGTAGAAAAGACTTGCTAGGTAGAACGGTAATTGAAAAAAGCCCAAGGGAAAACAATAGGCAGAAGGGACTCCAGGAAAGAAAGAAAAAGAAAGAAAGAATGAATGAATGAAAGAAGAAAGAAAGAAAGTAAGAAAGAAAGAAAAAAGAAAAAAATTAAAGATTTTATTTACTTATTGAGAGAGAGAGAGAGGGAGCGTAAGCAGGGGGAGAGGCAGAGGGAGAGAATCTCAAGAAGACTCCACACTGAGAGGAGAGCCTCATGCAGGGCTTGATCTCATGACCCTGAGATTATGCCCTGAACCGAAATCAAGAGTCAGAAGCTCAACCCCCTGAACCATCCAGGCGCCCTAGGACACCAGCCCAATTTAAAATTTCTACACATGAGGGTACGAAGTGTGGAGGGGACAAAACACCTTTCAATTAACGCCCCCAAATCCGAACCCTCCTGTTGGGGCTGCAGGATCTCAGGTGTGGGATGGGTCCCTCCTACGTCCATGCTTGCGTAAAGGGAGGCTGCTCTACATGGTGACGACTCCACGAGGCTCCCAGCAGTCACACAGCTCTAAGGACGTGATGGCTAATTCTGTTCTGATTCATATATTGCTTAATTAGGGTTTTTACCCTGAACCAGATGGCTGTCTTCATGAAATCATGATCCATTCGCTCTGACTGGAAGCAGCTGGTTTGGGGGGGGGAGTGGTTGATGGCAATTTATTTCCTGCGTGTCAAAATGAGCCACGAGGAAGGGAATTCAGACGGAAAGAATGCAATTTGTTCCATTTAATTTTATCCGTAAAATTAAGGGTTTTCCCCCCCCCTTGAGCCTTTTAAAGGTCCCCACAGTGATCTTTACAACCCTTAAGCAATTGGGGAGGCTGGAACAGGTTCACCTCCTGAGAACCGGGGAGGGACCTCGCAGGTGCAGCCACTGTCTGGGTTTCCAGGGTCTGGGGGTGCGTCTGCACAGGCCAGACAGCATCAGGGTAGACCAGTGCTGACACTTTGGGAGGCAAACCCATCGCTCTTGGAAAGGAAATTTGTGCGCGCGCTTGCTTTCTTTTCTTTCTTTCTTTCTTTCTTTCTTTCTTTCTTTCTTTCTTTCTTTCTTTCTTTCTTTCTTTTCTTTCTTTTCTTTCTTTCTTCTTTCCTTCTTGGCTTTGTTCTGTTTTGTCTCACTGACGGGAGAGTAAGCCCCAGCAAGGGAAGGTCACTTGCCCAAGGACACAGAGTGGGTAGGTCAGGGCCAGTCCAGAGTAGCCTAGACTCTCCTCCATCATCATGGAGTCCCCCGACCAGCAGCATCAGCATCACCTGGTTGATCGTGAGAGGTGTAGAGTCTACACCCTACCCAGACCTACTAAATCAGAATTAGCATTTTATAAAGGTCCTTGGGGGATTTGTATGTTCATGAAGGTTTAGGCAGCGTGGTGACTCCAATCACATCCAAAGGGGACAGGGGTGACTTGGACACGGCTTGCTTGAGAACTGTCATTTGTGGAGAGAATTCCAGGGGCTAGGAGCTCTACAGCTTTTGCAAGACACTTCATGTGTTTTATCTCATTTAATTTTCACAGGAGGGTTGAAGGCAAAGCAGGACCTTTCTTCCCATTTTGCTGAAGGAGAAATTGAGGCCCTGAGAAGTCGAGCGTACTTGCCCAAAGCCACACAACGAGTAGATGAGATTTAAACCCAGGTCTGTCTAAAGGACAGGCAGGAGCTTTCAACTGCTGTAACCAACATCTCTAGTGCCAGTGACCTTCTAACCATTGTTAGAGCTAAAGATGTCTTCTGCATCTTTCTGAAGGTATTACACTCATCCCTGCACTCTAAAATTAAGTGGCTGAAACACCATTTTTTTTTCAATATTATAAACTCCATAATGAATATCTATTATTTTAGAATACAAGGAGACCCCTAGATGCTAAGAAAGTACGCAGAGTGGTTTGTCCTTTGGCTGAGAGAAACTAGTCTGCTGGGTTCTTTAAAGCAACTTTTAATTTTATTTTAAAGAAGTTTTAGACTTAGAGAAAAACTGTGATGATAGTATAGGGAGTTTCCAGACGCCCCCTGCCTGGTTTCTCCTGTCATTAGCACCGTACATTACTATGGTCCATTTGTCCTCATTAATGAACCAAACTTGGCTCCGATTTCCTTAGTTTCCAACCCAGTGATTTTTTTTTTTTTTCTGTCCCAAGACCTCATGCAGGGCACCACATTCCATTTACTCATCAAGTCTCCAGAGGCTCCTCTTGGCTGTGATGGTTCTCAGACTCTCCTTGGTTTTGATGACCTTGACAGTTTTGGTGAGTCAGGAACTGTGTAGAATGTCCCTTGGCTGGGATTTATCTGGTGTTTTCCCCATGATTAGGCTGGGCTTGCGCATTTGGGGGAAGAAGACCAGACAGATCACCATACCGTAGCCAGGAGCGGAAGGTGCCTACTAGATACTAGCAACATGATTTCTCACTGTTGCTCTTGGCCCCAGTTGCCTGACTGACGCCATGCTTGTTAGGTTGATCCTCTGTAAGGTTACTCATTCCCTTTTCCCACTTTTCCATACTATGCTCTTTGGAGGGATGTGTAGGGAAGTAAACTTCTACCGATCTTAGGGTCATTGGCTGGATCCCTGCGAATCAGGCAGATTAGTATGAGAAAAACGAAGAAGTTCATTGGCATGCGCATTGTGCATATAGGTGGGAGCACTCAGTGATGAGTAACTCAAAGGGGTAGTTCGAACATAGGCTTATATACCATCTAACCAAAACAAAATTACATTTTGAATAGTAGTGACAAGACCAAGGAAAAGGACTTTGAGTTTCCAGGAAAGGCAAATATATGGGGGGAGTGTGGAAGATTAGGGCTAGTTAGTATAGTTTTCACATAGATTTCTTGGGTGCTGTCTCTGGGCTAAGAGCCTAGAGTTATCTCACTGGTCAACTCTGTCTTTCCTGGCAGAGAGGGGAGGGGGAAACACCTTTATGAATTTATGTACTGCTTTTAAGCAAGTAGAGGGAGGTCAGAGGCTTTCCTTGTATCTGCTTCTTCTCAAATTACCTTCAGCTCAAAATAATCCTCACACCGAAGTGCCGTGTTTTGGGGTGGCCTATTTCATCACCCTTCAGAATGCACAGCCCACACTTGGGGAGTGGAGAGTTGTGCTCCTCCTTCTTGAAGATGGAGGATTGACATAAATTATTTGGAATTCTTTTGCATGTGAGATTTGTCTATTCTCCCTCATTTATTTTTTTCAATCATGTATGCATGTTACTGTGGACATGTGGATTTTTACTTAATACTTCAAGTTATAATTCAATAGTATTTGAATTATCTTGTTCAAATTGTTCTAGCTCTGGCCACTGGGAGCTGTTTCTGTTGGCTCCTGGATCCCTTTGACATATTCCCATCATTGTGGGTTTTCTTGGTTGCATGTCCTTGCTTTCCAACACTCCACGATGCTGCAGATTCATCTTGTGGATGCCCTTCCCCCACCCTAGAATCAGCCATTTCTGCAAGGGCCACTTTATGTTTTGAGTGTGTGTGTACTTTGTGTAGTTCATCAGTTTCCCCCCTGACATCACTGTAACAACCATTCCTGGCATTACCACCAGCTGTTGGGACAGCTCTCAGTGTCTTTTCTCCTTCCTGGATTATTGCTTCTAATCAGCTGCTGGCTGGAAACCTGAGGCCCCATTAACCAGGCTTTGCCTAAAGTGCCTTCCCATCTCATCATCAGCCATGGGTTAAGTGTCTTCCTTGCTTCCTGACGCTTTTTCCAGACCATTTTCCCTCCTCATTTAATGTTCATGCTACCCAGTATACCTCCCCTTACCTTGGTTAGTTACTGATCTTTCTGTTCTTCCTCTCGTTCACTGAGAGCTTGAACTCCTGGTTCCCCAGCTTCTCCACCAAAATCTCATTCTCAATGGCTACAATGTATATGTGGATAACTCAGCTTCCTTGGTTCATCAGCTCCTGGCCTTTCTACATCCAACAACCTTCCTTTTTTTTTTTTTTAAGACTTTATTTATTTATTTATTTATTTATTTATTAGAGAAAGAGAGAGAGTGAGAGAAAGCATGAGAAGGGAGACAGTCAGAGTGAGAGGCGGACTCCCCGTGAAGCTGGGAGCCCAATGTGGGACTCGATCTCGGGTCTCCAGGATCATGACCTGAGCCGGAGGCAGTTGCTCAACCAACTGAGCCACCCAGGCGCCCCAACAACCTTCTTCATTCCAACAAAACCACCTATTCCCGTTGGCACACCCCAGACATTGTCACCACCAAGTGATTGTGTCACCTTGGAAACCTCAGTGGCAAGAATTCCACAAGTAAGGTCACTTACTCCAGTCCCCCCGGTCACCAGTCCTCCCTCTCACTGTACCCTCCATTCCCAGGGCCGGCACTCTCTCTGAGTACAACCTCTTCTTACTTTAGACTCTTTGGTTCACCCTTAAAGCAATTTCTTGCAGAATGCACCACACTGTTGCCCTTCTCCAACCATTTCTCTTACGTGGCCAGATTCCACCAGACTGAGCTCAATGACTCTCTCCAACGACCCTCTTTATGTGCTGGGACCCAAGCAGCTGAGCATTGCTGGAGAGATCCTCACATGTGGGATCACTGGTTTCACATGAATATTTAGGACTGCAAGCCTCATCTGGACACAGCTGAAGTAGCTGCCATGCCCATCCCTCCCTGCTCCCTTCCATCCTAAGACCCTCGCTTGTGCCCAGCAAGAGGCTAGGCACCAGGGGTGCAGGGATGAGCGATCATGGACCTGGTCCTCCCCTTCAAGGAAATGTGGTCCGGCTGCCAGTTTCCTCCCCAGTCTGCAAGTCCTGCTGGCTCAGACGCTGGGTTTCTGAGTGAGCTACTTTCACAGCAGTCTCTGGCCTTTCCTGCCTCCCTTAGGGTTCACTCTACCTGGCCTTGTGTACACCATAGCAATGACTTCATGGAGAGTAATGTTCTAACCAATGCTCAGAACTCCCTTTAAATCCCACCAACTGCCCACCCACATCATCTCCTTTGGTCCCACGGGCAACCCTTGAGACAGGTGGATTTGGGGTTATGTATCTCCTTTGACACAGTTCCCCCCAGCACACCATGCCTTACAAAAGCCTGCTGAACAAATGAGTGAGTGAACAAACAAATGCTGGCTCAGAGGGCTCAAGGTCTCTCAGCTAGTGAGTGTGGGTCTGGGGCACATCCCGGTGCCAGGCTTTCTGCTCCAGGCTGGTTTTCCTGTGTGGGGGAGGGGGAAGAAGGGCTTCTGGAACACACAGTCAGGCCACACTTCTGCTACTGTCCGTGGGACCCCCTACAGCACTGAGTGGGGAGGATGTGGGAGCACTGTCAGTATTTCTGGTTCTTTTGCTCCTTCAGCGTTATTATTTAAGAATAGCTGTCCTCCGTCGAGAGGCTTCTACAATTAATTGGTGGTTTACCCATGTCGTCTTCCCAACGGCTCTGCAACATAGGGAGCAGTATCCCTCCTTCACAGGCATGGATGAGAAAGGAGAGGCGATCTGCCAAGCAAGTGAGGGTTGGAGCCAGTATCGGCGGAGTCAACATCTGCCTTCTCCAAAACCTTTGCCACTTCTACTAACACGTCATACTACAAACCAGGGCAATCCCTCATGGTGCTGGATTTGAGGGATCCAAGGGGATCCAAGGACCCAGGGGAGGAGGAAGGGGAAATGAATGCAGAGCGGAGTCATCAGAAATAAGGAGGAGCCGGGGCACCGCTCGGCTGAGACGCCTGTGTCCAGAGACATCTGTTCTTCAGCCCACCGCTCAAACCACCTGTGACTACATTTAGCTATCTCTTCCCCCTAGCCCCACGGAGTGCTAGAATTCTGGTTCTAGAAGACACTCGGCAATCATCAACTCCCCTCCTTTTACAGACCAGACAACAGGAGGTCAGAGAAAGCGAGAGGCTTGCTCAAGGGTGAACAGCAACTTGATGCCAGAGTTGGCATTGGGATCCAGGTACTCTGATTCCTAACCCATGGCCCCCAGGTGGCCTTACTCTAATCCTAGTGACCTGCTTCCAGCTGGGGCCAGGGATGCGGGCTTTGCCTTGGGAAAGGGTCACCCCCCATTCCATTCTCTTTTTTTGTGTCCTGGGCCTGCTAATCACTTCCTTTAAAGATGGGGAGAAAACTGCCTGCCATCCCCACCTAGACTCTCGCTCACCCCTTGCAGCTGAGCTTTGGCAAAGACTTCTTTCTTGAGATGCACTCTGGATCCTTCTCCTGCACTGTTTTTTCACACACCCCAAATCCTGGCCAGAGCAGCAAGGACTTGGCTCTGGGGCCCGAGCTGCAAATTACTGTTGGATCGGACTCCCCAGTTCATCAGCCCCCAACACTCGGTGTTCAGTGGCAATGGAGCCCTCAGAATGATGGATTGTCTCCCATCCATCCTGAGGACAGGGGAGCCGTCCCCCTTGCCATTTAGAGAGCCAAGCCTGGCAAGGGAGATGCAAACACAGATCTGGATGTCTTCATAATCCAACTCTGAGTGAATTCATCGGAGGGTCCGGTTAGCTTCAGGGCAAGCAGGAAGAGATTAAATTCGTTAAGGGAGGGATAGCACTTTTTAAACTGTGAAATGGTTGGGAAAGCACTTTCTCAGAGTGAAGTGTTATGTAAAAGTAAGCTGAGCTCTGTGTGAGCTGCCCTGAGAGGCTGGGAGGGAAGTGTGGAGAAGATCACTCCAGAGCTTGCAAAATAGCCCTGTCGGCTCCCGGGTTTCGAGCTCCGGTATGGACTCGGGATTATCAGTGTTGCTACTCAGGGAATAGTTTTCTCCCCTTTTGAGGGACTTGGCTTTGCAGCAGACTCTGCTGTCCCTCCTACCCGGCTTCCTGTAACAGTGTGTGCTGCCTGCAAGGGAACTGTGTTTAATTATTCCCTTCCGTAGTCAAAAATGCAATTCTACATGAAATCAGTTAAATGTAGTAAGTTCTAGAGAACGACAAATGATCCCTTGAAGATTTATAAAAGGCATAAGCTGCTATATAAGGAACTTGAAATTTTTCTAACTAATAACTATTACTGGTGATTACGTGGCTATTTACTCTTGTCAAAACCCCTAAAATGGCACACTTAAAACTGGTAAATTTTGTAGCATGTAAATTGTACTGCAATTTAAAAAGGCATAAACACCTGGGAGATGGTATGGTACTTTTCAAACAATTATTATTAGTTAAATTTAACCAAATATATTCCTAGATATAGACTGTTTCACTCTACATTATCCAAATTTTTATCTTTAGGACAAACATCTAAGGCTGAAATAGAGTTCTAAAACTTTGGATAGGCTTCCCAGCAAAGCCCCTCTCTAAGAATGTTCTCATATTTTGTAGCTTGATATTTCGAATTAAAAAGCCATCATTTCCCACAATAATGCTAATTATAGGTGTAGAGGCCAAGGGCAGACCAGCCCAAGATGGGCCGGTTTGGCATGAGGGCTGGTGGGGCCTGTGACTCTTGATCTCAGGGTTGTGAGTTCGAGCCCCACACGGGTGTGTAGCCGACTTAAAAAAAATAAAAATTAAAAAAAAAAAAGCAATTAAGTCCAGCAGATGCAGAAAAGGCTCTTTACCTACCTCATAAGTGCCTAAAAATAATTTAAATAGAGAAACTGGTCCAGGAAGGGAGCGATCACAATAGATCACTATATTATGATAGGAACAAGGGATGACAGCCAGAGAGGGACCCAGCAAGACGTGTTTGATTTTTAGCCTTCTGCGCCCCCTTGTTTCAGTGGCCCAGCAAATGTTTACCTACCAAATATTTACTTTTTTTCTATCTTCCTATGACATGCATTTCTTCCCTCGCTTCCCTCCCATTTCTTCCCTCAGTCACCTTGCCTCCTTCTCAGTTCAGGATGGCATCCATACATCGCGGAGCCTGACTGCCTTTGGAATTTCCACGTCTATGTGGATTCTCTGTAGGTACGTTATTCAGTTTGCTTTTCTGCCGTGAATCTGTCTCATTTTGATGGTTAGTCTAGCTGGAAGGACCTTGAAGGGGACAGGATATTCTTGTTCCCTGACACAAGAAAGCTCTTGCTTTAACTTTCTGACACGTTTAATCAAGTGGGAAATTTTACCTGACTCTCTGCCACATTCTTCACTGGCCAGATGCTCAGAAAGGAAATGTGAAGATGGTCTGCAACAGCACTGAAGGGAGAGTGTGTCCTCTTCCCCAGCTGTATTCCTAGCCATGCGGAGCTTCCAATTCAGGTGTAATATGCCTTTTCTTTGCAACAATCTGGCATTGACCGTGGGCCCGACATTTTCAGCGATTCCTCTTGTGAGACGGGAACACTGGTTCCTTAGTCTTGCTATCTCCACTGTTAAGGAAGGAACACGATTTAGTGGAACTCTTCCTGTTTCCTATTTTTTCCCATATGGAAGGTACTTTGCTAGTGGCCTCTCTCTACTATTTTCCTTCAACTTCACCAGGGTCCAAAGTGACTTATCTGATGGGCAAATATGGCAAATCAAACCAGGCAGGCTCAGGTTAGCTCCTCTAGTCTTCGTCTTGAGAATGAGCCTCCCCACCAAAGCCTGAGTTCTCTGCTCTTTGGTGTCCTAGGACTGACCCGGAAGGACCCTCTCCCATGTGGACAGTCCCATTTCAGCTGCTAGGACCAAGTGGTTGAGTCAGTTTAATTCTAGGATTTAATTTTTCTGAGTCCACTTACCCAAGCCATTAAGTCATGTTCTCTAATCTAAATGTTCCATCAAGGGGAACCTGGGTGTCTTAGTTGGTTAAGCAGCCAACTCCTGGTTTTGGGTCAGGTCATGATCTCAGGTTCCTGAGATTAAACCACAGATTGGGCTCTGTGCTTAGCACAGAGTCAGCTTGAGATTCTCTCTCCCTCTGCCCCTTCTCCTGTTCACTCTCTCTCTCAAAAATAAATAAAAATCTAAAAAAGTTTAACAAATGTTCCATCCACCTTCTCTTTTGGACGGGGAAGGGGGTGTCATTAATGAACGATCCTCAAAGATCTCTTATAAGACAAAGCGATGAACATGTACCAAATTCCCAATCTCACCACCTCGCTAAAATATGACTATGCACCTGCTACTTAGTTTTTTCTGAGTTCCATCTGTAAAACAATATTGGCATTGCAGGACAGGTCTGAGTATCAAATGACATAATGGAGGGGAAAGGGCTTGGTAAACTGTGACAACCTCTGCATATATGAGCTGTGCCTAAAAACATTTGCTAGACTCAATATTTGTGTTCCCCCCGAAGTTCCTATGTTGAAACCTAATCCCCAATGTGATGGTTTTAGAAAATGGGGCCTCTGGGAGGTGATGAGGTCATGAGGGTGGAGCCCCCACGAATGGGATTCATGCTCTTATGAAAAAGTCTCCAGAGAGCTCCCTTGTCCCTTCTGCCATATGAGGACCCAGCAAGAAGATGGGAAATAGGTCCTCATGAGACACCAAATCCGTTGGCACCTTGATCTTGATGTCCCAGCCTTCAGACTTACAGGAAATAAATTTCTGTTGTTGATCAGCCACCCTGTCTAAGATATTCTGTTATGGCAGCCCAGATAGAGTAAGATAACGTTGTAACCCATCCTCCGTAAATACGTAGACACATGCGCATAGAGACCCAAGCTATTTGCATGACACCTGTTCTCTTAACTTTGTATAGATCACTGTCCGCTCTTTAGTCTTGGCTCTGGGACTAGCCCTGAGCAAGACTTTGTAGCAGGTAAGGGCACCATGTGTTGGATGCCATGTGAATATGGTGAGGTGGCTGGGAGCATCGACTCAAGTGGTTTGACTGGGGCTCCACCACTCACGAGCTGGGTCTCTGTGGGTGAATTACTTCACCCCTTTGTCTGATGACAAATGAGAGTCATAGTGGGAACTGCTCTGTAGGGTTGCCATGAGGAGTAAGTGAGGTAAGGCATGAGATCAACTCAGTTTGAATCCTGGCACGTCATATATATTCATTACATGTCAACAAGCATTGCAGTGTCTACCCACCACCTCCACATGGCATACATGATGTGTCCATAGCTGCCAGGCTGGCCAAGATCCTCACCAAGCCACCCCACCCCCAATCTGGACCCAGCCTCCTTCTCATCCCCTGTAGCCCACTCAGCTCAGCCTCACTTATGTTCTCAACTTCCCTAACCAACCACCTCATGCAGGTTTGCCCCAAGCTCTTTGCAGATGAATAGGAGTTATGCTCATTTATTCATACATTGATTCATTCACCAAGTACATACTATGCACCTACTCCATGCCAAACCCTGGGCTGGGAGTCAGTGCTGCAACAACATATCAATTTCCTTCTGCTACCCCTTAGGAGCTCACCCAAGTGGGTAACAGACTCAAATGACTCCACTCCACAGTTGGCTTGGAATGGCCAATTGCAGTAGGATGGGTAGAGCTTTGGGAGCACAAGACATGACTTCCCCCAAGGAGATCATGTTGAACTAGAATTCTGAAGGCAGAAGATGCAGAGGAAATCCCCCCTAAGCTAAGGGAAAGATGAGGAAAAGGACGAAGGTAAACAAAGAAAAGGATGTAGGAAGCTATGAGGATTATGACCAGAAAGGTTATAGAGATCCAGAACCTAGAGTCACCAGGAAGAATTCTGTAACCAGAGATGAGGTTGGGCAGGTGAACCCAAATTGGGCTTTGCAGAGCTCTAAATCCATGCCAAGAGCTTCTAGGTGGTATAAGAGTCTGGTAAAGGTGCTTGACCCAGGGCATTCAGTGACCACAGCAGCTCCTTGGAATGATGCATAGAGCAAGTTGGGAGGATAGATTGTGACAGGGTAGGGGGCCCAGATGCCTTCTGAAGACTAGTGGACAGTTACGATCTTCAGTCCCTTGTTCACTCATTCATCTGAGAAATGGTTGTTGCGTTTCCGACATCAGGCAGCAACTGCACATCTTTCAGTGGGCCACTCGAACTTCCCTGGGCCTCAGCCCTGAAGGAAGGGTGTCAGCATTCAGGGACTGAGGTTGTGTGATCAGGAGCTGGATCTTGGGCTCAGGTTGCTTCTGGTGCTTTCTGGAGTCTTCCATAGGCTCTCCCTCTGCCCAACCAATAATACTGGACTTGAGGACTTAATTCATCAGCTTTTCCCAAGCTCCACTAGACTCTCACTTCTCTGAGGCAAGGGCAGATATTTCCATATCATCTGGGCACACATCCTTGGTCCTTGCTCAGAAATGCAATGTCACATAAATGTCAACGTTGTCTGAAAGGGCATCTTCTCCAGGCAGATGAGAAATCATGGATGCAAAGGGGGGATTTTCATCTATTGAGCCTTTGCATTATGCACATATAATGTGACTGGGGTCTTCCATAGCCTTCACTTAGCCCCCAACAACTCTAGGAGGAAGATATGTGTATTCTCATGTTACCCAGGACCAACCCGAGGACCAAAGAGACAAAACAAAACCTTTGCTTGAAGTCACAAAACAAGGACACAGCAGAGCTGGGACCCCCAGCACAGCTGGGGCTGGATCCATATCCCATGTTCTTTCTGCTATGCCACATTTTGGAATCACGCTGGCCTGCTGTCCTGTCCAGCACCTGTCATCCTCTGGGATTTGGGGGTGATCCCAAGATCCTGGGCATGATGGCTCTCCCCACCTCAAACATGCCATCAGGCTGCAGGACATGATCTGGGAAAGAAGCACCACTTAAATGTCTGGTACAGCACCTACTCCAGCAGGAAAGACAAATGATCAAACATGCCCTGTGTGCCCTTTCAAACCCTGGTAGAGAACAACAATTAAAACTTCTCATTTCAGGAACTGCCCTGGAGACAGTTGAAAGGAAATTGAATGTGGGAAGAGGTGGGGAGAGAAGGGCTTCCGTGGGGGATCTGAGGAACTTTGGGATGTTCAGAGAGATGATCATCTTACAGCCAGCTTAGCTAGCAGTCTGTGGATAGAGATGCCCAAGAGCAAGCCCAGAAAATTTCCAGAATGGTCAGTGAAAAATAACATTACTCAATATGAATATAAATTGTACACACACCTTTGCTTATAACAATGCTTTCTAACTTAAAAAATAGAATGTCCATTAAAGAAAAGTTTGCAAGGAAACAAGCAAGAAGAGGAGAAATCCCCTTGGTCCTACCCTCTTGCCCAAAAAACAAGTCATCTTGGGCACAGAGTCTTGAGTAGTATCTGACTCCCTCTGTTCCCCTCCTCTTTTCTCATACCCAGAGCTACAATTCAGAGGAGAAAGGAAGTTTTATTTAACATCTACCATCTACCAGGCAAACGCTCATTGTTTGCTTTCATTGTTTCAATTAATTCTCATAGTGATAGGATGAGGTCAGTCTCATTATCCCTGTTTTAGGGAGGAGGAAACTATAGCTCAGAGAGGGTCAGAAATCTACTCAAGCCACACAACTTTCACTTGGAGACTGGATTCACTTAGCTCTAATAGACTCTGAAGTCCCAGTTATGTCCAGGGGCCTTGGAAGGGACAGCATGGAATAAGATTAAGACTTGGCCCTTACTCTCCGACCACATACAGTTTAAGAGCTTTGACCAGGTGTGCATGGTATCGACCAGAAGCCCAGACAAATGCAAATAGTGAGAAGAGGTTTAGTTCAAGCATGGTCCTTTCAGCTGAAGGGAGGCAAAAGAGGACCAGATGAATGAAACGGGTGACATTTAATCTGGTTCTTGAAAAGGGGGGGGGGGACTTTAAAAGCCATATTGGGGGAGATGGAAGGCAGAGTAAACAGCCTGATAAGAGAAAAAGAGATAGGACACGTTCAAGAGCAAAGAATAGGAGATAAATTTGTTTGGCTAGAACTTAGGGACTTATGAATAGAAGACACAGAAAATGCAGCTGGAAATGAAGGTAGAGACAGACATTCAAGGTCCTTGGCTAAGGGTTGGAACTCCTGTTATTGAGCAGGGGGAATGACATGCTCTGAGTAGCAGTTGAAGAAAATCATTCTAGCAGTATCTTTAAGGCTAAATTAAAGTCAGGAGGATAGCTGTAGGTAGGCTGCAATCATTGTCCCAAGGAAAAGGTTTGTGATAATGATATTGGGGATGGGGAGGAAAGAAGATTACTGGAATATGAGATATGTCAGAGAGAGAGATTTCTAGCTTGAGTTACTAAGCAGATGGTGGCACCATCAACTGCAAGAGGGAACTAAGGAAGAGAAAAGAGAAGACTCTTTGGGGGAAAACCACAATGAGATTAGTTTTTGTCCAGCTGAATCTGAAGTAGCTGGAAGGCATCCAGGTGGAATGCCCAATAGGCAGGTGGTCGTGTGTGTCAAGAATAGGAGATACTGGTCCAGCACGTTTTAACACAATCTATTGCGGACCCAGTGGGGTGATGATCCAACCCAGCCTCGTCCCTCCTGCAGGAGACCCAGCAACACCTCAGCCTCCAATTCTGGAACTTCTTCATACCCCTGACTTTCCAACAGCCCCCTCCAGGGTCACTTCCTTTCTTTGGGATCTTCTTCCTGAAGTCACAACTTCTAGTATTCCCTACTGCGGTCTAATCTTCCCATTTCTCATTCCCTCAATTCCAGGGAAGCTTCCGGGGTACTCCCTGTCCCCCAGCCTCTCCATCTTCTCCCAGTCTTGGGCTGCCTTGTGCCCATTTTCTGTCCCTACGCAGCCTTTATTCCACAGTGGGCTGTCTACACCATTCTTTTGTCAACATCCCTGAGTTCGTGACACCTCTATGCCTGCACCGCATGCAGTTGGCAAAACTCCACCAAGGCAGAAGAACCTCACCTCCCTCTCCACTCCTGGGCTAGATTGCTGAGCAGTCAAGCCACCAGGTGGCTGCACTGACTATGTCTGCTGAAAATTCACGGTCCTTCCTTAATCAGGCTATCATGTCACTGTCGAAACTTTTGACCTGTCTTTTCCCAGCATTCTTTCCCATTCCATGTTCTCTCTCTTTCCTCCATGAACTGCCCCCTCTTGTTCGTGCACCCATAACTTCCTCTTCTCTGCTGGATGTGGGCTTATGTCTCTTTCAGTTTCAGCTCTCATGCGACTTCTCCCCTGGTTTTTTTCCTCCCATCGTGTCAAGGGAGTTGTCTTTAATGTCATTCATTGATTCCCCTTCATTTCTCAGTGCATTAAAACTGGCCTTTATCTCTACCACCCTTCTGGAACCACTCCCAAGAACCAATGGTGATGTATTTCTTCTATGCCTCATCTCACTGTGTCTGTCTCCTAGATTTGACTCTGCTTATCATTGGGTTTTTCTTAAATCTCCTAATCGCATAGTTTCCATGGCATTTCAGGTTCTGATTTATCTGATATCACTTTAATTCTCTCCTAGAATTCCCCATAGGCTCCTTCTCCTCTTTCCATCACTTAAATGTTATTTCTTAACATTCTATTCTCAGCCTGTGGCTCTTTTAACTTTACACACACCTTTGACTAAGGGCTCTTGTTCAGTGCCATTTTTCAAATTACCAACTAAACACCCACAACTCCAAAGATTGTATCATCAGCCTGAAACTTCTTCCAGTGAACCAGATGCATGGTTATCTGCAGACCAGATCTTTCTGCCTTGACACATCACTGGCTTCTCAAACTCAACATGTCCAAAAGTGTTCTCTCTCTGTCTTAGTTGGTGGCATGATCATCTACCTGGTTAATCCTGAAAGACACTTTCTCCCATTGCCCATCACAACCCATAGCTCTCCAGATTCTGATTATTTTACCTCCTGAATACCTCTGAAATCATTTCTTTTTTTCAATATCACGCAGTGTTTTATACACCCTTAATATCTCTCCCTAAATTCCTGTAACCCTTTCCTCACTTTCTACAAAGAGCTTTGTTTCATTCAAATCCATCCTCCCTAGTTAAAGGTAAATCCTATGGAATCATTCTCCTTTGTAAAACATTTCCAAGAGACTTGATTACCCATACTGCTTGCCAAAGACACTTCTGAAGTACTGGATAGTTTTCTTCATTGCAAAATTTCTCAGTCCCTACTGTGCTACTGTTTCTTCAGAATCATAAAACACTACCCGAACGTATTTGGCCTCAGGACTTTTTCCTAAGGAGCATATCACGGGATTAGTTTTCTAGGAAACGCGTTTCAGAACTCATTAGTCTACACAATAAAGTCAGAGCTCCAGAGACGGGCACCAAAGATCTGGTGACGTCATCGAACTGACCACTCTTGTCTTGTTCCTTCTACTCCCTGAATCACCTCCTATGCTGGAAATAGACACGTAGATGCATACACATCCCAACCCTTGTCATCCTGTCTCTCACCTCCGTACTGTTGTTCAAGCCGTGCCTTCTGGATTGTTCTTCCAATCCACTTGGAATTCAGTATCAATCCAATCGACTCATTTCTCACACCTCAGCATAGATTTCACCTCTTTTGAGAAGCCTAGATCGTGGAATATACGGAACATAAGGAAGTCGGGTCTGAAGAAGAGACACTTAAATAACTAAAAGAGATTTGACACCAACTTATTCCCTGTCCGTCACAGAGGGGCCAAGAAAGCTTCCACTGAGTCACCAAGACTGCCCTAGGCCTCACCCAGGTTGGCTTGTCCCAAGGAAGACAGGAGTGGGAAGGAAGGTACACTCTCTACAGTCTGCATATGCCAAGAGAAAGAACCCAGAGGGTCCAAGACACCCGTGTTCAGTCCCTTTACCCATCTCACCAAACCAGTAAGCCTTCCTACTTCTAGGAGCCCCGAATTTGTAAGACAGACTAAAGAGTAGAAAACGCCAACATTTTCAAAAGCTCCTACTTTACAGATCAAGTTTGAAAACCTGGTCAAGAGAGAAAATTAGTTCTTCTCTACATGAAACGTTGCTCAAACTTCATAACAGGGAAACAGGCCGTTTGAGTGCATCAAAAGAGTTACATAAGAGTGCTGGCCTGATGATCTAATTAATGAAGTTCAGAATGCCTTCTGAAATTCTCCTTGTGGTTCTAAGAAGAGGGACGCAACAGAGCCTAGAAACAGAAAGTAAATAAGGATCCAAATGGTCTCCTTTTCTGGGTGTTCAGAGGACCAGGTTTCAAAAGTCTTTGATAAGCTTTATCATGGTTGGGCTACAAAAGTCACCATTCCTCCCCATTTCTCATTTCCTCTGAGATCCTTCTGGTTATTCTAATGAGGAAGGTGCTTGGGCCAACATATTCAGCTTCTATTTCTTCTTCTCAAAATGTCTCTAGCTACCCACCATTCCCCTTTATTGTCCACTCTCTGAAGGTCACTCCTTCCTCCCAACCCTCAGCTTCCTTTCCCTGTTGCCTCCACCCTTCCCTTAATTCTCATCAATCCAATTAGCCTCTGTCTCTCTAACCTCGGACTTCCCACAATGGGACAAAGGCAAAATGCTAAATGCAAGGTAACGGGAAGATGTCTTCCCATCAAATGCACCAGGAACCTGTCTCCCCAGCAAAATCCCATTGTCTCTCCTTTAGCCCAAACCCACTTTGTTCCAGGAGGTTGAGACACAGTGGGGTGTCCACAAAAATCTGCCAGTAAGCAGCTGCTTAAGTTTAAGTCACCAAACTAGTCTGTCCTCAATGTCCCCCCATCTATCAAATAAGGATAAAGATATATAAGGCACATAATTTGTGATAATGAAATGAAACGATCTCACACACCAAAAGATATACTAAATCAGTGGAGACAGACTGGGGATTTCAGACCTTTCTGGAGAATGTGTCCTCATCCTTAGGCTGGCGTGGGGCTTACACATGAATGAAAGTGAAGATGTTGCCCGCAATTCAGTTCCAGGCTGGTGGGAGCCACATTCTAGCCCCCATTCTCCCGCATAATCCACGTGTGCCAGCGTCCTGCTCTTACCCATCCTCTGGGGCCACCTGACAGATGGGGGGGACACCCCAGCCTTCCTTTGAGCTGGACTCCCACCCGCTGTGCCCTCTATTTACTCAGTTACGCTGCCGGCTTACCGAGCCCTCGTTGCCTGTCTCATCAAACACTGCCAAGCTAATAAATACTAATTACTCTGAAAAAAAAAAAAGCAAAAAAGCATTCTCTAAAGAAGAGCTTACTCAAAAGCATCTGAGATGACAGGAATGGGGGGGGTGAGCCACATAGTGGAGACGTGTCTTCTTTCCAGCCCTAGTGAACTCTTTCCAGATTTTAATGACGTTTCTCAAAAACAACAACAAACCTCTTCTGTATGGGATTCACCCCCATTTTATGGACGGCGGCACCAGGTGTGGAGTGGCAGAAAAACAGGACACGCGAGTGACAATCAGGGCCCATGGGACGTGAGCGCGACCGAAGCAGGACATGGGGCTGACGGTTCCACGCGTCAGCTTCACAAGCCTGAGAGGTAGTGACTGTTAGTACACCTGTATTGCACGAGGGGAAACTGAGGCTCACACAGGTTAAGCCATTTGCTGAAGGCTTGTCCTGGTAGAGTTGAAATGTGAAGGTGGCCATCTGATCCCACAGCCCAGGCTCCTACCCCCACGTATCCTGCCTTAGGGAGGGAGGGGGAGCGAGGGATACACACGACCTGTGAAGCCCTGTGTGCCCCACAGCTCACCATGGCGAATTCCCTCCTAACTTTGCCTCTCGAGCAGCAGCTATCACAAAAGCAGAAACGGCCCTCGATGCCAAATTCAAATGGACAATCACTTGCAACTTGAATGATGTGAGGTTCAAGTCTTCGTTGGCAAAGTCACTCAACTTCCCTTGGTCTCAGTTTCCTCATCTGTAAAATGGGGCTAGTGATCCCCACTCATCTACTTTCCATGGTTGTTGTAGAACTCAAACCAGCAAGGAGACCCCAGATGTAAAGTTTCATGAGACAGAAATCCCTGGAAAAGCTGTGTAATTTAAGGTGGGGGAATCACACGGAGCGAGGCTCCCTTCTCTCTGAGCTAGGGCAGTGAGTGCAGAGAGCTGGATGAGGCCCCTCCAGCACTTACCGTGACCAAGGCTTCTATGCCCCCTGGTGCTGGAGAGTTCTCTCTATAAGCAGCCATAGCTGACCAAGGCCACTGGGAGAGACCACCCCACCTTCCCCCGCCACTGTGGACGCCCCTGCCTAGAACAATCTTGCTCCAACGGCCCCTGCAAGGCAAGGCAGCCTGGACCACGTGCCCCTTCCCGCTGGCCCGACCTCCCGCTGGGGGCACTGGTGACAGCTCAGATGGTATTTGCAGCCACATTTTGTTTTCCTTAAACATGACTGAGGTGAATGCCGACACCTTGTCAGAAGCAATAATGTCCCACAGTTGGTGTGCTGCCCCTCACAGAGAGTGGGCCAGAAAACCAGAGGATGTGGCCCTCCCGTCTACACTGTCCATCAAGAACTCTCCAGATCGGGTTCTGAACTTGAGGGATCTTGTCCCCCAGGGGCATTGGGCGATGTCTGGAGACATTTTAACTTGTCAGGGCTGGGAACAGGGGTGTATGGGTAGAAGTCTAAGATAGCATCAAATACCCCACATTGATGTCCAAGATGGCCCCCACAACAAAGAATGATCCCCAAGATGTCAGGAGTGCTGAGGAACCCTGGTCTAATATTCCAGAGCTTCCCTCAACAGTGGACAGCTGCTGTTCCTCTCACTAGCCGGTGGCCATCTGTCTTTCTTTAACGCATATGGCACTTGGAAGAGGGCAGCGCTGACCAGCCACAGTTACCACCACGAACCCAATGAGGAGAGTCATTAACAAAAAAAATGCTGTCTCTTTTGCATAGAATAATGATGTGTTAGGTAGGGTTTATGAGACTCATGCTAACATAGCGTGCAGGCTTGTTTAACGCATCCCATGCTCCCCATGTGCCGTCTACCAGGCCGGCCATCTTGTGAGTGACAAGGCTCTGGCTTAATTGAATGGTTGGGACAAGTGGGCTTCCAAGGAATAAAGATTCTTCACATCCAAAGGACGTTTTTTTCTTTTTCAAATTACAACTCTTCATACATACAAGTAAGCGCTGTGTGTGCTAATCACGGTGTTAGTTCAAAATTACATTAACTTCAAATAAGATCCAGTCAGGTCCCCTTTTATGCATTTATCAGTCTTCCAACAGAAAGGTACAGAGCACCTTTTACGCCCAAGACCTTCTGCTCCCTCATGAGCCGACGAGAAGCAGCTTCACACTCTGATAAGAGCACATACCTGCAGAGAAGCAGGTGCTGGAGACTGGGTGGATTTAGTGTGGAGGCACATGGAGGAGACCAACCAGCTCCGAACCTGCTTTCTTCCTTCTCGTCTACACCGCTGGACTCCATTTCCCAGCTTCCTCTGCAGCTGGGTGGCTTGGAATTCCTCATTCTGGGCAGCGAGCCGTAAGTGGTAAGAGTCTCTCATACCCCAGCCCACGAGGCCCTCCCATGGCTGGCCTCTGTCCTTTCCCCTGGGCAGAGCCAGGCACTGGAGGAACCGGCAGAGAATGCCGAGATGCTAGGCATAGCATAACCACACTATGGAAGGGATGCAGGTCTCTGAATGGCCTGGGGAAAGATCACCGCCCAGCGAGGATGACCACGTTGCAATGAGACATCAATCTGTATTAAGTTAAGCTGTTGGAATTTGGGGCGTTACTCGCTACCGCAGCTAGTGTTACCTGTCCTAACAAATATCAGATGTGCAAATCACTTCCAGGTGTCGCCTCCAACTGCAAAGCCAGACGTCTGCGCTGTCTTCCCCTCCAGAGAAGCCGATTCTCCCGTGGGTCCCCATTATGCCTTATGAAGACCCTTATCACAACACCTGGACTAATGCTGCCTAGGATATTTCTCTCTTCGTGTCCCTACGGTGGTTGCCATAGACTCTCTGGATAGCAGGGGCTTAGGGGTAGCGGTCTGCCTGGGGGTAGCAGCAGGAGACTTGTCCCGAAGCTAAGATTGGCAGCAAATGCACTGTTTCCCCTCCCCGTCTAAAATAAAAAGTTTTGAAAGATGCTTTCAGGCGCACCATATAAGAGTGAGAAATAGCCATTGTCCATTTCAGAGAAAGGGCCAGGGGCTTCCCTACCAGACCACGGTAGCGGTTTAAAGACACTAGAATAAAGGCAGCTTGCCTGAGGCTTTGCCATTGACTATCTGTGACATTAAACAATTAATCGTGCTCAGCCTGCTTCTTCCTCTGTGAAATGGAGATAATAAGAGGCCCTACCACCGAGGATTAAATAGGATGATGCCTGAAGATCCTTATCCCAGGGCCTGGTCCCTGATCTTAGACATCCTCATTATTATCTGCAAATCTCCAGCACCCAGCCCGGTGCCTAAAAGCACAGTGTTTGTTGAAAGCATGAATAACTGAATTTATAAAAAGAATTATCCCAGTCAGAGGAACACAGGAGAAAGCTACTGCTCATTCATTGTTGACTCAGTGATCATAATTAATTTCAGAGATATATTTTGCTGGCACTCTGTTCAGCAATGATTCGCCCCTAGATTTAATTAGGAGGGCCAAGTCAACATCCTACCAGGGTACTTGTATTTTTTATTCTCCTCTTAAAAAACAAACAAAAGTTCCTCTGATGCTATTTTGTTTGGCCCAGCAAGATCCATTACTCTGGGTCCTCTGGTCCTCCTTCCAGCTGTGGCGGCACTGCAGGTCCTATTGAAGAATGAACGGGCCGGCTGGGTTTACCTGCTTTTGGAAAAAGACCAGGGACAGCCCGGGGATCTAAGAGCCACTGGAAGGAAGACAAAGGTTGGGCTCAGGGGCTATTAACACAAGAAAGCCCTTCGGAACCATCTCAAGTTACAGAGGGAGAAGCTGAGACTTTGGAAGGGATAAAATGGCCCAAGGTCATTAGGAGGGAACAATAGATGTGACTCTCATAGCTTCACTCTGAGCTGCTGGCTCCAAGAGTCAAGGGGGTCGGGAGGACAGAAAGCTTGCTCCCTGAGCTGCAGCCCGGGCAGCTTGCCCCATTCGTCCATCCGCAGCCCACATCCAGCCCCGGGTCCGCTCCTCCAGGGAGGCTGCACCTGCGCAAAGGGAGCGCGATGCTGGAGACGGCCGGCCGGCCGCTGCTTGAATCCCCGTTCTGCCGCTTTCCCCTTCCTGGTGAGACTGGGGCCAAGTCCCTTAGCGTCTGTGTGACTCGGTTTCCTTCTCTACTCAATGGGGCAGGAATAGCACCTGCCTCATCGGGCTGCTGAGAGGATGACACGGAGCCTGAGAACTGTGTGTGTGTGTCTATACCTATATGTGTACTGTATACTATATTATACTGTGTGCTATAACACACACACATGCTATGGTATAGGAGTGCATAGACTATATACGCTACACTATGTAGAGCATACATATAATACTACATATATACGAGAATATATGGACGTTTACCATGAAAGCACTATGCATATATACGCCTATGTTTATGTACTTATGGATTTATTTATCATTATTATTCCTTGACCATCTCTGCGCTCAGAGGAATGCACAGATGAACGGCCCTTGGTCTCCTCTGATCTCAGGGAGGTCCCAGGAAGTTAAAATACGAAGACAAGCCTCCAAGGCCCCTCTGGCCAGACAGAGCCCGGTGGGGCCCCAGGGAGCTCACACTGAGCGTGATGGCGAATGGAGGTCCACAGCTGTGGGACAGGGAGAAGGACAGGAGCGGCAAGTGTGGGAGGCCAGAGGAAGTGAGTGGAGACCCTGGGCTATGGGAGGGTGGCTGATGGATTGGTGCCAGAGCCTCTCTGGGGGGCAGGTTTCAAAGGAAGAAGGGCTCCGAGCAGGGGAGCATCCCTCTCCGTGATTCCTTGACGCATCGTACACTTTACGGAGCATTGGCTGGACCTCCCAAGTCTCGTAACGGGCAAGGCTGAGCCACGCCTCCTACTTCAGTCACAGGCCGGGGAGCTGGCCTCCCCCGAGGTGCCCCCCCCACCTCCATGTGCCAGGCCCCCTCCTCAGCCCCTTGCCAGTGTTAACCCATAGCTCCCCCAACTGCCCCTGTATCTCGTCCTGCCGGCCGGTGAGGAGACTGAGCAACGGGAGGGCAGATCCGCTGCCCAAGTTCACTCCACTGGCCAGGGAATCAGGCTTACAGGGAGCACTGAGGCTCAGAGCCAGTGGGTTGCGGAGGGGCAGGGGAGGGCCTGAGTCCCCCTGGGGGTGCACAGTCAGGAAGTGGCAGACACAGAACTCGAACTCGCAGGGCCTCTGAAGCCGGTCAGAGGCCTGTCCCTGCAGACCATCACGCCCACCCGTCTGTTTCCAGGCTCCCCGGGACTGGCCCACCTGCCCTGGGGACAAGGAGGGTCCTGGCTCCTCTATTCAGCAGAAAAATGCTCCTTTTTGACTCCAACCAAAGGGCACCCAAATGTCTTATGCCCTCTGAAAGCTGGCAGCAGTCACGAGCTTGGCGACCCCCAGCCCGCAGCTGGCTTCCTGGGAGAAAGACCCAGAAGGTGCGGCCTGAAGGAGAACAAGGATTTCCCTCCACATCTGGACCAGCAGGCATTGCTACAGGCGGCATTCGCTTTCCGACTTGAGGAATCCAGACTCTTCTGGAGCCCAGACGATCTTTGGGGAGGGAGGACGTTACCGCAGATACAATGGAGTCTGGTTGCCCTTGGGGACAGCCGGGGAATGTCGCTGGGCCCAGGCCCTGTGGGTCGTTCCTGTCCTGGACTAGGACCCCTACTCGCGGGGGCAGAGGTGACCTGAGTCCTGCAGGGGCCGCACTGGGGGGGAAAGACATTTTACCTCTGTCGGCTTGTTTCCTCTTCTGTAAAATGAAGGACGGGGAGTTCTGCCCTGTATTTCCAGTACTGATCTGACCACGGATGTGAGCGCCTTTGCAAAAACATAAAGGGGTATCGTCCCCACTGGGTGATGGCCAATCTGGCCCCCGCCATCCGTCGGACTCGGCATCTGCTTCCTTTGATAAGTCCACGGGGGTGACAGGGCTCATGTCCTAGCTCCGCCACTTACGGCTGACGACTTTGGACAACGCACCGTCTTCTCATCTGTGAAGTGGGGCTCATGAGAGGCCCTCCCTGCAAGACTGCCGTGAGAATTCCGTGAGCAAATTCGTGGGAAAGCACTTCATTTAGCGCCGAGACGAGCAGCTTGCCGTGTAATTTGGCGGCCTGCCATTCCCATGGACTGTCGGCCCCTGAGGACCCCGGCCAAGCCTTTCCCATTTAACAGATTCACTTTGACCTGGAAATGCGTTCCTCCTGCCCAGCTCTCTGTGGCCTCACCTCTCTTCCAGCCGCTGCCGGGATGGCCACTCCGCTGAGCTGCAACTAGCCTCATGCAGGTGCTCTGTCTCAGCGTCAGGCCACCATACTCTTGTCTCCTGTCCCTGGGCTTCTCTCATGGGTGTCACCGTCCCTGGGCAGCTCTTGACCCGTGGGATAGGAGATGATACCCCCCCTTCATTCAGAGGGACAGTCCTGGGAAGCGTTGCATAAAGTGACTCTGAAGGTCCATGGGACTGAGCAAGCAGTCATTCGTGGTGGTGGCCAATGCCATAAGGCCTCCTGGCATTGAGTTCTGTCCTCCCTCTTTCTCCTCCCCAGACCCCCATTCCTGCCCTCTGGTGTCATAGTCTCAAGCAAACAACCCCACTATCAGCCTTTCTCATAGGTCCTCTTTCTTGGGGGGGGGCAGGTTAAGACAACCTGTGGGCGCCATCACCGCGAGGGGCAACCCCATCCACACGGGTTCCGGGAAAGAGCCCAGGGAGACACAGTCTACACTCCTCCCTCCCTAGTCTTCACTCTCCCCGCCTCTCACACACACCTACCCAGATGGCTTTCCTTCTGTTGATTCCTAAGTCCTACCTCACTTCGTGTTGACTGGGCTTTGCTTTCTGTTGGTTTACCTTGACTTCCCGTTGATTCGACTTCCGGTCGCTTCCACCTTACTTCCTGTCGACTCTACTTCCTTAATACCTTTTCAAATAACAGCTCATCTGTCCCCATCCAGCTGCCTGTGCCGTGCCGCCATCATCCCTGGCCTGCCATACACCAACCATCTCGGTGGTCTCCCTGCAGGGTCACCAGCCCTCGGCGAGGCCAGAGCCGAGAAGGGCGTCTAGCCCACTCTGCAGCTTGAGCCGTACCCTCCCCCTGACTGTGGGCATGATGGCGAGAGTCTGGAGGCAGGGGGACCATACAGGAGGCTGTCCCAAGAGGCCCAGGCAAGAGGTGGTAAAACCCCCAGAAGCAGCAAAGATGGCAACGGACATTTGAGTTCACCGCCCGCTCCCCCAATCTCTCGTTTCCTGGGAGTCCTGCAGCTCCTAGGACATTGTACCTCCGGGATTCCAGTGGGAGGGAGCACGCCCAGAGAGGCTGACCAACCCAGCACATTTGCCACCAGAGCACTTGAGAACCCACTGTGAGCTGGTTTCTTGTCCTCAAATAAAAGTGCTGCTTCATCTCTAGGCAGGGCATGGAGGAGCCAAAGGGAATTAAATTCATAAACTGCATAACGAGCCCAGACCCACTCCGGCCCTCTCCGTGAGTCATCCTGGCACCGGTGTCCCCAGCCTCTGTGCTGATGAGCAGCTCTTCCAACCTGGGGGACGGGAAGGCCGGAGTGTGCTATTTATATATTTATCATTGTCACCCACAGATGCTTGGGAAATGTCCAGGGGACAAGGTCCAGAAATCCAAAATCTTATACACTATTTAGGGACTGAGAAAGGCCAAGTAGGGCTCACCTTCTTTTTTTTTTTTTTTAGCTAACATTTTTTTTTTTTATGCCAACCATCATATTTAACTCCCACAATCCTCTAAGGGGCATTATTTTTTCCGTCTTACAGATGAAGAAACTGAGACTCAGGGAAGCAAAGTAATTTTACTACGATCTTATAGTTATGTCTGCCTTTCTCCATACCCGCTACTCCATGCTAAAATTCCCTTTCAGACTTTTCCTTTAAGAATTATGCGAGGCTGGGGGGCACCTAGGTGGCTCAGCAGGTTAAGCCTGGGCCTTTGGCTCAGGCTGTGACCCCAGGATCCTGGGATGGGCTCTCTGCTCAGTGGGGAGTCTGCCTCTCCCTCTCCTTTCCCGCCTCCTCCACTCATTTTCTCTCTCTCTCTCAAATAAAGAAATAAAACCTTAAAAAAAAAAAAAAAGAATTATGCAAGGCTGGTCAGAAAGACTTCCTCTGGGTTGAAAAAATAGGCTAATAACTACTGACCTGCTTTTCAAAGGTTATTTTTCTGTCTGGAGCTAAAGAACCTATGCTTTTTCATCCAAAGCCTGTCCGCTGTTTGGGGCTGCTTCAGCACCCCTTCCTCCAGGAAGGTCCCAAGGACTACTCCTACCTCCAAGCTCCTATAGCAGCTAAGCCTGTGCCAATCCTTTGGCTCTTAGTTGTCAGCATTTCTTTAACTTCTCTTTCCTTTCTTTATGATTGAACACTTGATGCTCACTTGATTGTAACATAGAACCTTTTCACTCAAATATACATAGAGCAAAATGCAAGCCTCAGGAATATGGAGCATGTTGATCGTAAACAAACTGAATACAGCTGTGCAAATAGCACTCACCTGGAAAAGGAGACGTGACCAGACCCCCAGGATCTCCCCGTGTGCTCCCTTCTAGCCACTACCCCTCCCCACCGAGAATAACCACTCTCCTGACTTCTAACACTGTAGATTAGCTTTGCCTCTTTTTGTACCTTTCGCAAATGCAATTATAAATGGAGTCATGGAGGATGTACTCCTTTGAATCTGACTTCTTTTGCCCACATGGTGTCTGTGAGTTCATCCATGACTGAATCTTTTCCCTCAGCCTTGTTTGTGAGCTTCATCTATTCTGTTGCATATAACTGAAGTTCGTTCATTGTCATTGCTAACTTGTGTTCCACTGTGTGAATACACCACAATAGAATGAAAATCATTCAACCATGGATGGGTGTTTGAGTAGTTTCCAGTTTGAGCCTATTTGGGACAGAGCTGCAGTGAACATTCTAGTACACATCTTCTGGTGGACATCTGTACACAGATCTGTTGGGTCTGTACCTCAGAATGGAATTGTTGGGTGATGGGGTTCCATGTTTTCACTGTTAGTAGAATTATCAAACAGCTTTCCAACGTGAATGAATTTACTATTCTCCCAACAAGGAAGGAAGATCCAGTTGTTCACAATCTTACCAGCATGTGGTATTTTCTGTCTTTTTTTCCTTTTATCTATTCTGATAAGCATGTAGTGATGTCTCATATTGGTTTTGATTTGCAATTCCTTGATGACTCATTAAGGTGAGCCTATGTTCATACATCTATTGGCCATTTGGATTACTATTCTTCAGTGAAGTGCCCATTCAAATATTTTACCCATTTATCTATTGGGTTGTCTCTTTTTCATATCGATTTGTAGAATTTCTTCATATATGCTGTATTAGAGTCCTCTTTCAGATACTTGTACTGAATGTATCTATTCTCACTTTGTGAGTTGACCTTTCCTTCTTTTAATAGTGCATTATGATAAATAGACTTCCTCAATCTTATATAAATTATATAATATATAAATAATATAATAATTTATAAATATTATATACATATAGTCCAGATTTATTACTGTTTCCTTTATGATTAGTGATTTTATGTTCTACTTAAGAAACCTGCCTACTTTAGGATCTCAAAGATTTTGTTACATTTTCCTCTAAAAGCTTTAATTGTTTTTACCTTTCTCTTTACCTAAATTTTTAAAAATTTATTTATTTATTTATTTGTTAGTAATTTCTGCATCCAACTTGGGGTTCAAACTCACGGCCCTGAGATCAAGAGCTGCATGATCTACTGACTAAACCAGACAGGCACCCTTACCTTTCTCATTAAAATCTGCAATCCATCTGGAAATATTTTTGTATGTTGTATGAAGTAATAATTGAGATTCATATTGGTTCATGTGTATATCTGCTTCACCCAGCATTAATGGTTGAGAAGAGTATTCTACCCCCATTGGTTGCAGTATCCTTTTTTGTGAATCAGTTTCTGGACTCTCTATGCTATCCCATTGTTGAATTTTTCTATCCTTGAGTCTACCACACTGTCATAATTATTGTAGCTTTCTATTGGGTAGTCCTTTCATTTTGTTCTTCTTTGAGATGGTCTTGGCTGCTCTTGGTCCTTCTGGTCCACATGAATGTTAAAATCAGCTTGTCAATTTCTGCCAAAAAATCCACAAAACTTTTTGGGATCCTGATTGGATTTGCTTTGAATGACATCTTCAGGATACTGGGTGTTCTGAGCCATAATATATACTATCATCCTATTTATTTAGGTCTCCTTTCATTTCTTTATATAATTTTTTGCAGATTTCAATCCTAAGTGCTCAGGATACAAGGAAACAAGATAAAGTCTCTGCCCTTATGGAGCTTACACTCAAGTGGGGAGTTAAAAAAAAGAGTAAGTCATGGAGCACTGGGTGTGGTGCATGAACAATCAATCTTGTAACACTGAAAAATTAAAATAAATTTGGGGAAAAAAAAAAAGAGTAAGTCTGAAATCTGCAGTATGAGTAATATAATAAGCCAGCAAGACGGCTGAGTGTTGGGCAGACATGATGAATGTATTAAATCAGAAAGATACTATGACTTTCTCTAGCAGCACTAGAAGAGATAAAACCAACAGCAGAGGGTTGTAAATTAGAATGAGGGAAAAACAGTAACTCTTCGACTTGATATTCCTAAAATATACTCTAATCTCTAAAGGTTATTGCCGCAACTGATTTGCTTGGCTTTAACAAAATACAGCAAGGCCCAGATAATCCAGTGGTCAAATTTTTGGCACAAACAGCAACCAGGAAATGAAAAAGATCTTGGTGAGGCCACTAAGCTTTAAGACAAATGGCTGTTACACAGCCTTTGTCATCCTTATCCAAATAACACTATACGAAATTAGACAAAAGAGTAGAAAAATTAAGATACATAGAAACCATCAGAAAGTAGTGACTCACAGGAAGAAAAGTGAAAGCAAATAAATGCCTGGAAAAGAAACAGAATTTAAAAGGCACAGGGGTAGGGGAAGTACAGTCTTTAACTATTAGGGGAGATCAGCCTGGGTACAAGATTCCTTGTGACCATTTCCAAATCATAATAAGGTCAATCATTTAACCTAATAGAGCCAGTAAGAGAAGGTTTGTTTATATTTACTTTCTTAACAAACTCAAGGACACATGTCATACTCTGGAGGGAGATATCCCCCCCAAATGATATTTCTAAGTTGTCATAAAAGAGAGAGAAAAACATTAGCTACTAGAAATATAGATCACATAATTGGTAATTTTTAAAGTTTTGGACACTCTCTAAAAGAAAGTCATGTATTTCCATATAAACACAACTTCACAGACAATTCCAGGACCCTGATGCCTAACTTCGAATTTCAGGGTTCCAATCTCCAGCTCGTTTCCCAGCAATGCAAATAAATAATGTTGCTATTTTTGTTCCACTTTGCCAAAGTTAATGAACCTTCCAGGAAGTCCTCTCTGCAGTTATACCCTTTAATAATAATGGGCTCAAAATCCATTTTTATGACTCTAGTGTTCTCTTGGCTGGTCTTCCCAGCTCCATTTCATTGCATCTATTCAATGCACCACCTGGTGGCCTCACCTACGGGAAACAAGGATGGTCTCGGCTTCCATCCTTGCAGGTCTACCTTTCCAGATTGGGATCTGCCTCCTGCCCAAGTGCACTTGAGTCTTGAACCCCTGCATCCCCCTCCACCCCACAATGTGACATCGATGCTAGCCAAGGTTCTCAGGAAGACAGAACCAGTAGGAGATGATAGATAGAGACATAGAGTCATAAAAAGGGAGAGATAGATAAAGAGATTTATTTTGAGGAATTGGCTCACACAATTATGGCGCTAAGAAGTCCCATGAGCTGCAGCTTGCAAGCTGGAGATCCAGGAAAGATAGTGACATAGTTGGACGGCTCGAGAGCCAGAAAGCCAATGGTGTAGATTCTAGTCCAGGTCTGAAGACCTGAGGGCAGGAGACCAGCGTCTCAGCCCAAGCTGTCAGGCAGAGAGCAGATTCAACCTTCATCTACCTTTTTGGTCTATTCAGGTCCTCAACAGATTAAATGATGCCTACCCATATGGCGGAGGACCAACTGCTTTATGCATCTCACCAATTCAAATGCTTCACAATTCAATTCTTCAGGAAACATCCTCAAGACACATTCAAAAATAATACTTAAATAGCTCTCTGGGCATCGCTTGTCCCAGGCAAGTTGACACATAAAATTAACCAACACACCAGTCCAGCCCCACACTTACTCCTTCCGGCATTCATCCCAGGTCCTGAGCGGAGTCCAATAAGCTCCAGTGGCCCCTGATGTTCCTTCCAGGTGACTGTCTGGGCTACTTTCTCTGAATTAATGAAAGAAAGAGCTGATCTGATGGATCACTCTCCTCTGACTGGGAAAGAAGTTTTCCTAATTTGACCAAATGGTGTTTGATTCATCGAAGGATTTTTAGTTGGTTTTTTCTTTATTTGCCATGGGTTGAGTGTTTGATTGAGTGGAATGAATGACAAAATAGAATAAAAACAAAAATAAGAAGGTAGATGTGGAATAAAACCTGTACTATTCATAAGGCAGTCAAGCTAGGGGGAGTACCCAAGTTCCCCTCTTCTTATCCTGATTGCAACTTCTTTGTTAAATACAAAAGTAATGTCCTTTTTTATGGAGAGGGTCTGTGACATCCCCCCTGCCCAGAGCTCCCTTGAGCAGCCTCAATTTCCAGAAGATTTCCCAGAACTGGAAAGTCAGAAAAAAGCATTCTGTGCCATTTTTTGGATAACGTAATGCCTACAGGTGACAGCTCATGTTTCTGCTCTTAGAAAAGCCTCTGAGGCCCTACTCAGAGCTCATCTGCTTGCATATCACACACACAGAGTCCCAAGAAACCCATGACTCTTTGTTGACAAAGATTAAGAGCAAACATTTGCAAAGTGCAATGAAGGAAGCTGGCATATTTGGGGGCGAGGGTAACACTGCATTCTGTGTGTATGTGTGTGTGTGCACCTGTGTGTATTGAGTCTTTGAAATCCAGTGTGTACTTTATATCACAGAACATCTCAATACAGACCTGCCACAATTCCAAGTGCTCAGTAACCACTTGTGAATAGCGGTTACGTATTGGACAGCACATCCATGGAAATTTACCAGACAGAGTCCTCCATAAAAGCATTTTTAGAGGAATCACTTTATCAAGAAGTGAAAACAGGCAGGACAAAAATATATAAGATGTAACAGTAAACAAACATTTATGAAGTGTACCGTTATCTAAGAAACATCCAGAAGTAAATTGGAAGCTCAAGGTCACCAGCCTTTAGCACAGGTCCCCAGGGTGTAAACTGCTCGGCTGGTCCATCACCTCTTTGGGTTTCTGCTTTCACTTGCTTTGGCCTCTGATTCATTACTTTCTTGTCAGTTCAGTGATGTATTTAAAAAGATCTTTGAGATATGTTTTATCTAGAGTTTTCATTGTTTTCAGCTGAAATATTGTTCACACTATCTACTTCATCTTATCTATCCAAAAACAGATAGCTCTTTATATCCTGTTTTCAACTTTCTATTGGTTGCCCTAAACTTACATTTAAGTTTACACTAAGTTTACTGGGAGAACAAATATTATTAAAATATCTATACTACCCAAAGCAATCTATACATTTAATGCAATCCCTATCAAAATGTGAATAATACTTTTCACAGAACTAGAACAAACAATACTAAAATTTGTATGGATCCACAAAAGACCCCAAATAGCCAAAGCAATCCTGAATAAGAAGAACAAAACTGAAAGTACCACAATCCTAGATTTCAAGATATACTGCGAAGCTGTATTTATCAAAACAGTATGGTATGGGCACAAAAATAGACACATGGATCAATAGAACAGAATCGAAAACTCCAAAATAAGCTCACAATTATATGATCAATTAATCTTCTATAAAGGAGGCAAGACTATCCTACGGGAAAAAGTCTCTTCAACAAAAGATGTCAGGAAAACTGAACATATACACGCAAAAAAAGAAAAAGAAACTGGACCACTTTCTTATACCACATACAAAAATAAACTCAAAAAGGATTAAAGACCTGAATGTGAGACCTGAAACCTTAAAAATCCTAGAAGAGAGCATAGGCAGTAATCTCTCTGACATCAGCCATTGCAACATTTTCTAAATGAAAATGAAGCAGGCTCCCTGCTGAGCAGAGCTCGATCCCAGGACCCTGAGATCATGACCTCAGCCCAAGGCAGAGGCTTTAACCCACTGAGCCACCCAGGTGCCCCTCATATGGAATTCAAGGAACAGAACAAAGAAACAAAGGGACAAAAAGGCAGACTCTTTTTTTTTTTCAGTGTTCCAAGATTCGTTGTTCATGTACCACACCCAGTGTTCCAGGCAATATGTGCCCTCCTCAATACCCACCACCAGGCTCGCCCAACCCCTACCCCCCTCCCCTCCAAAACCTTCAGTTTGTTGCTCAGAGAGTCCAGTCTCTCATGGTTCATCTCCCCCTCCAATTTCCCTCAATTCATCCTTCCTTTCCTTCTCACAATGCCTTCCGTGTTTTTCCTTATGCTCCACACGAAAGTTAAACCGTATGATAATTGACACTCTCCGCTTGACTTTTTTCACTCAGCATAATCTCCTCCAGTCTCGTCCATGTTGATACAAAAGTTGGGTATTCATCCTTTCTGATGGAGGCATAATATTCCATTGTATGTATGGACCATATCTTCCTTACCCATTCAACTGTTGAAGAGCATCTTGGCTCTTTCCACAGTTTGGCTATTGTGGCCATTGCTGCTATGAACAAAAAAAGGCAGACTCTTAACTATAGAGAACAAACTGATGGTCACTGGAGGAGGAGGAGGGCGGGGGGATGGATGAACCAGGTGAAGGTGATGAAGAGTCTACTTATTGTGATGAGCACTGAGTAATGTATGGAATTATTTTTTTTAAAGATTTTATTTATTTATTTATTTATGACAGAGAGAGATAGCCAGAGAGGGAACACAAGCACAGGAGAGCTAGAGAGGGAGAAGCAGGCTCCCCACCAAGCAGGGAGTCCGATATGGGGCTCGATCCCAGGACGTCGGGATCACGACCCGAGCCGAAGGCAGACGCCCAACGACTGAGCCACCCAGGCACCCCAATGTATGGAATTATTGAATCACTCTATTGTACACTTGAAACTAATATAACATTGTATGTTAATTATACAGAAATTAAATATATACATATATAAATCCAAAAATAAAGAAATTTATTAATAATAAAAAATATTGAAAATATAACTAGCATATGATCCAGCAATCCTACTTGGGGATATTCATCTTAAGGATATAAGAATTTTTCTTGGAAAAAAAAAAATCCTAAAATTGAAAATCTAGGTCAAGAGTTATCAGATGAATGGTAGAGAGGAATTTCCAGTGTCAAAGCTGAAAGCAGTGCCTAGTTAATCTATTTATCTCAGCTTACATATATTAGAAGCATGAACATTATGAGCCAGTTTTCTAGAAGGAATAAAGAGATACATGAAATATTTTTCTGGGGTCAAATTAATGCAATCAAATTAAATTGAAGAATGATTGAGCGTGGGCGAACCAGAAACAAGCCCATATGTAGGACCAGTCACATAGTGGGCATAATACTCAAAGTGTGGAATAATTCCAGAGTTGAGAAATATTTCTGATACAAACTTAGGTAGACTTAAGCTCATCGGGGTAAATGGATCCCTCATTTCTAGCTCCAAATGTGCATTGCAATTCTCCTACATCCTGCTTACTCCCCCCAACTTGTCTGGGTCGACTACTTGGTACATTTTGGGTCGGGGCCTTGGGTATCTTTTGTATTTGTGTTGTGTATGTATCAGTACAGGCCCTTGTTTACCCAGAGGTGGTTCACAGACCATCAGCCTGAGGCTCACCTTAGACCTTGTTAGAAATGACTAGCCTTAACCCCATCCTTCTGAATTAGAATCATTTTAACACGATTCCCATACACACCTTGAAGTTTGAGAAATGTTTAAAGCATAAAGAAAATTCTGTTAGGTCTGAAGAGAGCCATAGTGGCCATGCAGAGGTAAGGCTATGATCAGTCCCCGAGTTCCACTTGGGATATCCTTGTCCCACACTCTCCATTAATCTACAGCTAAAATTTCATCCCTTGGGAGACAGGCCATAGCATCCCTTTTCTCCCGTGCTCGCTTGATCATCGGGCTTAATTATGTAAAGTATGGCCCAACTGTTCAGAACAAACAACGTCCACTCTAGGTGACTGGCATGGATGTCTTAACCTCTACATATCAGGGCATAGGGAAAGAAGTCAAGTGCATGCTTGGGGGAGGTTTGCGATGAGAATTGATAGTAGAATACCTTTAACATTTTCATGGTTATTTAGTTTTATAAATCTTGTTCATACCTCAAAAACAGTCACTGAAATCTCAGAGAGGTGGTTCTCAAACCTCACTGCACACTGAATCACTTGAAAACTCCTTTGGAACGAAAGAAGAGAGAGAGGAAAAGAGAGAGAGGACCCGTCCTAAGACGGGGCAGGGAACATGCTGGAGAGGCTTGCCTTGTCCGGAGACCACACAGGAGTTCTTCCTTTTTCATGGAATTTCCATAAAGAAGGCTCAAGGTCCCCCCAGAAGCTGCTCCGTGAACTCCTTAGTGGTCTTAGGACACTTTCATGCTTTGGAACCCCCTCTCCAATGATTTTCTAAACCCTACGCAAGAATGGCATACACTCTTGCTCAATATTAAGAAGCCCTCCTGTGATGTGGAAGGCATATATTGTTTCTTGAAAGGGGATCGATGGTGTAAGGACCATATATATGCATTCCCAGAACATTCAGAAGCATATCCAGCCAAGGGCGTCTGATTTTTGCCCTATTATTTGTTCCTTTTGTGGCCTCTTAGAAAAGCAGAAGGAGTAATAATGAAATCGACATTTCAGCGGCATTCTGGGTCTTGGAGCCATTGATGTGGCTGGGTCAGTGGCCACACTGGCTCATTGGTGCCCCCTTCTCTTGCCACACTGTTTAAGCTGCAATTGTCATCATTTTCGACCTCAAAGCTCAAGACTGAGCTGAGACTTCCCCCAGCAGACATATTACCATATTATCTTGCTCCCAGTGGCTCTCTGGGTCTGGAATTAAGAACCATCCACAGGGAAATCAGCCTGAATGCCACAAGTCTGAATATTAAATACTAGCACCACCAGGGGCTGCCCTGGGAAGGAGGTTGGCTAGGCTCACGTCTGCCTCCTCCACTCCCGACTTGGCTTGGCTTTTGTCTTCTATTTTGTGTTCCTGGTAAATCCAATTATATCTCTATTACCGTAGGCCACCTCAGCACTTCCTTGGGAATTAGGTTGTCCGGATAGGCAGAGAAGCAAATACAGACCTTTGCTGTCAGGGGATCCGGGTTAAGCTCATTTTCACTTTTGTGATCTTGCAAAAGATCACCAAGTATTTTGTTGGTGCGTGGTCGGAGAGACAGGAAAGAGCTGGAAGGTGAAGCACCAAACGGCAGCCAATGGTGATGTTTGAGCAATGAGGCTCGGTATCCATGTTTCTCATTGTCCTTTATTTTCTTAATTGCCTTAATGGGCATGTGGTGGACTACAAAATGAAGTGAAATTGTTTTCCTCATTTGCTGTAATTTACAGAAAGTGGGTTTGATCATATAACCCAGGGACTTTGCAATTCCATTGATCTTGGGATGGAGAGAAGGGATTCTTTTCAAGCATTCATTTTGAACGATGTGTTCACCAATGAATTCAAAGCCTATAAAAGGAAAAAAAAAGAAACATGTTTCTTCATCACCGTGTTTCACAATAGCCATTAGATGACCGCACCATCATCAAAGCCGTGGAAAATGTGTGTGGCTGGGGGACTGGGGCTTCAAGAGTTGCACTTGGCCGAGGAAATTGATTCTCACACCCATGCACACAGGCTGAAGATGACGCCCCGAATCTGGGAAAGCCCGGGCTTGGTTCAGGCTTTCGGTTTCTCTTCTGATCCCAAAAGACGTGGAGGGGTTCCTGGCTGTGGGTTGCCTGGCATCGACTGCGAGTTCCCAGCAGAGGCCTGGTGTCCCGGTTTGGGGTATGACTTGACGAGCCACACACAGTGGCTGACTCGGACAGTGGGGTCTGGGCATCCCAGGGAGTGGAGGACACCGGCACCTCCTGGCAGAGGGAAGGCCAAAGGCCACAGACAGGGGTGCCTCCCCAGCAGTGGGGAGTGGGGAGCGGGAGCTGGCTGGGTGGCTGGGGGCCTATGGGGGCTATGGGGCCGGGGCTGCCCTCCTAGATGCACCCGGGCTCCCAGGGCGCAAGATCCACTGCAGATCGACTCCTGCCTCCCCCGGCCCTCCTCCCGCCCCGCCGCTGGGGGGCGCCCGCGCGCGTCCCGCTATAAAGCATTGCGGTCCTGCTTCCCGCTCACCAGCGAGTGGGTTCGAGAGGCTTGGGCTCTGGCGGCGGGGTCGCCCGGGGCGCCATGGGCGAGCTCCCGTTCTTCAGGGCGCACACAGCCTTGCACCCGGACCACCTGTGGATCTGGGAGAGGTCCGTGTACGTGGACGAGAACCAGCGCACCTGGCTGCCCATAACCATCGAGGTACAGCGGCCCTGGGGTCGTGGGGGGGGGGGGCGGTCGGCGTGGGCGTCCGCGGCCGCCAAGTGGGGGGACCTGCCCCGGACTTCGGGGGTGTCGGGCCTCCCCTGTGCCTCGCGCGAGCACTTCCCCGGGAACGCAGTGGGGTACGAGCCGGATTGAGAGCAAAATCCAAGTATGTCCCAGGAGGACGATTAGGTCCTAGAACAGCAAACAGCAAAAAGTTACCCGGGAGCGACTGCGTCCCTGTTTTACAGCTGGGAAAACGGAGTCACAACCTCCAAACTCGTCCAAAGTCGTCCTGCTCGTAGGGGACAGGCTTGAAATACCAGCCTCTTAACCACCACGGTTATTGGCATTTAATTTCTTTTTGAAATACACATCTCTATACTTTCAAACATCGAGTTTAATACTTACTTTTTTTCAAGTCAGGTATTTGAAGAGAATTATGTGAATATCGTTTTTAAAATCTCTGGTTGGCGAATATCTTCTTAAACATAACACCAAATCACAAAGCAGGGTATTTCACATAAACATTATTAATTATGCACGAAACATAACCCCCCAAGGGACTGTGGGGCCGGATTTGCCCCCATGTAATGGAAAGGACCGATCTCCTTCATATGTAAAGATTGACTTAAATCAATAAGAAAAAAGATGAACGAGCAGCCGAAAGTGGTTGAAGGATCCAGAAAACCATATATACAAGCACAGTAAGAATAGTCATTTCCACTTGTAGCTTGCAGGATGATGTGAATTCCTTCTTAACAATTCCTTTATTGTTAGATGGAAATTTTTATTTCATAGATGGAAAATTTTAAAAATAATTTCCACTCTGGAAAAATAGTTATTGAACCAACATGAGGGCCTAGTTGATATGCTAAGCACAATTCTAGGCTGTGAGGGTTTGCAGTGAATGTGGTAAAATCTTACTAGCAGTGAAGTTTACACTGCAGGGAGTTGGGGGGGTGGGGGCGGGGGGGGCAATGAAATAATTGAGGCTGCTGGTAAGTTGTGCAGGATGAGAAGCAGTAACAAGGGGGCGGGGGTCTGCAGGCAAGACCCTTCAAGAGTATTAATTTGTACTTGCCTGTCCTGCTTTTATCCATCACTTTATTTGAAACCGTGCCGAATCTCCCTTTTAGACGTGCATGCTGCATGCGTATCTCATAGAATCAGATTTTGCTGAAATGTGTCCCTATAGACATATATTCGTGCAGAGACCTTCTCCAGGAAGGGTGTGAGCCCTGCGTAGATCTAGGGGAGAACGCTCCAGGCAGAGGACCACAGATGCAGGAGATTTCTGGGGACCAGGCATGCCCCCAAAATAGCGAGGAGGCCTTTGTGGCCAGCACAGGGTAGAGGATGAAGGACAGGCGGGAGATGAGAGTGGCAGGGCCCCGCATGAGTGGGTCTGTGGACCGTGGGACAGATTTCAGTTCCTTCCGCCTGCCATGAGAAGACACTTGAGGGTGTCAGGCGGGGAGTGGCACGATTTTTAGATGTAGTACCTTTGCTGCTATGCTGAGAGCTGATGTGGGGCACGCGACCAGGAAAGTGGCGCGTTAGCTTATTGCAGGAGAGGAGCGGGGGTGGTGATGGGGAAAAGTAGTGTCTCCCCTGGTTGTGTCTCAGTGGGGCTCTTGGGGGGCGCCTGGCTGGCTCCTTCGGTGGAGCGTGTGACTCTTGATCTTGGGGCTGTGGGTTCAGGCCCCACATTGGGTATAGAGAGTACTTAAAAAAAAAGTTAAAGGGGCGCCTGGGTGGCTCAGTGGGTTAAAGCCTCTGCCTTCGGCTCAGATCATGATCTCGGGGTCCTGGGATCGAGCCCCGCATCGGGCTGTCTACTCAGCGGGGAGCCTGCTTCCTCCTCTCTGCCTGCCTCTCTGCCTACTTGTGATCTCTCTCTCTCTCTCTGTCAAATAAATAAATAAAATGTTAAAAAAAAAAGTTAAGTAATTAAAATAAAAGGGGCTGTATGACAAAATAAAGGAAAATCAAAGACAACCCCACAGCAGCTGACGTCGGCACCAAACCACAGCTAAGGAAGCATAGGGACAAGCTTGAAGTCCATCAGGAAGCAGCGGGCCCAGTGTGGCCGTGTCTGGGTGTCTCGACCTGTGCGGGCCGGTCCTGCTGGCCTCGCCAGCATCCCTGAGACGGGCGTGCGTGGCTTAAGGGGGGGCCGCGTTGCCGGGGTGGGTGGTCACCAGCATTTCAGATGCCGACGGGCTGGGAGGGGGGCGGGAAGGACTCTGGGGGTTCATGTGCTGGGAGCCGGGCCCTAAAGGCGTGCCCTGGTCTTCCCTTCCCTCCAGACGGAGAGTAGCCTCCAGGTGCTCATGCGCCAGGAGGATGTGTCCCTGGGGGAGGCCGTGTGCCCCAGCCTGCTGGCCCCGTGCCTGCTGCCTTCCATGTGGCAGCTCTACCCCGGCAGAAGATACCGAGGCTCAGACTCGAGTTTCTGGCGGATAGTGTACCACATCGAGGCAAGTGTGTCCTTCTCCCGGGCGCTGTTGGGCCTCCTGGGTGGCCCCTGCCCTGCCGCCCCAGGTCTGGCTGCGGAGCTGTATCCATCCCCCCATCTCTGCACCAAAGCTAAACAAGGGAAGGAGTTTACACTGCAGGTTCTTAACGGACTGGATTAGAGAGGTCAGAAGGGACAGCCGGGCCACCCTCTGAGGTCTCACAGAAGCCCCCTCGGCCCTGGGTGGTGGGGTAGGGGGCTCCCTGCTGGGGGGTCAGGGTGAGGGCTGGTGGGAAGAGGGGCTTCTAGCATCCCCCGCCTCTGGGCAGCTTCCTGGAAGCTCCTGGAAGGCGGGGAGCCAGGGATGGAAGGACAGAAGGAGACTTCCCCCAGCCCCGGCCTCTCTCCGCCTTCTCTCGTGCAGTTCAGCGGCAAGGAGGACATGCTCCTTGAGCAGCTGGCAGACCCGGAGGGTGAGTGACCAGGTGAGTACCTTCGGGGCCCAGCACCTGTCCATCCACGGTGACCCGGGCACAAGAAGGAGCGCCTCCTCCCACAGAAGCAGTGCTGACTCCCGCCCCGGCGGCACTGCCCCCTGAGGGTCTCAGGGGCTGGGGATCCAGGCTCTCCCTTTAGCACCTTGGGGGCTAATAGTTTGGAGGGGAACCCCTTCCTAGTAGGGGCGCACGTCTGCACAGTGCGGCTTATGGGCACTGCCGCTCGACCATCACATCGACTGAGCTAGAATGATTTCGTTCCCTGGGTTACAAAAAGGAGGTCTGAGGAAGTACGGTGACTGGTGCAGGTCACAAAGCCAGGTTCCAGACACGGCTGTTCCGACCCTGGGCCGCTCGCTCTATTCGTAATCTACCCTGGCTCAGACACAAGGCCTCAGCTGAGAGGGGCCTGGGGGGGATGGGCGCCGCGGTGACCCCCAGACCCCCGTGCAGATTCGACCCAGCGGCTCCGCTCCTGCCCACCTTCCAGCCCCACCCCACGCCTCTGCCCCGTCCTTCCCTTGGGCTCTGACTCTGTCTTCTCTTGGCCTCTGGGCCCAGGCCCCTCCGGTCCCCCTGCCCCGGAGTCCGAGTGCTGCCGGCCTGCCGTGGGGATTTTCACGCTTGCGGTCACCGGCGTGTCCCGGCCCTGCGCGTTCTGTTCCTCCACTCCCCCGTCCGGGAGGGAGCGAGGGGCCGACGATGACGAGCCCTCCCCCGGGCCTGCAGCGCCTGCCTCCGGCCCCCTCGGCCTCCCCCGGCAGATCGGCCCTGGAGAGGAGGCTGGGTGGTGGGGCCTCCTCCGGCTGCCCCCGCTCTAGCTGCGTCCGGTTGTCTCCGTCACCAGGTAGTGTTTGGCCTCTCTCTCCGTTCTGCCCCTGACAGTGACCAGTGTCGTGCACTGCAGCCCGTGCCTGTTCCTCACTGTTCCCTCGGCTCCGTGTGCCTCTGGCCGCGAGGGAACGGGGCCCGCACCCTTGAGCCGCGGCAGGGCGCCGGCGCCCGGGACCAGCTGTGGCACATGGTGCGTGTCTGCACTTAACCGTGCCTCGATGCCCAGGCAGGCTGTGGCACAGTTCACGGGAGGGCCCGAGAGGAGCCCGCCGATCCACAGGCCGCAGCTCACCGCCTGGCGGGAGGCCCAGCGAGCGGCATGGCGGACGCCCCCCGCCCCCCAGGCCGGCGGCCCACACACAGAGGGACAGAAGGGGCCCCTTTTTAACAGTGCCCACACTCCTTGGTGTTATGAAGTTGTATGTAGTGTGAACACTGTGATGTTGATTGATTAAATGTAAAACAGTTCACCAACCTTGTGCTTGACCCAGCTTCTGTCCGTGACCTGGATTCCAGGGGGGAACACAGGACCCGGCAGGCAGTCGCCAAATTAGAAATTTGGGAAGGGAAAGAATATTCATGAACGTAGTGTATTTCTTTGACTTGGGTCAGAAGGCCGGAAATCTTTTTCTCCTTTCCTTCCTTTCTTCCTTCCCTCCCTTTCTTCCTTCCTTCCCTTTTTTTTTTTTTTTTTGCTTGCATATAATGCAGATGCTTGGAACCCCAGTGTTCTTGGAGGTATGATTTGAGAACCCTTGGAGTCTGTGACCTCAGAAGGTCTTTGTCAGCACCTCCTCCTGTTCCGGGTCCCTCTTTGTGGTCCCTCCTCCCTGCAGTGACACTCACCAGGCACTGTCCTTGACATACCTAGTTCCAACGCCAGCAGGAGTCCCTCTCCCCACCTGAAACTGTCCCCGGCTACCCAAGCCTCAGCCAGAGTCCCTTCCCGCGGTCACAGCCTAGCCCCCTGCTTCCTTTTTAAGATGAGCTTGTCCGCCCCATCCAAGCGGGTAAGCAGGGCCTGGGGTGCAACCAGGGGACGGCTTCCGGGAGAAGGGATCCAGCCTGTACTCGCCACTTGTGTGTGACCGCGGTCCGTAGCTTCCTCGACACGGAGATACGTGGGCGGAATGCTGTGCATATTGTCAAGGATCCAATAAGAGAATTCTCCAAGGAAAGTACTGCTGCTTCTATTTTATATCCCCTGATCCCAGTCTTACCTGGGCAGAGACATGGGCCCCCACCTGTGACAGGGTCTCTGTCTCTTGTGGTTTTTAACCCCATTGCCCTGCACGGGGCTTGTCAGTGTAAGAGTCTGGTGTGTGGGCGCTGTTCGTAGGCCCTTCTCGGTAGGGCCTCAGGACGTCAGAATGGGAGGAATGTCCGAGATCTGCCCGTTGCCTTATTTTAGGAACTGGCCCAGGAAGAGGAAAGTTAGCATTTTCAGTGGCCTTGTCCCCCGCTACCCTCCCCCCAAATTCATATGTTGATGCCCTAACCTCCAGGCTCCAGGTGGGACCAGGTGGGACCTTTGGGAAGTGGTTAGGGTCAGTGGGACCCCGTGGTGGGGTTAGTGCCCTGATAAGAAGAGGGGGATGGAGCGGGAGCTCCCTCCAAGCACGGGGCCCAAGGCAAGGCCCAGTGAAGACACAGGGAGAAGCCCGCTGAATGCAGGCCGGGAAGAAGGTCGTCACCAGACGCCCGGTCTTCCGGCACCTTGATGTTGGACGTCCCAGCCTCTAGAACCTTGAGAAATAAATGTTTAAGCCACGCAGTGTCTGGTATTTTGTTCCCGCAGCCCAAGCATACAGACCGCTCGTGTCCCAAGTGCTTGTGTGGGAAGCGTCTGCCCGGCACCATGACCTCTGCTGTGTGTGCCAGGTCCCGCGGTGGCCAGAGCCCAGGCCCTGCTCTCACACAGCTCCCGTTCTGGAAACAGAGCAGAGAGGGGTTTGGGGTATGTACAGCCCTGCAGGGGAAACCGAGCAGGGTCATCTGTTGGTGAGTTAGGTTGGATGGGGAAGAAATTCCCGCCTCTCAAGGTGACCTCAAGATTGGACCTCAAAAAGGAGAGCGGGCTAGAGTCTTAAAGCAGGGAAGAGAGTCCCAGGGAGGGGACGGGGCACGCACAGTGCATGTTTAATTTGCTATGGAAATTAGGAACAGCTAAAGGATTTCTGCTAATTAAAAGAAAGGCCGTTTTATAAGGGTAAGTGGCCCCAGCGAATTAGCTGTAGATATGACACAGAATCTCCCGTGTTCCACGGCGAGAGTGACTGGGCTGTGGCGGAAACCGCCGGGTGGACGGTGATGCTGCCACTCCAGGCGGTGGGGACAAGACTCGGGCCAAGGGGGGGAGTAGCAGAGTTCAGGTTTAGCTGTGGCGGGGAGTTCCAGAGGCCTGCGCTCCCTTCAGCTGCAGTGTTGGTGGACTGTCGATCACGGGGTCCCAACACAGGTCAGGACCGAAACGATACATGTAGGAGGCATTAAAAAAAATACACATGATCATTAAAGCCACGGCCTGACTGAGGTCGCTTACCAGAGGTGGGGGTGGCTTTGGAAGTGAGAGAAGAACGTGTTTTAAGAAGGGGACAGCGGAGCACACGCTATTAGGGGCTGAGTAAAGAGGAGTAACCGACCTTGGGATCTGGTCGTCAGGGAAAGTTCCAGTGCTGTGACAGGTGGGCGCCGAGACAAGGGGAGGTGAGGAGGGATGACCTCGCTCTGAGCTTTGTTGGGGGGCTCGGAGAAGCCTGGCTTTCCCGGGTGGGCTGAGTCGGGGGTAGCGAGCCCGGGTGTGTGTCCAGAGGGGACGAACTGATGAGGTAGACGGGTGGAGAGGGAATACAGTCAAAGGAGCAACACTGCTGAAGCTAACGGATCGGAACCGGGGCGCAAACCTACGTCCGCTCGGACGCGGCCGCCCCTGTGGTTTTCAATAAGGTGCCCGTCCTGCTTCTTCCCCCTCGTACAGAGGGGGGGTCCGTTTTAGTTTGCTTGTTTGCTTGCTTTGCTGAAGTATTTTAAATATTCTGAGAATTTCACCCACAAGCATTTTCTTACGGATCTTTACAGACGAGACTTTTATTCCTGATAGCCCCGCTGCCATTATCACACCCGCCAAAATTGACTGTGGTTCCTTAGGACCCTCCCGTGCCCAGTGTGTTTCCAGATGGCCTCGCTGATCCCCAGTGTCTTTCCACAGTTGGTTTAAATCAAGGCGCAGACGCCGTGTCGTTGATGGGTTTCAGGTCTCCGGTAATCTGTGCCGGTAGACTGCCCGGCAGACCTTCTGCGCTTTATTCGTGGCCTCCCAGAATATCCTTTCCATGCGTCTCCTCTTCCTATTTCCCGTAAACTTGCGGTTCAATTGAGACACTTGGTTAGCCTCTGCTTTCATTCCTTGGGCGTGAATCCGCCATAGGTGGGGCCGGCCGTGTATACCCCTCCTGGTGTCGGATCGGGAGTGGGTCACCCCACTCTGTGACCTTGTCAGCCTCCCGTCCGTCCTGGAGTCCCCCCGTCAACCTATCCTTTCTGCACCTTGGGCGTGGTTATGAAGCGCAGTCATACGTCCGAGAATTATCGTCTCGCTTTTTATTTAAATCTACATTGTATCTTTCAGGGATGCTTTATAGTTTTAATCATAAAGGTTTGGCACATTCTCATTGAAGCTATTCTCGGGCTCTTTATTGATTTTTATTATTGTAAGGATGTCTTTCCTTTTGTCATTTTTAACGGGACGTTGCGTAAAGGGCTGTACCTGTACCCATGGTGTCTAAAATGCCCATTATTGCTTCCTGTATGTCAGTTGTATAGTCTGCTGTATCACTAAATTATCTCGTTATTTATAGTAGTTTTAATTTTGGTCTTTGGGTTTCCAGCTATATAACAGTAATACCTGCCAAGAGAGATATTATTACCTCTTCCTTTCTAATTCTTGGTTGGAACGCCTTTCTCTTGTAGAATATTGCAGCGCTCTGGTAAGTGGTGGGGATGCTGGGTGTTCTTTTATTTTCTTAATTTTACCAGGAGAGCCTCTATAGAGTTTCCCCATGAAGCGCGATCCTGGCTTTGGAGCTGAAATATTTGTATTTTATCATGTTAAGTATCTTTCAGTTTCTTTTTCTGAATTTTAACTTGAATGGGTACTGGGTTTTGTTACATGCCTTTTTCATATCTAAGGAGGTGATCATATGATTCTTTCCTTGAACTCTAATAATACCATATTAATATTAGGTTATTGACTCTTGCTTTCCTGGAATAAACCCCACATGGTCATGATTTATAAGGTGTGATGGCGGATCTCTCTGCTGATATTTTATTTAACATTTTTGCATTGTGGTGGTGGCAGTGATCTGGAGTTTTTTCTCTCCCTCCCCTCAATTTTTGTTAAGTTTTGGCATCAAAGTTATGGTCACTCTATCAAAATAATTTGGAGACTTTCCTTGTGTTATATCCTATAATAGTGTAAGTTACATTAGAATTTTTTTATAAGCGTGGCAGAATTCCTTTTTGAACCCGTTCAAGCCTCTTTAGAAAGAGCACTTGTATAATTTTTTCATTTCTGTGAAAATTGGTCTAAGTTTTCTCTCTCTACTGGGGTTGATTTAGGTTAAATCAATTTTCCTAGGAAAGCATAAATTTCCTCTAGGTTTTATATTTTATTTTCGGAGTTACTCAAAATAGTCTCATGACTTTTCATTTTCTCTCTGGGTGATTACTGCCCCTTGTCATTTCTTATTTTGTCTTTTTTGTTGTGTCTTATCCCACTTCGTAAAATTAAGGTCATCTGTTTTAAAGATTTTATTTATTTATTTGAGAGAGAGAGCAAGAGATGGAGGAATGTCCGAGGGAGAAGCAGGCTATCCACTGAGCAGGGAGCCCCATGCGGGGCTCGATCCCAGGATCCTGGGATCATCATGACCTGAGCCGAAGGCAGATGCTTAACCGACTGAGCCACCCAGGCGCCCCAGGTTCGTCTATTTTATTTCCCAAAGAACCAACTTTTTGATTCATTTATTAATTCTATTTTTTTTTTTTTTGGTTTTCTATCTCATTAATGTCTGTTTTTATCTTTCATTCTTCATTTCTGTACTTTTTTGTTTTCCTTTTCCCTTTTTCCAGGTATTTTAACTGGATATTTATTTCCTTTTTAAAATTTCTACGTAGATAGAAAGCAGCTTTCTTTAAATATAATTCATATACTGTGCAATTCACATATTTAAAGTGCGTAATTCGGTTGTTTTTTGCATATTCACAGGCTTGTACTACTGTCACCGTGATTAAATTTAGAAGGTTTTCATTACCTCAAAAAGATACCCCACAACCACTGGCAGTTCCTCCGTGATGCCCCCAAACTTCTTCGCACCAGTCAGCCACTAATCTCCTTTCTGCCTCTACAGGTCTGCCTATTCTGGCTGTTTCATAGAAATGGAACCCTACACTACGTGGTCTTCTGTGACTGGATTCTTTAGCATAGTGTTTTCAAAGTTCATATGTGATCTAGCATGTATCAGTAGCTCATTCCATTTTATGATTGAATAATTCTCCATCGCAGGACTATTCCACATTTAATAAGTTGATGGACATTTGGTTATTTCTGCTTCTTCCCTGTTATAAATAATGCTGCTATGAACATTCACATATAAGTTTTTGGGTGGACTTATGTTTTTATTTCTCTGGGTTATATACCTGGGAGCGGAATTACTAGGTCATATGGTAACTTGTTTTCAACTTTTTGAGGAATTACCAGACTGTTTTCCAAAATGGCGGTACATTCCCACCAGAGTCCTAATTTCTCCACATTCTTGTCAACGCTTATTATTATGTGGCTTTTGGATTCTGCCATCTAGTCAGTGTAAAATGATATCTCATTGTGGTGTTGATTTGCACTTCCCTGATGGCTAATGATGTCTATACGTTTTCATGTGCTTTTTGGCCATTTGTATATCTTCTTTGGAGAAATGCCTATTAAGATCTATTGCCTATTTTTTTTATTGAGGTATAATTAACGTATAACATATTTCAGGTGTACGACATAATGATTGAATATTTATATATATTGCCAGATGGTCACACAATAAGTCTTGTTACCATCCATCACCATACATAGTTATGAAATATTTTTCTTATGATGAGAACCTCTAAGATTACTTTATTAGCAACTTTCAAATATGCAATACAGTATTATTAACTATAACTACAATGCTATACATTTTTATTACTGAGTTATAAGAGTTCCTTATATATTTGGATTCAACTCCCTTATCAAATGTAATTTACAGATATTTTTTCCTAATCTGTGTGTTGTCTTCTTTTGTTTGATGGATTCCTTGAAACACAAACTTCTTAATTTTGATGAATTCTAATTCATTTTTTCTTTTATCACTTGTGTTTTTAATATTACATCTAAGAAAGCTTGGCCTAAACCACAGTCATGAATGTTTGCTCTATATTTTCTTCTAAGAGTTTTATGGTTTAAACTATATATTTTTTTAAGATTTTATTTATTTATTTGACAGAGAGAGAGAGAGAGAACACAAGTGGGCAGAGTAGGAGATGGAAAAGCAGCCTCCCCCTGAGCTGGGAGCCTGATGTAGGACTTGATCCCAGGGTCCTGGAATCACAACCCGAGCCGAAGGCAGACACTTAACTGACTGAGCCCCCAGGTACCCCTATGGTTTAAACTCTCACATTAAAGTCTATGGTCAGTTTGAGGTAGTTTTTATGTATGGTATGAGGTAGGGATCCATGTGTATAGCTAGTTGCCTCAGTGTCATTTGTTGGAAAGACTATCTTACTCCCCCCCCATGGACTTGTCTTGGCACTCTTGTCAAAAATCAATTGACTGTAAAAGTAAGGGTTAGTTTTTGGATTCTCAGTTATCTTCCATTGATATATAAACATCTGTCCCTATGTCAATACTACACTGTCTTGATTACTATATCTTTACGATAAATTTTGAAAGTAGAAGTGTGGGGCCTTTTCCAAGATTGTTTTCGTTATTCTGGGCCCCTTGAATTTCCATATGAATTTTAAGATCAGCTTGTTAGTTTCTGCAATGAAGTCAGGGAGATTTGATAAGTGATCATGTTGAATCTGTAGGTCAATAGGTAGAGAATTCCTATCTGTAATCTGCTCAGGTATTGTAACCAAATACCATAGATCAGATGTTTTGTTTCCATGGTTACCTTTATGCTGATATCTCGGTGGTATCCTTACTCCTTTTAAAAATGCTGTCGGTTTGTGCTCACTTTGGCAGCACATATACTAAAATTGGAATGATACAGAGATTGGCATGACCCCTGAGCAAGGATCACACACAAATTCCTGAAGCAGTCCAGATTTAAAAAAAAAAAATTTGCTACCAGTTGTAACATTGTCCACAGAACTTTCTATAATGATGAATATGTTCTTTGTGTTCTCCAGTATGGTAGCTGCTAGCTGCATCTGAAATGAAATGTGAATTGTGGCCACTATAATTGAGAAACTGAATTAAAAATTTTATTTAATGTTAATTAACGTACATTTAAATAACCACATATAGCTAGTGGCTACCATGTTGGACGGTGTAGGTCTTTTTTTAATCCCTTACTATGAACAATATCGAAATTAGTAATGTCTTCTTTCCCTCTCCTCCTTATCCCCAAAGTATTTAACGTAGTATCTATTTAACGCTGAATGAAACCTTTAAAGCAAAAGCTTACTTTCTAAATAATTTTTCCCTTCTTCACCCATTTTTGATAGCTGACTTACATCTTCCTTATCAGAGGGTATGACAAGTACAAAGTATTTTTCACCCTAGGCCCGCTACTCTTCATTCTGAAGTTAAGTATTCAGGGTCGTAGTTCTTGGGAAAAGCTTCCCTACGCGTTTCTTCATTGTCTAAAGCATATTGGTTGGTAGATCCTGAGGAAGGGCACATAGGACCTGCATTATTCTTTGATTCCCTCAACTTCGTCACGTTTGTAGCCTTTACACTTAAAGGTCATTTTGGCCAAATTAAAAAAAAAAAAATTGGCTTCCATTTTCTTTCTTGGGTATCTGTACTATGTCACTTCATTTCTTCCATTGTGTTTTAGCATTAAAGTATTCTGTGAAGGTGTAATACCTTGTAAGTTACTTGGGTCATTTTACCTTATGCCAAAAGGAATTCTGTTCTGTGAAGTTAATAATTTTAATAGAGTATGTCTTGGAGTTGACCGTTGTGGTCCAGGCACAACTTGTCCCCTTGAAACACACATTGACTCAAGGTTCAAGTAAGTGTGTTTGTTTTCAGGAGAGTTTTTCTTTGATAGTTGCTTTTATTTGTTCCTCTCCATTGCCTTACTTTTACTTTCTTTCCTTTTGTTGTGGGGGAAGGGGGGAGGGTCTGTTGTACAGATGTTGGACTGTCTTTGCCTCTCTTCTGTATCCATCACTGTCTCTCAAATCCTTTTGATCTTTTTCTTCTACTGATTTTCTTTTTATGTTTCCCTTTTATATACTATACTATTTCCCTTTTTCTATCCCAGTTACTCTGCTAGTTTTTGTAATTTGAGGAGACTGGAAAACCATGCCACTGTCACCATCTTGCCCTGACCCTTATTGTGTTTTAAAGTTGCTTTGTTAGTGTCATTGTATTTGGCTCACAAAACAACTTTCTTTATGAAAGGGAAATACCTTTAGAGGTATATTAATTCTAAAAGATTCCTCTTCATCTTTTCGTATCAGATGAGTTAACGTGAACGGGTCTGGTGAAGTCACTATCCGTGAGCGAATCCTCCTTGGGTTGGCAAGTGAACATCCTATGGCAGACCCCATTACAAATTTAAGTGACTTATTTTCCAAGAAGGTGCTCTCACAATACTTTACCATAATGCCCATTCTTAGATTTGAGGTAAAAAATCAATAGCCCTTGAAACTATTCAACTGAACATTTCAATATGGAAGAACTCTTTGCACAAACCCAGCTTCAGAAATTGGTCCAGATGATGTACTTACACAGCACGTTCATTGGTTGAGGTGCTGATTAGTGGGGCCTCTGGGCTGGGAGGGCCAAAACTGCTGGAATCTAGGGACCTGGGCTATAGCGTCTCCCCGCCAACACTGGCCTCATCCACCAACCAAGGACACCAAGAAGCCATGTCCATTTCACCGCCTGTTTAGTTGGATTGTGCTGGGCTAAATATCTGAACGTCTCATTTCCGCTGATCGTCTAACCCTTGAGGGTCATGGACAACCACAGCAAACCTTCATCTTGGAAGGCACACACCCATTTAGCTCATCCTGCAGAAAAATAATAGGCTCCACTCGCAATTTGGTAATTCTATCTGGTATATCAGGAAATCCCCTGCGTTTGCGGTAATCTATATGTCAGTCGGGGAACCTATCCTTATAGACAAGATTTCATTTAGCCTGACTCCCTCCACCTCCATGTCACCCTTCACTGTCTCTCCGGAGACTTCAGCGGGGTCTCACACTTCTCCCCATCATCTCCCCTTACGTCAGAGCTGTAACGTCTATTGTTTTCGTTTGGTTTCTGGATGGCCTCCCGTGCCTCTCATTCTTGTTCCATACCCATCACTCCACCCCATGCTGGGCGCCGCTCGGATGCCTTCACCACAGGGCTGCAGGTGACAGACTTTGGGGGCCTGTTCGGAGTGAAGCATGAGGGTTTGGGGAGGTTTGTGGGTTAACTCTCAGACTAATGCCTTAAAGTGGGATATTAGGGGCGCCTGGGTGGCTCAGTGGGTTAAAGCCTCTGCCTTCGGCTCAGATCATGATCTCAGGGTCTTGAGATCGAGCCCCGCATGGGACTCTCTGCTCAGCGGGGAGCCTGCTTCCCCCTCTCTCTGCTTGTTTGTGACCTTTCTCCTCTCTGTCACATAAATAAATAAAATCTTTAAAAAAAAAATAAAATGGGATATTAGACACTTGTTTCAAAAAAATATTTTAGTGCCACAAGGGCATCCCCCCCACTCCCCACTAAACCCATCAGCTCTCTTTCTGGGCTCCCCCCTCCCTCACAGACCCTTCCTTCCTTCCTGTAGCTAATCCTTGAAAAACTAACATTCTTACTTTATTGCGTAGAACACCTGGGTTCTGTTTGCCGGGGGCTAGCTTTTTAGTGATTCAACGGCACATCCCTGGGTTTTGCTAAATAAAAGACTCTTCAAAGAGGGAACTGTGTGTCTCTCCTAGGAGCCAGAGCTGCTGTGGCCCAATTACGGGTTCTCTCTTTTCTTTCTCATTCTGTCTCCTTTCTTCCTAGTAGCCCTGCTCAGTGTTTGAGTTGAGAAGGAAGAAGGGTGAGAGAGGTTGTCTGGACGGCAGCCACGGAGAAACGCTTACTGGAAATCAGGTGGGATGCGGGGCTGCTGGGGGAAGTCCTAGGGGGCTCCAGCAGTGAGCAAAGGTCAGGAGGGGGCCCGAGGCAGGCCCAGGACTGAGAGCCAGCCAGCGTGGCTAAGAAAGAACCATTCTGAGAACCTCCCCTCAGGGAGGGATTATTACCATGATGCCTCTTTGACACAAATGAAAATAGCATCTTAGATTCCACACTTTTCTCCAAGTTAACAAAGTTGGTAAGTAGCAGGCGTGGAGTAAAGCAGGCCCCTGGCTCTGGTCCACACTCTTGGTCACGGCACTGCTGTTGCACGCCCAGAAGACACACTCGCTCAGACAGAATACCAGTCGTCAGACCGCTTTCTTACTGAAACCCACAGTAAAGCGCTTCTCCTCACGGAGGCTCCGCTTCCTTACCTGTAATAAGACAGGTGCATCGAAATGGATCTCATGGTGTTGTTGTGAAAATTGAATCCGCCAGCAGAGGTGAAGTCTGGCACATAAGAGATTCAATAAAAATCAGTATTCCTTCTTTATGATACGTCGTGATTGCAGGGAAGGGTCATTAACGGGATGCTTAAGGGGAAAAAAGATCAAAAACTTTCTAAGATCATTTTACTTTGTAAAGAGTCATAAAAAGCATTGAGGAACCAAACCAAATGTCAGAGCCTATTCTTTTATTTTGATTAATATAATTTAATCAGCGGGGAAAGAATGACTATTGGTTTGTAGCTAGAGATGAAGAAATGTTACAAGAACAATACAATTTGCTCTATTAAACAAAGAATCACACAACTGGCGTATTGAAGGGCTCGCCTTTTAAAAACACAACATATAATCACAAATAAGTGGGTCGATTTTTGCTCCAAGTTATAACTGCCTTTTTTCAATGTTTCTGCTTTCCCTGGAGGCTGTCGAACACGATGACCCCGGCACCCCCAGCCCATTTGCTCCAGGCTACCTGGGAATGAATTTATCCAAGTGTTAATGCCACAGAAGGAGAAGGTAAACCTAAAATAACACGGTTATTATTAGCTTTGTGGCTACTTAAAGGTTTTGCATATATAAAGAAAAGAATGAAACTTGGACATTATGTATTTTTATTCTCACATTTCTGCAGAATCCTGAAACACAGAGAATTGTAAATGCCATATCCTGAATTTCGTTAATGGCAGTTTTTACTATTTTTAAACATCCACAGCTCCTTGGGTTCTAGCGGAGGCTGCAGGGAAGCCGCCACCGGCAGAAGGCGCGGGCCGCCGTGGAGTGTCGAGGCTGCCTTACGGTCCCAGCGACTAACTAACCTGCTGAAGGAATGAGTCACGCTAGCCCCCCTCTGCACCTCAGCTGCTTCTCGGTCAAGGAAGGGAGTTGGGCTAACGAGTAACGGCAGCGTTACCATGATAGGTGATTAATATAGATTATCTCCTTTTAGCCTCACCAAGAAGTCGGCACTTTCGTTAGCCCCCGTTCCCTGCAAGGCAGCCAGGTATCTAAAGGGCAGCCCGCTGAACACAGGAGGGGTCGCTCCTCCGCACTCCGTCGCCCTTCACCTCCAGCCACTGAGGAGACTTGATAGGCTTCGTTGGCTTTTTTTTTTTTAAGATTTTATTTATTTTTTTGTCAGCAGGCATGAGCAGGGGAGGGGCAGGCAGAGGCAGAGTTAGAAACAGATTCCCCACTGAGCGGAGAGCCTGATGCGGGACTCGATCCCAGGACCCTGAGATCATGACCTGAGCTCAAGGCAGATGCTTCACCGACCCAGCCACCCAGGCGCCTCTTCCTTACTTTTGCAGGCGGCACAGACTGCGCTTGGGAAAGCCGCTTTGCCCGACGCAGTGGCTGAGGTGAAAGGCTGTAGATGCGCCTCGTCATTCGGCCCTAAGGGCGGAACAGCGGTGTTGCGGAGCCCAAACCTCCTCCGGGCCCCGCTCCGACAGGCTGTGGCCGAGAGGAGACGTCCTGCCGTGCCACAGAGCGCGGGGCGCGGACGCTGCCCACAGTGGCAGCCCTGGACCTTCCTGGGCCGGGAGGGGTTATCTCCTGTCTCTGCCACACTCGGACCCGGTGAGGGCAGCCGCTTCCTGTCCAGGGGTCCAGCCGCGTGACGCCTTCTGTGACCAGCGTCCTGTCTCATGGAACGCCGAGGCTCAAGGGCCAGCAGAGTTGTCTGGGGCAAGGCCGTGACCGTGTGCTGCTTGCCTTCCCGATGAGGGCAGACGGTGTGCACCCGCCCCGTGGATGGAGAAGGAGCCTGCGCCGAGCAGACCGAAGGGCACATCCTTTGGTCATCGACTGAGAAGCCGATTCGTGCCAGTAAAGGTAACCGGTCTGGGAGTTGTGATTGGGCTGCCACCTGATTAAGTTTAGAGGTCTGCCACCAGCGTGGACTGAATGTTTGTGTCCCCCCTAAACTTCCTACGTTGAAACCCGAATCCCTCGCGCGATGGCATTTGGAGCTGGAGCCTTTGGGCTTGACTTAGAGCAGGAGGGTGGGGCCCTCGTGATGGGATTAGTGCCCTTGTAGGACTGGGCTGGAGAGAGCGGGCTTCCTCTCTCCTCTCTCTGTCGCGGGAGGCTGCTAAGAATTTCCCGATTATACATTCAGGGATCACAGAGACCGCCACAGGGAGATCCATTTTCCTCTTAGAGCTAGACAGACTTGGCCAGGATTGCATCTGACCCTTGACTTCCCTCAGTGTGTGCTCCAGCTAGAGGGCCGCGATGGCAGCGCACATCCCCTGCGCTCCAGCCCGGTGAGGACCCCACGTCCCGTCCCGGGAGTCAGGCCCTCCCGAAGCCTGACTGTTTATTTCCCTTTCCCTGAGGCAGAGTTCCTCTTGGAAGTGGGTGCAGGTCCTTTTGGAGAGACTGGAGAACATACACTTGGAGTGGCTCTGCGGGGGTCTTCCTCGGGGGACCGGGCCTTATCTTTAATCCATGGGCCCTGGGTCCATTAGCTGTCTGGGAACTGGGCGAGGAGTCATGATTCCCCTTTGTGAGGACGGAGGTCAGACTGCACCTCAACGGTGGGTTTTCTTCCTTCTTCCTTCTCCTCCTCCTCCATCATCCTCCTTTCCTCCTCCTCTTTATCTCTGCCCTCTTCCCCCTCTACTTCCTCCTCGTCCTTGAGCCTAACGACTCTCTAGTCATCTGCTCACTGACCTCGTTTCTAGAATTATCCTAGTCTATTAGCCACAGCCACAAATCCCCTTCCGGCAAGTCGTGGATTTCCTGCTGTGGTCACTACGTCCATCCGGCTTGGGGGGTCGGTTCTGTCAGCAGCCCTCTGCCATTTCGGAATCCCATCCTGCCCACAGATACTCTGTTGCAGCATCCCTCAGCCCTGGCCTGCAGGGACCGCCCACCCGGAGCTTTCAAAGGCATGGGCACCCCTCATTAGCATATTATTTGTGCCTTAGGAAGGGAGGTCACTAGGCCCCCCAGAGAACATGGCCTGGTGTGTGGGGGCAGGTTCCTCTGGTCTCTCCTAATACATCAGTTTGGCATTCCCACCCCCCTGAGCCTCTGACTGCTTCCGCTACACCATAGCCAGGAGGTGCCAGCATCTCTGTTCCATTGACCATAGCCCATTGCCACATCCAAGTTCAAGGAGCCTTTAAGAGAACATTAGGACCAACTCCTGGTGTCCCTAGCAAAACACCGAGTTCAGAATCACAGGTTTGGGTCCCCATACCAATATTCTCCTTTATTCTGTTTTATATCCCACTGCCCTTCTCCAGGCCATCACCGCGGGACGTGCTCCCCCATTTAAACTAGCTCCTCCCAGCCCAGACACGGCGTTTACTCACGCAGTTGTGAGCACGGAGATTTGCAAGGGCAGCGGGGAAGGATTCGGGAGCATATTAAGGGTTGGAGCCAGGCGTTGGCATTTCAGTTGAGGAGCAAGGGAAAGCCTTGCAGGGTTTGAAGCAGGAGAATGACCTGATTGATTTCATTAACAGTTCACCCTGACTACTGGGTGGAAAAGGGGCGGATTAGGCAAGAGTGGAATCTGGGAGTCCGGTCAGTTGACACTTGTGCGTCCCGGGCGAGATGATGGCGGTGAAGGCTACGGAGTGGGGGTGGAGTGACAGGACAAGGAGTGTGGAAGGTGTCCGGGTGCACGTCTGCCCAGGCTCCTTCGCAGTCGCTCTGGGTTGGCATGGCGTGGGGCGGAAGGAAGGAGAGCGGTCAGAGGGACCCCCAGGCAGAGGGTTTCTGCCTTGGGCACCTTAACAGACGGTATTTTCAAGATACACGGAAGCCCGGGCAGGGGCTGGTGGAATTGGGAGGAAAGTGTATTATGTTTGAGAGGCCCCCTAGATACTAGAGGTACGGATTTTTTTTGTTCTTCTAAATCTAACTCCTGTCAGTCTGGCCTGGTCCCTGAGTTCTGCCAACTTTAACTCCTTATTTTGTCCCTCCAGGCCTGGGGAGTTGTTATTCTTGGAGTTACTTGTCTTCAGTCTTCCCGGCACCTCTGGACCGAGTCCCCATGTCACTGCGCTTCTGTTGGAACTTGCGGGTGCAGGCTCTTTTTTCCTGACTGTTCGCCCCAGAGAAGCAGTCGCATAGGAGCCTGCAACTCAGAGGCAAGGTCTGGAGTAGAGACGGGAATTCGGGACTCATTATCCAACTGGATTGTTGCCTTAGAGAGAGAGGCATCAGGGGAGGGACGAAGCCTGCCCAAGACAGAGCCCCGCTCCAGCGTTTAGAGAGCACATGAGCAGCAGCCGAGGCCACTGAGAAGCAGTGGTGGGAGAGGAAACTCAGGAGTGCGCGATGTCCTGACAGCCAAGTGGCGAGGTCAAGGGGATGGTCGATTAGATCAGATGTGTGGCCCCACTGAATGATGGGGATGAGGTGGCCCTGGGGTGTCAGAGGAAGCAGGAAGAGAGGGAATAGCCTCTCACGGGAGGGCACCTTGCCATTCCGTTGTGACAGAAGGGACGAAAGGGAAGATATTGCAGAGGTGGGCAAGGCTGGAGATGTGGGGGGAGAAGGTGAGAGAGTGTGAGAACCATTGTGTTCTAGTCATTGACGGGATGGGATTATCACTACGATGGAGGAGGAAACAGTCATGGTAGAGCTGAGGGAGGAGAAGTCTGAGGCCGTCATTAGGGAGACCGTTATGGGCTGCACTGTGTCCCTATCCAGCTGCTATGTTGAAGTCCTCACCTCCCAGCACCTCCAAATGTGACTATATTTGGAGACGGGGTCTTTAGGAGGTAAATAAGTTAAAAATGAGGCCATTAGGACAGCCGTGACCTGTGCCCACAGAAGAGATTAGGACACAGACACGCCCTGAGGGAAGACCACGTGAGGACATGGGGGGAAGACGGCCGTCTACAAGCCAAGGAGCGAGGCCTCGGAGGAAACAACCCTGCCAACACCTTGATCTCAGACTTCCAGCCTCCAGAACCGTGAGGAAATAAAATTTCAGTCATTTAAGCCACCCGGTCTGTGGGTCTTTGTGATGGCAGCCCCAGCAAACTAATCCAGAGAGCAGGGGAATCACGGACTCTGGGGACCCTCCTGGGGTTGAAGAGTGCAGACCCCACTGAGGCTGAGGACAGCGCCTAGCACAGGGGGTTACTGTAATGTCACCCGTGTCCTGTGTGTTAGCACATATCACCGGGACGACCACTTCCTGGACTCGGGGGCCCCTGGGAAGACGAGCACAGGATTTCAATGGGCAGAAAGGTGGAATTCCCTGCTGAGGTCCTCTGTTTCCCCAGGAAGTGTGAGGCAAGGCCATGAGCCGAGAGGTAGGGGAGGAAGTCCCAAGTTTAACAAGAGTTGTTAATGAAACAACCCATCTCAGACGCAGCGAAGACAGACGTACCAGAGAAGCTTCACAGAATGGCTGAGTAGATCGCAGACCTTTCGAGGTTCGCAGCCGGGAATAGAAAGTGAACGCTTAGCCTGCTTGCGAGAGTATTATTTTGTCCACCAGTATTTATCTGCTGGGATTGGAACAGAAGGCAGCAAATCGGGTTCAACTAACTTGGGCATTTTACCTGGCAGATAATTCACAAGGGGGCAGGGAGTCGTGAGTTTGCAAAGGAGGGATTGGGACGTGGCATCTAAGCTGGTGAGGCCATTCGTGAAGAAGAAACAGTTCCAAGGGATCGTTCTATATTCAGAAAACGAGTCCTTGGCCAAATGTTCCCCACACATTTGTCTTTTTACTCTAATTGAGTTGGTTTGGGGGTTTAGGTTTTGTGGGGATTTTTTTTCTGCTATGCAGCCATTTTTCATTTTTGATGTCATTGCATTTATTGCTTAATTAATCCACCTGAAATTTATTTTCATATGAGAAATGAGGTAGCAGCCGAACCGAAACTTTTCTAAATGGCTAGCCAAGTTGGCTGTCGTTGGCTTTGCCAGTACTTGGAAATGCCAGCCTGATCATGGACTAAAGTCCCCGGGGCGTCTTCCTCCCTTCCCAAAGCTTGGTCCTTTCTGCGGCTCTAACGCCTAGACCCGCGCTGGGTTATTCCTGCCGGAGAGCCCGGACCGCCCTTCCCTCCCAGACTTCCTCCAGCGTCTCTGACATGTTCTGTCTTTCATGCGGACTTCAGAACCAGATTGAACAGGTACAAAATTCTTCTGTTAAGTGTTTTTAATCATGATTACATTTATTCTAAGTTAGGTGGGGGGAGATACTGCATCTTTGCAATATTGGGTCTTCCCATTTATTTGACTTACTGACATTTATGTAGCCCCGTGCGCCGCAGGAACTTTCCTGACTCAGCTAATCTTGATGGCAGCCCACGAGGTGGCTTACTCTTATTATTTTCTCCTTACAGATGAGGAAACTGAGGCACGGAGGTCAATTGCCCGATTCAATGGACTCTTCTGAAATGGGCGTGTCTTTTCACGACTTCAGACTGTCCCACTGTCCTCAGTAGAATTTTACAATCTGCTTTATAAAAAAAAAAAATCTGCTTTATATAGCTATTTCTAATGTGATCTTTCATTATTTTTGTCTGACTTGTGCCTGTGTTGGGAAGACAGGTTTTGTGTTAACTATAAACCATTTGCCTTCCTCAATTCTCTTACTGGTTTTAAATGTATTTGGACGGCACATGTTTTCCTTTCGATAATTTGGAACGTCTTTATGGTACGTTTAGAGGTTTAGGCAGTCGGTAGCTCTGTAATTTGGAATTCCCTATGTTTTGCGACAACCTCTCCCCCGGGAAAGATGAGGAAGTGCCCTTGGCCTTCTTCCCACTGCCCTGCTTTTGCCTTCCACCACCTTTTTTTTTTTTTAGATTTTATTTGTTTGACAAAGAAAGAGAGATCACAAGTATTTAGAGAGGCAGGCAGAGAGGAGGGGAAGCAGGCTCCCTGCTGAGCAGAGAGCCTGACGTGGGGCTCGATCCCAGGACCCTGAGACCATGACCTGAGCCGAAGGCAGAGGCTTTAACCTGGGATCATGACCTGAGCCGAAGGCAGAGGCTTTAACCCACGGAGCCACCCAGGCGCCCCAGGGCTTGCGGACTCTTTCTAAGCAGAGTCTCACTGCGACACGGCCACGCCCCTCGTGGCGGGCTGTGCGTGGAGGCTTTTCTTCCGGCTCTAACAGCACGGTTGCTACAAAGACCACACGGCCTGCAGAGCCGGTATTTACGATGTGGCCCTATGTGGACGTACAGAAGCCCCCGATCGTCTCTTCTCCTCCGGCTGCAACGACCACTTCTCTGCTGACTCCCCAGTCCGAGAATTCAGCCCAGATCTTTCTCTGGACCCGGACAACACCTGCTTACAGAGGCCTCCCCTTGGATGTTGCACTTGCATCTGGAACTCAACAGTCAACATCACTGTCGTCACTTCATTGGCCCCAGCTCTCGGCCTCCCTGCACGCTCCCCGCTCAGGGCCGGCAGGTCGCACCAAGCCTCTTGAGAAGCACCCTTGACTCCCCTCTCCTTCCTGCCAACGTCTGCTCAGCACCAAGTTCTGTCTCGCATCTGTTCATTTCTCCAACCCCCACACCTCCGCCTGGCCGCGCAGAGGAGGGGAGCATGGATGGGACCCGGGGGACCCGGTCTCCGGCCCCTAGAGCTGCCACTTCTGACTGCAGATCCGTGCACGTGGCTGGGGCCCAGCTTCCTCAGCCGGAGCGACAGAGACCGCAGTCTCCAACCTGCCTTTCTCCTTGGCTTGCTGTCGGGGCCCAAGTTTCACATCACATTGGGTATTTCCTTTACGATCTGTAGTGTAAAGTGCTGGAAGATGGCAGAGTGTCGTGTAAAGGTGAAAATTCCGCTACCCCGATTCTTCCTCTAGGAAGCCTCCCTGGATCACCCCACCACAGGACAACCTGCAGTGCCTCCTCCAGCGGCTTTCAGCCCTGAGGCCACAGTCCCTGGCTCTGTGGTCAGACTGAGCCCGGTGAAGGTGGGGACCGATTCCTACTCACTTCTCTTCCCCTGACGCTCGGCTTCGGGCCGGGCACAAAGCTGAGGTTCTGTAAATGTCCATAGAACCTGGCCACGCGCCCGCAGGCAGCTCCTATACTGCGGAAGCACGGACACGCAGATAAGTGGTCTGGCTCGGGGGGAGACCCGGCACCCGAAGCCTCCAATGGTTCCCCCGGAGCAGGACGCCCGGTGGGTGACTCGGCCCGGAAGGAGCCAGAGCGGGGCTCACCCAGGATGCAGACCTCCAAGGATGCGTGACCCGCGTCTGTAAGCTCGTGTGGCCGAGGGGTGGGGGGGGGGGGGCGTCACGGGCACAGATCACGTGCGGTGACGCCGCAGACTCTGGCGGTGCGGGCATGCGGACCCCAGATAGTGCCTAGACCCCCATGGCGCATCCCCAGGGACCAGCCCTCCCCCGGGGCCGTAAGACAAGTAGGCCCTGGGATGCGAGCCGCAGAGCCATCCCTGCCTGACGCTGGGGACTTCCTGCCCGGGCCGGGACCGGAGGCTCTGTTTCTCAGGGGAGAGGCTGCCCCCAAGCCCAGCTCCTGCCGGGACTAGAGGCTTCCTTCCATCCTGGGGACCCGTCCAGCTGCTGGACAGCTGGCATGCCCAGACATCGGTAAATAGCGGGCACCCCAAAACCAGCCTGCCTCGCACCCAAGAGGCATATTTCTTGATTGTGTCACTGGTCTCGTGGCTGCCGGGCAGGGAGGCAAACGGGAGCTGCGTCCCCTGCTGTGGGTCACACACGCACTGGGGGACCAGCAGAGCCCCCCACCCCGACCTGCCTCCTTCCCCTGCCGCCCCGGGCTCCGTAGACTTCCCCCTGAACTAAATGGTTTCCTCACTCTCCCCCTGTGCGTCATCATGCAGCATGCCAGGTTTGTGCCCGACATGTGGGCTGCCTGACACCCCCCACCCCCAGGCCCCCGTCTCAGGCCAGGGGGCGGGGAGGGCTTGCTGAGGGCAGGAGGGTTTCCTGAAGAGCCTGTTTCTCAGAGCACAGAAGCATTTAACTGGAAGGCGCTCAGCCCGACCTTGGTTCACGTCTCTTCCTCAACCGCTTCTCCGCGGTGGACCCCGGCTGTGACCACGGTGCTCCCTCCCCCGACCTCTCTTGCACGCGTGCAAGTAATTTCTGCCCCAGGGGACATTTGGGAATTCCTGGAGACACGTGTCAAAACTTCGAAGGGGCAGAGAGGCGGCGCTGGCTTCTAGAGGGTACAGACCTGGGGTGCTGCCTAGCGCCCTACAACTCCCAGGGCAGCTCCCCGCGGTAAGGAATTACCCGGCCCCCCGGTGTCTGCAGGCTGAGCTTGGCCCCGGTGCTGTAGGGAAGCTCTCTGGGTCAGGGCCCCGTGTGCCGTTTTAGGAACCGTCCTGCAAACCCGCAAAGCGGCTGTAACAATGGGCACGCCCACCACGCAATCCCAGTCAGGCCTCTGCTTCCACCAGCACCAAGGATATAGGTTTCTGAGTTCTGAAACCTGTACTTCTCCGCTCCAACACCCGGGCGTCTCCCGTTCTGTAAGTCGCTAGTTCCTGGCGCATGCGCTCTTCTCTTAGAGATTTCTAGAAGTTTTCTTGCATTCTGCATCCTAGGGCCTTGGTATCCAGTCCCAATGTCCTCCACCTTTGCCTTCTAATATGTCCTACAGAAAAACGTTTTAACTTGGAACAACTGTCTACACCGTCTTTGGCTTTCTGTGTCTCCTTTAAGGTTTCTTGGACCCCAAGACCGTGACCATATTTTCCTAAGCTTTCAGGATTCAATTTTTTTTTTTTTTTTAGATTTTATTTATTTGAGAGAGAGAATGAGACAGAGTGCATGAGAAGTGGAGGGTAACAGGGAGAGGCAGACCCCCTGCTGAGCAGGGAGCCCAATGCGGGACTCGATCCCGGGACTCGAGGATCATGATGTGAGCCAAAGGCAGTGGCTTAACCAACTGAGCCACCCAGGGGCCTCTCAGGATTCATTTTTAAGGTTAGGACTTCAGTCCACTGGTGACTGCTTCTTGTGACTGCTGTAAGGGGGGCAGTGCCCTCTTCTTCCCCCGGCTAAGCTGTCATCCTGGCCCACATCCACACCACCCTCCTCCTCCCTCGTGGCCCTGCCAGCACATCGGACTCCGCCTCATGATCCACTCAGAGGGTTCCCTCTGCCACCCGCGGAGACAACACAGGGGGTGTCGTCCATCCGTGAGAGCCAGGGTTCACCCGCCTTCTCCAAGCTTCGCATAGCACCCCCAGGGGAGGCTCACCTCCCTCCCTTCTCCCCCTCCCTTCATCCTGCGCCTGAAATGGGCCAATCACAACTCTTCCCAGAGTAGAAAACACTCAACAGGAAATTAAAATTCTCCTCAATCTTAAGTGCCCCTGTTTTTCTGCACTAGAAACCGGTTGAAGATAAGCTCCGATTTAGCACCAAGGCAGTCCACAAGCAATCAAATTTAATTAACCAGGACTGGGAGGCGCCCTCATGGACCAGCGTCGCATCCACAAGGACAGAGGACGCAGGAAAATCGCAGGCCGGGTCGGTCCCTCCATGGGCCCCTGGTGCAGGTGGGCCGCCGGGGACTCCACCTCCTTCCGCCTGGCAGGTCGGCAGCACCCAGGCCCCAAGTGCAGCCCTAGCTGCCTCTGAGATGCTCCTCGCCTGATGGGAGCAGGCTGAGGGCAAGTTCTAATCGTGGGCGGCACTGGAGGCCAGGGGCTGGCTGGAGCCCGGCCTGGGGACCTCAGAGGGGAGCTGGGGAGGGGGCCTGGAAGACAGCATCAGGGGCACAAAAGGGAAAGAGAAACCATGGCTCGCAGCCAGTGGGGGAGCTGGGCCCAGCACTCAGACGGGGCCCATCCAGACAGGTCACGTGGGGCGCAGAGCTGAGCAGAGCGGGGCTACTGAGGGGAACAAGAAAAGCAAAGTCTGCAAAGTCTCCTTCCCCCCCGGGGGGCCACGCTAGAGTGCAAACAGAGGAGCCAGTACGCGAAGATCCTCCTGGAGGATCCCCGGGGCCTGCGAGACCTGGGAGAAGACAGAAGGAGGCAGAAGATCATGGAGGAAGGGGGCCCCCAATCCAAGCAGGACCAAAGGCTGGGAGGACGAGGACCCAGCTCCAGTCCCTTCAATGCGTGGGCTCCTGCCCTGGTCAGTGTCAGGGAGGAGGCGTCTGCGGGTGGAGGCAGAGTCCTTGAAGGCCACTGCCAGTGATGAGATGCCCCAGTGCCATAGCCAGGCCTAGGGAGAGGGCCACGCCCACCGAACATGAGCTCGATGGCCATTGTTTCCGGGCTCCAAGCCTTGGGGCGATCTTTCCAACCCCCAGAGTCTCAGCTTTCTCATCTGTAAAGTGGGATGTTCATACATGCACCTTACAGAATTCTTGCAAAAATTAAATGATGACTATTACCTAGTGAGGTCTCGTGCTTTGTGAAGGTGGGGGGCCGGTGCACAGTGATAGAGACCAGGGGGCAGGGGGTGGCTGTGTGAGATGGGCTCAGGGAGCAGCAGGAGGGAAAGGAAACCAGCACCATCTTCCTATAAAGAGGACAGGCCTCCTTGCGCTTGTCGGCTCTCCACACCGCGGGGCACGGACCCTGCCGTACCAGCCCGAGGGCAGCTCTCCGCCATCAGTCCCTCCCGGGCGGCAGCTGTGCCAGGATCAGCTGCTCTGTGGAAGCAATCTGCAGGAGAGGGGGCAGCGGTCAGAGCCCCCCGGAAATGCTTGTCTGGCCCCCTGAAGCAGAGGGGAACCCGGGTTTGTGGATTTCAGCAGCCGGGCCCCTCCCTCCCACCTCCACCCCTGCTCCCGCTTTGCACGCATGTGGCCCGCACCTGTCCCTGCTCACCCTCTTCTGGGCCCACCACACACTTGCCTGGCCAAAGTCCACCACTTCCCAGAGCCTGGAGTCCATCGTTCTGTACCTTCCTCCGGGGTAGAGCTGCCACAAGAGGGGCAGCTGGGAGAGGGTCAGCTGGCTGGGGGACATGGGCTCCTGGGGGTGCACCGGTATCTGCCACAGGTGCACTGTGATGCTGGGTTCCTGCTGGAAGGACTGGAGAGGAGGCGGCACATCAGGGGCAGGGCCCCCGACAGCCGGGCTCCCCGAAAACACACTCAGCCCCAGGTGCCCAGCGCGGGAGCTGCCCCTTCTGATGTGAATGTTTCCAGAATCCCAGACCTAAAGCCGCAGCACCATCTCTTGGGGGTTTGGTCTGCACCTGGGCTGGCAGATTCTCTCCCGGCTCCCTCTCTAGTATGGTCCTCCCGCCGACCTGCACCCTGCCTCACCCCCACTGTAGCCCTGAAAAGTCAGCCACTCTTCCCACCCGCCAGCAACCGTGGGTCTGCACTGATTATGCCTTGGGCCTCTGTCTCGGCCATTTCTAGAGATTTTTTTAACCTTCTTTTTAAAAGTAAGGTATCCATACACCTTAGGACCTAGGAGTGATGGGTTCCCCCGAAAAATACGCTGTACTTTTGATCCTGACCTTCACATACTTATCATAAACATAAGAAATAAAATGAAATTTGGCCAATCCAGAAAGGTATAAAAGTGAGTAGGGAAACCCCCATCAACTATAACCGAAGCTCCCCTTGTCATGCAAAACAAAATGGAAAGTTCTTTACAGCGGCTTTATCTGAGTGTCTTTATGATGAGCATACTAGCCCTTTATCCGTCATGCATGTGGCGAATAATTTTTCTCAGTTTGTTGCCTTAACTTTGTTACGGGCTCTTTTTGCAGAGGAAATGCCTTTAATTACATGGCAAAATCTCCTTCCCTTCGGATTCTGACTCTAGATAGGGTGTCGGCGAAGTGTGGGCTCAAGCTGGCCCGGGAGCTCTTTTTGTCAATAAAGCTTTATTGCAAAGAAACAGATGCTCATCCCTTTACATGCTGTCCTTCGCTGGTTGTGCCCAAGGGCACCGTCGAGTAGTCACTATAGGGTCCTTCGGGCCCGCAACGCTGAGAATATTTACTATCAGACCCTTTCCAAAAAATTTACAGAAACCACCTCGGATTAGGTCAGGCCAGAAAGCTGCCTCCCATCCCAAGATTATATGTGAAAATACAGGTCTACTACTAAGAAGTATTTATTCTAACTAAATAGGGGGAAATGCTCATTCTCCAGGTCCCCACTGCATCGATCGCTACCTTATTTGAATCCACTTTTCCAACTGGATACATTTTTATGCTTCCAAGAAAAAAAAAAAACTCCCAAAAATATTTTGTCCAGATTTTTTTTTTTTTTTTTGCATGCTTTATTTGGAGCAGGTGTGGAAAAGACTTTTCAGTGTTCTCCACCAAAAATGTTCCGGATAACCTCTCTGAAGAGTGCTAGAGGTGGTGGTCTCTATTGTTTAAAATGTCAGCCAATCGTTTATAATGGCCTAAACGGCACTTTCAATATTTTGACAAGCTTTTACCATATTACGCAGAGGTATTTATTATACCCCTCTATGATGGCTTTAAACCCCTCACCTGGGGCCACTGTTTCCAACCTGAGTGATTATCTTTAACACCCGGGGAGTTTTTGAGCCGGAAAGGGTCTTAGACCCCACCCTAGCTTCCGAATCCGGAATCCGTTTCCCAGGTGGGATTCCGGAAGGTGGTATCTATCAGATGCCCCCAAGGCTTTTCAGCTGTGGCGTCTGTGACTAACCAGTCACATAGGTCTATTATTCCTGTTTTGCTGATGAGGAACCGAAACCGAGGTTTCTTTCACCTCTGCCAGCTTACCTGCTGCCTATAGGTTGCAATGCCTCCTGCCCCGGCCTGGAAAACTCCTACTCATCCTGCAGGGCCCAGGTGATTAGCTACCCCATCGGTGAAGCCTACCCAGCATGACCAGGGGCAGGACTGCGCCCTGACCTGCCGACCCCCTTGGCCCCCCAATGAGGGTTGCATCCTCTGTTGCTGCTAAGCTCATGCCAATGGCCCCTCCGGGCAGGGCTTCCTGGGGTCTGCATCATGCACAGACATCACTGTGCTTGGACCCTGCACAGGCTGAGTTTTTCAGGACAAATGAGAACATTCTCCTCTCGCCTCTATCCCGGGCACCCCTGTTGCTGAATGAGCCTGGTCCACACGGGTCCTTGCGCGGTCCTCCCACCTCCCACCCCCACCCCCTGTGCCTGGCAACTCACTGTGCTGCCCAGGGAGCCCCTGCCCCGAGCTCTCTGGGAGGGACTGAGCCGCACGACCACGGTCACCCAGGTCCTCCCCCTCTCGTCCTCGTAGATGCCAGGCCTCAGGGCGCAGAGATGTTGCGGGGGCGTCCTAAGGCCCGGAGAAGCCCAGGAGGCCATGGCAAGGCGGGGGCCTAGAGGCACAAGTGAGGCCTCCCAGTGCTGCGCGCCTTAAGTGGGGCGGTTCCCGCGCGGGGCGGGGCCAGCGGGCGGGGCCACATTGGGGAGCAGGGCCCGGCAGCAGCGAAGGGCAGGCTCACCCACGGGTGGGGTAGGCAGCGCACCGCAGGGGCAGGCAGAGGCGGGGCCGGAGGGCGGAGGCTGGAGGAGCTGGGCCAGTTCTGGATGGCTGGGACAGGACCTTGAGCCACAGGAGGTGGGAAGGCCCCTCCCTGGGTCCGGGTCACCCCCGGCTCTGTGTCCAGGGCAAGGGTGTCGCCCTAGCACTCTACTGTCCTCACTTGATCCTTCCGCGGCCCCCCTCCCCACACACCCTCTCCCCAGTTTTCCGCCCCCCACAGGCTATGTCCCTGATCGCCCCTCCCCACCTCCGCCATGGGGCTTGTGCCCAGACTTCAGGCAAACCTCCCTGCCCCAGATCCCCAGCTAAGCATAGACTGCTCGTCTTCCACCCCTGGGACCATTCCTTCCACGGGGCGCCGGGTCAGGACCCTTCACTGAGCTTAGTGGCTGCCCTCAAGTCCAGTGGGCTCTTTGCCCTGGGGGTATCTGGCCAAGGTGTAGAGAACAAATCAGTCCTCATCAGAGAATGAGCCCGTGCCCCAGGGACATCAGAGATCAGAATCATGCGGTGACAGAAACCAGGCCCGGGGAGAGAGGGCATGTGGCTGCCTTGCCCACCTATCCTGGGCCCCGCGCCGGAGTGTCCACTGGCCCGGCGCTCTTATTGGCTCTACTCGCCCTGAGGCCACGGAAGCGAGAGGCGGGCCATTGGGTGAGCACCCGGGGCTTTGCAGCACCACGAAGTGATCGTTTTCTTTCTGAAAACCAGAGGTATGAGTCTTCTAGGTCACATTTCAGTGATTGTGGAGATGACGTCATTCCTCTGGGAAGAGTGAAAAATGATTTCTGGCCGCGTTCCCGATTAACATAAATGGCAGGGAGGGCGAGCGCCTTTGAAGAAATCATTGAGCAGCTCCTGTAGAGGCCGGAGCCTTTTTCACGGTAATTCCACCTCCTTCCCCTGCGTTTTCCCGTCTGGCCTGGGATCAGGGTGGTCCTAAGAGATAGGGCATTGCGGTCTTCATAAAGTGATCGCATATGTGGGTTACATCTGTTACCGTATTCCACCGGATGGAGCAGTTCCCACCCACATCCAAACAGAGGGTACCCCTCACCCAGAGGTGTGGGGACCAGGAGCCAGGAATCATGGGGACCCCCCAGAGCCTGTCTGCTGCAAGTAGCAGCCCCCCCAGGTTGCTATGAGGATCGGATGAGTGTGTGTAAAGAGCAGTGCCTGGCACACAGTGGGTCTCCAAAAACTGATGTCCGATAGTTAGGTTTGCACACTGGCCCCCTCCCCCGAGGACAGTCCATTAGCCTTGACCTTGGAACACTGTTGTAACTAGTACTTACCGAAATGGCAGCAGGGTCTGCGGTAAAGACGAAGCACACCTCCCCATCAGTAGGGGGACGAGATGTAAACAGAGGCTTCCATGAGCAACCGGGACAAAATCAGCGGAGACTATAGGGGCCCCAAAGGAACACGCTGCTGCACTGACCGCCCTTCTCCTGCCATGTCCCCCCGTCCCTTGGACCTGCCCTAAAGAAAGACCGGGACTGGCCGGCAATGAGAACAAAAGTTTGGACCCTTGTCCTACAGCCAGCCTTTGTGCAGATCATGTCTGAGATATGGCAACGTCTCCTGGCCAGGTTGTCCATCTTCGGGACCTGCAACTTGACGTATTCACGCTCTGGAGTGGATGTCACCAAAGCCTTAAGACTTTGCGACACGGATCTCTCCAGGGTTGCCTCTGGTCGAGCCTGGTAATGACTGTGGAGCGTTGCCTGGCCCCTTTGCTGTCCTCCTCCAGCAGGGGGAGCCCTTCACCAGCCCCCCCCCTCGCCAAGCCCGGTGTCCCAGCTCTGGGACCAGCCAACCTGGGGGGATGATTCCAGACCCTGAATAAAGGGGGCACAGAGCAGAGCTCGGAAGACTCTAAGAGTCACTGAGACCTTCGTCCAGTCGGCTCAGCTTCTCCCAAACGCTGAGCCCAAACTGGCCACGGCAGGCAGGACACCGGAGGCAGATGGCCTGGGAACAGCGTGGCCCAGAAGGACCTGTTCCACCGGGAAAGCAGCAGGGACAGACTTGGAAGGAGGGAAAATTCAGGGAGCGTTTGGAGACCAGGAAATAATGAGGATTAACCGGGACTGAGGACGCGGGCTCGTAAGGTGAAGGATAAGAAATGGGGCGGTGTAAGTGGGAAGAGGATGTCCGTGATCTTCCGCAGGGGTCTAAAATGCCAGCCCGACCAGCTGGTTTCCACCGAGTCGGTCAGGAGCACTGACGGTGCCGGACAAAGGGAAGGGCGTCTGAGCACACCGGGTGAACTTCTGAACTGATGGTGAGTCAGACGCGCGGCGCAGTAATCGGCGACCACTAGGAAAGGCCTGGGGGGGATGGTTCAGCTAACAACGCACATAAGAACATCTAAATCCCGGCTCTGCTTACGTCCATCGGTAAACGGAATAAATTTGCAGGACGATAAAAGAAACTCAACCCAATCTTGGAACTGCAGAAGGGGTAGGACAGCTTTGCTGATTCCCCGGCGTTGAAGATGTCCTCTGCTTTCTTCCAAGGTCATATCCGTTTACTTTCCATAGTTAGATAGGATTGGCTTTTGTGTCTGATGTAAGGAAGGGATCCAGATTAATATTTTCCCATATTGATATCTGACTAACTTAAAATCATCTAATATAAGACTGTTCTTTCTCTCCCTTATGGTATTGTCACCTCGGGCATAACATTGGGACCAAATATGCACGGGTCTGTTTCTGGACTCCCTTTGCTCCTCCGTTAGTCTACTTTTCCATCCTCGTGTCAATAGCACATTGTTAATTACCCATAGCTTTAAAATAAGTATTGATATCTTAGGGCGTAAGTCCCTTAGCCTTGTTCTTCTTCTAGAGTGCCTTGGCTATTGTGATGCTTAATTTCATGTGTGGACTTAAAGGTGTTTGGAGATGAGATTAATATTTAAATTGGCCAACTCTGAGTAAAGCAGAGTGAGGAGGGACGAGGGACGTATTGAACGGCTTCATTCCAGAAGGAGAGAACAGAGTCAAGGTTTGGTTCCAATAAGAATCAACGGATGTACCTGCAGTCTGCCGTCTCCCCGCAGCGGGCCTTCCGATCAGGGGCCTGGTAGGCCTTGCTGTCAGCACAGAGACTACGGAAGATTCGGTTTTGCCTTGGGGAGGGGGGCGTGTGTCTCTCTGCTCTTTAGCGTCCTGTCCCAAGCTGCGTCCGTTCGTAGAAGACCTTTAGGGATGGGCGAGCAGCCTTGTGTTTGAGGTCCCTCCAGGCTCCACATTTGTCCAACTACACACAGAATCCGCAGGGGCTCCTGGGAAACGAGCAGCCGCAGGTGGCCGATGGCTGATGGCTGGCGTCAGGGCACCGCTCCCTCCAGTGCCTTCGGCTCTTCTCCATTGTCGCCATTTTGATGGGGAGGGACTAAGAAGGGATGGGCTAAGCCAATTTCATTTCCAATTTGGGAAAATAGGGAGCGGCTCAAATAAATTCACAGAAAAGGAAATGCCAACGGCCAGCCGCCACGTGAGAACACACTGAGCCTCACGACCGAGAAAATGCAAACTTATATAATTCTGCATTTTAAACGTGGGCAGTATGGGCACAGGCCCCCACACAAAAGGACTCAGTGCTACGGAGCATTGCCAGGTGGTGCAGTCCACCTCCTTGGCCACGCCCTTTCTGCACGAGGAGGGGGCGACATGGAACCCCCTCTCAGTTTCCACAAAATTAGCTAGGAACTTAGGCCTTCCCAAGGAGAGGCTCCCCAGTGGCTTGTCCCTCCAGCCCCTTCTCCTGCCGCCCCTACGTGGGCATGCTCTTCTCCCATCTCCCCCTGGATAGACTCTACCCCTGCCCATGGGTGAGCCCTCCCTGCCCATGGCCTCCCTCCCCTGCAGGGTGTCCACCTGGTCTGGTCCTGGTCCTTCCGCCAGGTGAGGGTTCTCAGGTGGGCTCTGCCCGGTCGTACAAACCTGGGGGAGGGGAGGAGCAGTTGGTCTGATGGGCTCCAGCCTGTGGGCGCAGGGTGGCCTGGCCTCTCTGGTTCAAGCTTCCTCATCGGCAAGACCCGTGAGCTGCCAGCTACCTCATTAATAAACCTCCAGCTGGCATTTCTCCCAAGGACAGACGCGTTTTCCCGTAGCGTAGGACAGCCTAAAGCCAAATCGAAGAAACATTTTCTTTGTTACCGGAGGCCTGTCTTGCCCTTGCAAACTTTGGTCGCTATTATTGTCAGAGGAGCTTTTGATTTCGCCCCTGCTCCAAGGGAAGGAGTACGGGGTGGAGAACAGCTTGTGGCTTTCTTAGGGTGAAATCTGTTGCGCCCCGCCCTTCTTCGCCCCTCCCCATAAAAATGGAGGGAAAGGGAGCCATGGGCGCTGATCCCTCCAGCCACAGTAATATTTTCCATCTGGGGCAGGGACTCCTTCTTGCCTCCTCGCGGATCGGAACAAATGGCTCACACCGTCTTGGTCAGACTTCTGCGATGACCTCCTGCTTCCTTGGCCTTGACTTCCAGCGTGTGGGTTTATAGTGTCAGGATAGTATTTAAGGCTTTATATCTTGGTCTCCCCCTCGACCCAGGCTCCCTGGCAGAAAGGGCGCTCAGAGTGCCTGAAAGCCTGCGGGGTTTGCTGTCAAACATCCGAGTCCCAGGCTCCGGCCGTTCCAACCTTTCCCACTTGTGTGACCTTGAGTCGATGACTTAACCTTTGTGAGCCTTCTGTTCCTCACCTTTAACACGAAGGTGGTAGCTCCCTGCTTCCGTTGTCGTGGGGAGAATAACAACATTCTCAAAGCCTCTGTCTGGCTTGCGAGGTGGCTTCAGTCAATGGTAATTTACCCACCGAAGGCAAGATCCCATTTCTCCTCCTTCATCTCTGCATTGCAGCTTGGAAGCCGATGCCGGAAACACTGGAGGGCCACGGCAAACATTTGTTGGACTGAAATGTCCTTTAGTCAGATTATTACCTGGTTCAAAACAGCCCCAGGGGCACCTGGGGGGCTCAGTTGTTAAGCGTCTGCCTTTGGCTCAGGTCATGATCTCAGGGTCCTGGGATCGAGCCCCGCGTTGGGCTCCCTGCTCAGCGGGGAGCCTGCTTCTCCCTCTCCCTCTGATGCTCCCCCTTGCTTGTGCTCTCTCTCTGTCAAATAAATAAATAAAGTCTTTTTAAAACAAAGAAAAAACCAGCCCCAGGCAAGTCCAACAGGAACTTGTGTTGGAAACATAACTCGGGGACTCTCTTCCTGCAAATGCCTCGACGCAAGTGCACTCAGGAATGAAAGTCTTCTCAGTGCTGCAGAAACCCCGGGTATTGCAGAGAGGTCGGAGGGGTCAGGACAGCTGGAGCAGCATGGGACATGCACGGCCCCCGGGTCCCTGTAATTGCCAGGGCTTACTGAGGGCTGGCTCTGTGGCTGGCCTAGTTAGGTGAGCCCAATGGCAAGGTAGGCAGTGTCATCTGATGGGCGGTGGGGCCGCCCTAGCGCACCCGGAGCTCTTCCCGACTGCAGTACAAAGCTTCCTCGCGCATGCGTGGGGCTCCACCAGCATCGCCTCTCTGCAGCCTCTCCCTCTGGCTCTTTGGCCTGTGCTTTTAAATGGTTCTTCATTTAATCCATCAGAACGACCCAGAAGGAAGCAATTGGCTCTAAGTGGGTCATCCCCTGAAGCCCGGTGGCAGCCTTCTGATGATGGAGAAATTGGGTCTTTGCAAAGAACAAGCATCTCACCCAAGGCTGGGATGAGGGGAGGGAGCTTCCCATGGGAGCTGTGCTGCGTGGGCTCTTCTCCTCATTTTGGAGATGAGGACCCAAGGCCGGAAAAGCAACCATCACTTGGCCAAGATCCCAGAGCTGGTTGGCGGAAAAGCTAGAACCTGAACCCCGATTCAGAAGTCCAAAGGGCATGGGGGGCACTCTTCAAACTCAATTCATCCATTGATGGGAACCAGACAGCTACGGACAAGCTGGGCACCCGCACGACCCAGGAACTCAGCAAACCTCTCTGGTTACATGACCCAATGCTAATACCTCCTATAATTCTGCAGGGCACCTGGGCCCCAGCCTCAAGATACAGCGTCCTGACGAAGGGCACCATCTTATTGAAGCTCAGGTCCCATAGGCTCCAGCTTGCCTAGGAGATGGTCTGGGGATGGCGTGAAGAGCACATTGCACAAATGCAATGGATGCGACGCCTGATGTGCAAGGTTGTGGCCATGGTTACGGTTGCTTGGAGGTTCCAGGTCCCGGGGATGCGGGCCGATAGGTGGCTTTCAGGAGGGGAGAGGGATTAAGCCATGTCTCCCTCCCCATTGTTCATACAAACATCATGAGGACCCTCCCGCTCTTTAGAATGAGCCTCCCCCGCCATGTTTCTGTGCTGGAAAAGGGCAGAGGAGATGGGTTTTAAACCCTCTCTGGACCCAGGTTGCCGGGGTTCAAATCCCGGCCCCGCTATGTACGAGCCACGTGACCTTCAGCAAGTACTTCGTCTGACTAATAGGTATAATGAGAATCCTGATCAACTTGCTACTGCCAGCCAACCCCCTCATCCACGACTGAAAATGCTCTCGGGGGGGGTTCCCCAAGGGCCACCCCCTAATGGTCAGGGGCGATGGCTTCATTCGGCAGACACCATCCTGCATCTCTGCCCCGTGTCTCACCGCCGCCCCTCCTGCCTTCTTGGAACACTGGTTGTCCCTCCGGTTTCCACATTTTGACACTGGCAAGTCTCGCCTTCTGACAGAGGGAGGTTTAAAGTGCTAGGTGGATATGGAACCTGCCTTCATTCGTCTCCCAGAAGGGCCTCCGAAACTTCTGATGACAGCGGGTATATTGTCCCTTACCGTTCACCTTTCTCGTCGAAGAGATCTGCCTGTTTTGATCCATGATGGGGGAATCTGGCTAATGCAGGCTTCGCCGAACACGGAGCGAAAGATGTCATCCCTGAACAGCTGTTCACCTTTTTCCCCACGCTGGATTCCTGGGCGACCAGGAGAAGCGTGATTTCCCATAGGGTTGCCGTCATTATCTCGCCACGGGGACCTGCTCCAGGAGATGGTCGGGCACAGGGGCAAAGCAGAAGCGGGGAAGGACCCCTACATGTTCACAGTTGCGCAGTGTGCAGCCAAGCCCGCTGCGCCATGTCCTGCTGGGTCTCCTTTCTCCGGACTGAGAGCCATTCATCCCCTGCAAGCTCAGCCCAGGCTTGGAGCAGCTCTGAGCCCATGTGTACCCTGATTTAGAAAAGGGAGTGCATGGAGGAAGGCTGGCCCAGCTCCCGTGAGGGTTCAGCATCTCCAGGCTGTCTGCCAGCCACAATGGGTCAGAAACGAGGGTCTGAACCCCTGCCCCACCTCCAGTCCCTTCATCCCAGGAGATCTGCCTTAATATTGATAGTGCAGGAAGTTCCTTCCAACCCTGATCCTGACCCCCCAACACGCATGCACACGCACACGCTCATCCTTTGCAGAAACTGGGGTCCTGCTCCTGTGGGGGCAGCCCCACTTCCTGATAACAATCTCCCTGACGCTGGGTGGATGACAGAGGCTATGAGCGACATCTGTCTCCTGTTTGGAGCTGGCCTGGCACATATCAGGTGCCTGATAAACATCCCAGCTACCCTCTGGCTGCTGACGGCCTCCTGCGGGCTGCAAGAGAAGTCATAAAGAGCACGACTTTAGGACTAACACACTCAGGCTGGAATTCGTGTTCTGAAACTTAGAAACCTTGGGATGGCCCACACGCCCCTCAACCTCCTTCCTCCAATTCGTAAGGATTAGAGCTGACATATGGAAATGTGAGCCTGGCCGGCGTCGTTCTTCATGGATGGAGCTGTGAAGACCCAAAATCATAACTCCCCACCCCACGAATGCTTCCAGAGGGGACATAAGCCAGAAATAGAAATTTTCCTTTAGGAGAAGCAGTAAGTAGCTGGGGTTAAGAGAAACGAGGAAGCAATCACTTGGACCTCTGTCTGGTACAAAAAAAGTTGTCTCTGCCCTGAAATATTTGTGGGACCCTTTGGGTTACAAACTTGTGAGCTAAAGTATGACGATCAAAGGTCTCCATTGAGACCCTTCCTACACTCGGCTCTTTCTTCTGGGTGATTCTGCTCCCTGAGCTGCCTGACTCTCGCGTTCTGTGTAGACTTCAAGGTTCGTGAAACACACTTTCCATTATAGTAGCTGGCCTCTAAGCATGGCCAGTGTGCGAGAGGACTGTTGGTTAAATTAAGATATGAACATTCAGGATTCGTTTGTGTTTTGTATCGTCTTTAAATCCCGTTCCTGGGGTGCCTGGTGGCTCAGTTGGTTAAGTGACTGCCTTTGGCTCGGGCCATGATCTCAGGTTCCTGGGATCGAGCCCCATATCGGCCTTCCGGCTCAGCAGGGAGTCTGCTTCTCCCTCTGCCGCTGCCCCTTCCCTTCTCGTGCTCTCTCTCACTCTCTCTCTCTCTCTCAAATAAATAAAATCTTAAAAAAAAAAAATCCCCTTCCTCTTGTGCCTCTTGCTCTGGGGCCTGTGTTCTCCAGCAGCAGGGGCAACTCGCTCTGCCTTCAGGTGTTGGTGGGGGAGGGCGGCTTCCTCTGCTGATTCTGCCTGACCTACTGATGGATCACTGGCCTCTATGGATAACTTCAGAACCTAAAACACAACCCAACACACACAAGGAGCTGTTGCAATTATTGCTATCAAATCCCCATATATGTAAAGGCACCTGCTTAGGTGTCAAATTTACCTCTTGGCTGGCTCTGCCTCCCTGGGCCTTCTGTGGCCTAGCTTTCATCAATTCCTTCAATCAAGATTTATCCGGCCCCTTCTTTGTGCAAGGCATGGTCCTGGGTACTGCGGGTCCAGCAGAGAACAAGGCTCTTATCTGCGGCCATTGTGGTGCATAGGGACAGCTGGCGTACTTCTGGACGGTGGGGACATAAAGCATGGCAGTGGGCTAGACAGGCACTAGGTCAGGCCCCGTGGTCCAGGCAGACATGAGGAGGGGTGCGTGTGAGTGGGCGGCCGGTGTGGAGGAGAAACCGGCTGCATGATCTGGGGAAGCGTGAGCCCAGAAGACAGTCGGGCCATGGGAAGGTACCAGGACAGGTCTAGCCGGGGCTGTTTGAGGACCAGAAGGGCCAATGCAAAGAGGGGAGAGTGAGCTCAACTGAGATTAGGAGGTGGGTGGACAGCTGGTGTGTAGGGCCCCGGAGGCCAGGAGTCAGTCCAGGAGGTGAGAGATGGAGGAGAGCCGGCTCCATCCACCTGCTGTGTGGAGAAGGGGCCGTAAGACGTGAGGGCCGAAGCCCGAGAGCCCAGAGATAGCGTGGAGGTTGGTGCAGAAGCCCCCGCGAGAGACACGATGGCCTGGACTGGAAGGGAAGACGGGCTGGCTTGGGGATGTTTTGGAGGTCAAGGTCAGAGGACCAGCTGGCCGACTGAGGTGCGGCGTGAGGGGAAGAGAGGAGGGACAGCTGCCCAAATGCTCGCTCTGTCAGCCTTCCTGGCCTGCTCCCAATCCGGGGGGCAGGGCCCGCCTCCCTGCTCCGGTGCCCCCGTCTGTCTATCCTCCCAGCGTGGACATTCCAGAGCCCTTGCCCCTCTGCCCCTGACCCTCACCGCCCCACCTTCTCTTCTGACCAACCCCAAGAGGGACAGCGGGGTGGGGTGGGAGTGGGGGCTTGGGACTGGATTCCACAGTGGCAGCTGCTCCTGGCCCAGCGCGAATGTGCCCGGGATGTAAATCCGTTGTCTCCGTGGAAAACACGGGAAGCAATTACTCATGCAGATGAAAACCTTTCATTCCTCTCCTGAGCTAACACCTCAAGGAGCCTTGACTATGTCAGTCCTCAGCTGCGGTAGAAGCTAATATTTTCCATCTGTAGTCTCTGGGATAATATAAGGCAGCGCCTGGTTTAATAATGAGTCTCCAGTTTTTGGCAGGGCCCCGGAGTTCCAATCAGTGGGAGGAGGGAGGCAAAGAAGGAGGAGAGAATTTCCGGGAATAGCCTCTGAGCTGTATAGGGGAAGGCTTATTTCAAAGTCGGGGGAAGTCAGACATGGCATCGACCTGGTCACTGAGATGACACAGGGTAGGGAGGTGGCGCAGCAGAGCTCCGGGCCTGGGGGCGGGCCGCAGAACTGGGAGCCAGGGCCCGGGGTTCGAAGCCTACGCCCCTTTACCTCATCTAGCCATTCGGTTTTACAGCAAGCATTTAGTGCGCATGCGCAGCGTGCCGGGTCCTGAGCCGAGTCCAGTTAGGCATGAGCAGGGGGTGCGTGAAGGGGGCTGAACTAAGTAAACGGAAAAATTACAACGCAAGGTGATCCATGGTATGGGAAGCCCACAGGGATGTGGGTACTGCCCGCAAGAGCCCAGAGGAAATAACGTCTAAGCAGAGGCTTTAGGACAAGGCGGGCAAAGTTTGAGGGGTGTGAATTCCAGGCAGAGGGAACAGCATATGCAAAGGCAGACGGCAAGTTCAGGGAGTCACTTGGAGCACCGGTAGCTCAAACAGGGATTGTAAGGTGTGGTAGGCGGCTTCTAAAACGGGGCTCAATGATGTACACCCCAATATTCACACCCTTGCCAGGTCCCCTCCCCCTGAGCGGGGGAGTGGGATTCAGCGTTCACTCTGCGCAAGCGGCCACGTTCGGGCTCTTGACTTTCTGCACCTCTGCCTCCATCTTGGAAAAACTGAGAATGGATACCTTCCTTATTCAACATGTGTCCATGCAATGCCTACTGAGCATCGGTTTCCAGCCGGGGTCCTTCCTGTTGCAAGATCCAAATGAGATGCCGAGTGCGACTAATAATTGTACAGACCCGATACACACGTTCGGGCAGATTCTGTAGCCATGTGGGGTTATGTAATGCTATAATTTCATATATCAGGGGTTTCTTCTAGACCAGGTCCTGAACTGAATGTTTTATATCCAGTATCTCATTATATTCCCAGCCCAAAGGGAGGTAGTATTGCCCTTAGCATGGGAGGAAGGGAAGTCTCAGGAGGGGACTCTGCACCTGGAAAGTTCTGGGCAAATGCTTGGGATTAGCCCCTGTGGACGCTCCCTTTGCACACAGGGCTGGGCATGCTGCGGGCGCCTCCGGCTGGTCAGGAGTGACTGGGGGAGGGCAGACAAGTCAGAAGGCCTGTCCCCTACCTCGCAGTGGGACCTCCGCCAAGTCACTCCCTGTCTGGGCGTGGGCGTTAGAGAGAGGACAGATGATAAGTCTTTGGCAAGTTCTCAGAGTGCTGGTCAAATTTAAGGAGTGGGTATTTGTGGGAGCGGACTGTCAGGACCCAGGCCTGCCATGCTCTTGCTGTGTGACCTCGGGTGAGTCACTCAACCTCTCTGAGCCTCAGCTGGACTCGGTTTTCCAGTCTGCACAACAAGGTTGCTCCGAGGGTAGAGGAGACAGTGCAGGCAGAATGCCAAAGCACAGTGCCAGGCGCCCGCTGGTGTGTGATGAATGACGGTTGATGGGGAGCAGGCTGGGGGTTGGCCCGTCTCCCTACCTCCTGCTGGCCCCCCGGCCCGGGAAGCATGACCCAGCGAAGACCCTGTGGAACTGAATGGAATCGACCAGCCCCGGGTAACAGCCCATGTGCTTTCATGACATGAACCCCCGTGCCATTAGGGTAAAACCCAAGGGCAAGAGACTGTGCTTTGCCCACATGAAGGCAGCAAGCCCATTGGTGAGCAGGGAGCCGCTTGGGGCAGAATCTCTTCTCTTTTCTTCCAGATTAGAGTCAGGCCACGTGGAGGGAGCTCCGAATCTGGGGAGGTCACGAACTGGGTCTGCAGGGGAGGGACTGTAGTGGGGAAAAGACCCACCAGGGGTCAGAAGCCCCTGGTGACCTCTGGCACGTCACCTCTCCAGACCTCACCCTCCCCGTGTGTCCGTCCAGGACCCTGCGGCCCCCCACCTGCTCCTGTGTGTCCTTCTGAGTCCCATCCTATCAGTAGATTTGGAGTCAGAAAGGACCTGACTTCGAATTCCGGCTCTGCCACTTAGAAACCATAGGATCTGGGGTGAATTCCCTGACCTCTGTGGGCCCTAGTCTCCTCCTTTGGGAAATGGGATGATGCCGCTTCCCTGGCATCATTTTTTTGTGGGGATAGAGTGGGACACTGGTGTCTTAGTAGGCAAATATGCCACATATACATAAGGTATTTTTACCTTTTATATTTTCAATCTAGAGCTGAGTTTAATAGGTCACAGCAGCTGGGAGGAGCTCTCCCCTGAGTCTGCCCTAAAGGGTGGGTTAATTAGTACCAAGCTGAATAATGGCCCCCAAGATGTCTCTACCCTAATCCCTGGAACCCCTGAATATGTTAATTTCATGTGTTAAAAGAGCCTTTGTAGGTATAATTACGTGAAGGATCTTGAGATGAGAAGTTATCCCGGATTAGGTGGATGGGACCAATGTAACCATAAGGATCCTTCTAGAAGAAAGGTAAGGTGGTCAGAGTCAGAGAAGATGCGAAGGAAGGAAGGAGCCACAAGTCAAGGAATGTGGGCACCTCATGAATCTTGAGAAGGCAAGCAAAAAGATTCTCACCTGAAACCTCCAGAAGGAACTAGCCCTGCTGACACCTTAATTTTAGCTGATGAGACTCATTTCAGACTTCCGACTTTCAGAACTGTAAGAGAACGAATTTGTTGTTGTAAACCAGGAAGTGGGCGGCAGCTCGTTATAGCAGCAACCGGAAAGTAAGGCAATCAGTATTCATCCCAGGATGGGTACCACCAGCCGAGGTGTGGCCCAGGGGGCTGCAAGGTCCAATGAGTGCCCACGGCCCCTCCGCTCGTGGCTCATGTTGGTGGTAGGAGTACAACAGGGAGCATTAACTAACAATCAAGTGAACAGGGACGATCAGAAATGAGGTGTGGAGAGGAGCAATTCTGTCATACAGACTGGGAAGCTAAGAGCCGTGGTATTGAGTGGGAGAGAGTTAATGGCAAAGAAGCAGCTGTAGTCAAGGTTCCGAACTCCTGGTCCAGTGATTGTCTCCATCGCCCACCGTCCTCCATCCATCGACCCCACACCCAAGACTGGAGGGATGAGTCAGTTCCAGCTTAGAGAGAAGAGAAGGGAGAGAGCAGACACTGTAGTGTAGGGACTCACTGGTGCTACCCGCCCCGTGAGGCAGGTGCCATCATTGCTCCCATTTGACGAACAAGGAACCAAGGCACAGAGTGGCTAAGTTAACCCGTCCCTGTAAAAAGGAAGCCTGTGGATACTGGTAAAATTAGGATCACAGCTAAAGGCAATTTTCTCCATATAAAGATTCATTTTTACAAATAAGAACCAAGGGGCTTTAAACAAATGTAGAATAACGAGTTGTTTCAACTGCAATAAAGCCCCAGAGAAGCAGCAGACAGATAGCTTTCAAGTTCAGGGGCTGGAGCCACTGGGACTTTTCCTTTCCAAGCCCCGAAGCCGCTCCTTTCCCCAGCCCGAAAGCCGGGACCGTGACTTTGGGTGGGTCTGTGCCCTGTCAACTTTAGCCACGCTGGAAACACCCTTCAGAAGCTCCTTCCGGGCACAATCCCGGCTCAGCATGGCCCCAAGAGACATCAAGTGTGAGATTTGCAGCTGGAGCCACAGCCCCACGCTTGGAGCTCACGCTCGGAGGGCCGGTGCGGGGCTGGAGGGGCCTAGGGGGCGAGAACTCGTCGCCTCGCTGGCTCCTGGCGTGCGTGTGGGGCAGCTTGTCCAGCTCGGGCCTCCCCCAGTCGGTCAGTCCTTCCGCACACAGCCCTCACCCACTGCCTGGGGTCCAGCTGGCTCACGGACGTAAAATTCTGGACCTGTAGGTGCCATCTTGTTCATTGTCTGCATTGGTGGCTCTTACCAATCATCAATTCCTTCATTTCCGTAACAAACATCATAGTGTCCACTCATAGGGAGCTAGCCCGGCCCTTGCCCTCAAGCTGCCTGCAGTCTCGGGGGCGTTCCGGCCCGGGCACAGCCACCCCAACAGGCACATACAGGGGGCGGAGCGGAGAGGGGCTGAGAGCTGGCAGGGGTCACGCTCGCCAGCAGCTGGGCAGCCGAACATGCCCCAAGGATACCCAGGATCTCGTCCCTCGGACCCTCGGCTAAGGTAGCAAAATGGAGGTCACAGGTGTGACCAGCCCCGCCTTGGTGTAGGCCCGTTGAAACCCAGTTCACACTTCTGACATCAGACCGGTCAGAAAGTGGACGAGTGTCCTTTACAGGTGCCAGTCTGACTTGTCCCAGCAGCTGTAGGAAACGGGCTCAGTGGGTCGGGGTTCCAGTCCTCCCCCACCGCGGGGAGCAGGTGCGATCCAGGAGCTGCCTTCCTCTTGCACATTTGCGTTCAGGAAACTCAAGGGAAGCGTTTTGCCAAAGGTGAGCTTTCAGACACAGGGATGGTTAAGTGACTTGCAAGCCAGAGCGGGGGATTCTGTGCATGCGCTCACCAGGACGTCACGAAGGGTTTTAAAGATACAGGTCGACGTTCAGGATGTGACATCAAATCAGGAGAAGGAAGACTTTTCCAAAGTACATACAGTGGGAGCTGCGGTGAAAAAAACCACCTGGAGAAGTGGAGCTTACAGCACATTGCGGGATATGAATGACGGCTGTTTCTGGGTGGGGGTCCCCAGCTGCTGTTTCCTTTATGCTTCCTGGGACCTCCTGGGGTGTGGCCAGCATCCTCCTAGTCTCCATACCCCAGCTGGGACTCTTCATGCCGGGGCCCAGGTGACACTTCCCTGCAAAAGAACCGCTCCTTCTCCATGCAGGTGAAAAAGCCCGGGCCCCAGGGGAGATAGGACAGTGCCTGGGGAGGCTGGGTACCACTGTGTCGGGCTGACCCGCTGACATGGGTACCAGGACGGTTGGACCAGGGGCACGGGCTTCGTCCGATGGCTGAGGAGTAGACGTATCACCCGCGGCAGGCTCAGAGTAAGAAGGGCCGAGGGGCGGGGAGGATGGGCCCTCCCCCAGTTCTGGGGCCAGGGGATCCGGCTGAGAAAGGCCGTCGGATCTAGCAGAGCTGCTGCTGGGGGCCCAGAGCAGTGGGGCTGTCTACGGCACTAAAAATTAATAACATGAAAAGCTGAGAAAGAATGAGGCTGTGAGCCTGCCCACCAGGTGCCTGGGCGGCAGGACATCTGTTCTATTTTTATCTCGAAATGCCGCGTTCCATTACGCGATTCTCTGACGGAGATGCTCATTGTCACGTGGCAAGGAGGTCTGGGGCAGGGCGGGCTCTGCAGGAAAGGTCCAAGGTGTGTGCGCGTGCATACACGTGCACATGGATATGTGTGCCTGTGTGTGCGTGCACGTGTGTGTGTGTGTTTGTGCACACGCATGTGTGAGCATCCGTGGGGGCTTTTCAGAGAAGCCAGAAAATGCTACTGCAGTGATTTCTAGCAGCTGCTGCCAGGCGGGATGGGAGGCCCTCCCCTGCCAGTGGATTCTCCCAGGCTGGATAAACAGTCCGAGCACCGCTCCCGGGTGCCTGCGCGTTTGCTCCGAACTCTCGAGGAACCCAGCTGAGTCCCTCTCATCCCGACCCCAGCCTGCCGGTCCTGCGCGGTGCTGATTCAGTCCTGCCCCTGCCAGGGCACGTGCTGGCCTCGGGCTTCCTCCTGCTCTGCCTCCGGACCTGGGCCCGGCCCTCGCAACCCAGTCCTGAGCTCCCTCCTTCCACCCACCATCACACACAATCCCTCCCGTCCGCCGCCCTCGCTCCCCGGCTGCACACGGGTGCACCCTCTCCGCTCCTACTCCTCTCACATCCCTAGGTCCAAACAGCTAGCAGGCTGTCTCCTCTCTGCCCCCGGTGCCCCCCAACTGGGGCAGGCTCTGGCCAAACATGGTAGGATGCCAACCACATCCGTCTGCTCTCTGCTCCCTAAGCCCCACAGAAATAACAGGGTGGAGGAAACGTAAAAGCTGCCAAAGGTCAGGGAGCAGGAGATGGGAGCTCAGGCCGTCACTGACAAGGTCCAAAATGTTGGGGAGCAACCTTAAAAGAGAGGGGGAGGTGTGTGGTAAGGGGCGGTGTGTGGTAAGGCGGGGGCAATGGGTGGGGTGCCAAGAACAGATTCCCAGAGAGGGTTGGGGTTTGGAAGCACCAGGACGAAGGCCTGTTATGGAAGGCGTGGGTATAAAGTTACCCCTCCCGCCTCTGTACCTCTTCCTGCACCTGCTATGTTCCACGTCTCTCAGGAGACTGTCCAGGTTCAAGGACCCCAGGTAGGGAAGAAAGAAGGGGCGGGTCCCCAGCTGAAAAATAAAGCAGTGGGGGATGGGCGGTTGGAGGAGTATTAAGTGAAATGTACACCGTCCCCGCAGGCAGGTGCACAAGCTCCTCCCACAAGAGAGCAGGAAAGACTAGTCTCTGGAGCATCTCACAGCGCCAGAGAGGAGACAGGATCCCACTGACATCTGGGGGATCCCCCAGCAAGAAGTTCCATTTATCATCCAATTTCCTTCCATTGAAGCTCCCAGGTGACTCCCCCCCCAACACACACACAGTGTTTGCTCCTAAAAGTAACATCCAACCCAGGAGAGAAGAGATTGAAGAACACCTCCTAGAGGAAAGAGAAAAGCCAAATTAATTGAAGAAAGTGGAAGGAAGGGAGGCAGGGAAGGAGTGAGGGAAAGAGGGAGTGAGGGAAGGAGGGAGGGAAGGAGGGAAGGAAGGAAGGAAGGAAGGAAGGAAGGAAGGAAGGAAGGAAGGAAGGAAGGAAGGAAGGAAGGAGGAAGGAAGGAAGGAAGGAAGGAAGGAAGGAAGGAAGGAAGGAAGGAAGGACCTGGAGAAAATTAAAACAAGGAAGAAAAAAACAACTTTCAAAACTTAGAATGAATATCCTCAGAACAATAAAAAAAATGGGTGAGCCCACACACGTAGCAAGAACCAGGAAGCGGCAAACCAGGGGACAAGGAAGAACTCTCGGATCAAAGAGAAAAAAAATAGGACAACCAGAATGAAAAATTCCTCACCTAGCAAATGAAAAAAATAAAATGAAAGCCAAAACGATGGAAAATCAGAAGGAAGAGGTAATGTGAAGATCAAGCCAGTCCAACATCTGATTTGAACGTGTTCCAGAGAGAAGAGAAGACAGACACAAGTGTTTGTTTGATAGCCTGGCACCGTGTGGTAGGCTGACAGGTAAGATAAACCTCCACAGGGGTCAGAATGGAGCCCAGCAGCTGCCCTGAGAGCTTTGCTGAACCTGAAACTCGGAAGGTGTGAGAGCATTGATTTTGTATCCTGCCACATTGCTGGATACATTTCTGGATTGCTGTATGAGCTTAGTAATTTGGGGGTGCAGTCTTTTGGGTTTTCCACATAAAGTATCATGTCATCTGTGAAGAGGGAGTGTTTGACTTCTTCTTTGCCAATTTGGATGCCTTTTATTTCTTTTTGTTGTCTGATTGCTGAGTCTAAGAATTCTAGTACTATGTTGAACAACAGTGGTGAGAGTGGGCATCCTTGTCGTGCTCCTGATCTTAAGGGAAAAGTTCTCAGCTTTTCCCCATTAAGAATGACATTCGTTGTGGGCTTTTCATAGATGGTTTTTATGATCTGGAGGAATGTTCCCTCTATCCCTATACTCTGAAGAGTTTTAATCAGGAAAAGATGTTGTATTTTGTTAAATGTTTTTTTCTGCATCAATTGAAAGGTTCTTGTCTTTCCTTTAATTGATATGCTCTACCACGTTGATTAATTTGCAAATGTTGAACCAAGTGGGCATAAACCCACTTGGTCCTGGTGTATAATCCTTTTAATGTACTGTTGGATCCTATTGACTAGAATCTCGTTGAGTATTTTGGCCTCCATGTTTATCAGGGATACTGGTCTGTAATTCTTTTTGATGTGGTCTTTGCCAAGTTTGGGGATCAGGGTAATGCTGGCCTCATAGAAGGAGTTTGAAAGTTTCTCTTCTGTTTCTATTTTTTGGAACAGCTTCAGTAGAATAGGTATTATTTCTTCTTTAAATGTTTGATAGAGGGGCGCCTGGATGGCTCAGTTGGTTAAGTGGCTACCTTTGGCTGGGGTCATGATCTCAGGGTCCTGGGATCGAGTCCCATGTTGGGCTCTGCTGCTCGGCAGGGAGCCTGCTTCTCCCTCTGCCTCGCCTCTCTGCCTGCTTGTGCCCTCTCTCTCTCTCTCTCTCTGACAAATAAATAAGTAAGTTATTTAAAATAAATAAATAAATGTTTGGTAGAATTTCCCTGGGAAGCCATCTGGCCCTGGACTTTTTGGGGCGGGAGGTTTTTTGATTACTGCTTCAATTTCGTTACTGGTTATTGGTCTGTTCAGACTATCTATTTCTTACTGTTTTAGTCTTGATAGTTTGTACATTTCAGGAAGGCATCCATTTCTTCCAGTTTGCTTAATTTGTTGGCATACAGTTGCTGGTAATAATTTCTAATAATTATTTCTATTTCTTTAGTGTTAGTCATGATCTCTCTCTTCGTGATTTTATTAATTTGGGTCCTTTCTCTTTTCTTTTGGATAAGTTTGGCCAGTAGCTTATCAATCTTATTAATTCTTTCAAAGAACCAGCTTCTAGCTTCATTGATCTGTTCTACCGTTTTTCTGGTTTTTATTTCATTGATCTCTGCTCTAATCTTTATTATTTCTCTTCTGCTTGCTTTAGGTTTTATTTGCTGTTCTTTATCCAGCTCCTTTAGGTGTAGAGTTTGCTTGTGCATTTGAGATTTTTTTTTTTCTACTTTTTTGAGAAAGTCTTGAATGGCTATATATTTCCTGTTTAGGACCATTTTTACAGTATCCCATAGGTTTTGGACTGATATGTTTTGTTCTCATTGGTTTCCATGAATTGTTTAAGTTCTTCTTTAATTTCCTGGTTGACCCATTCATTCTTTAGCAGGATGCTCTTTAACTTCCAAGTTTTTTAATTCCTTCCAAATTTTTCCTTGTGATTGAGTTCTAGTTTCAAGGCATTATGGTCTAATATCATGCAGGGAATAATCTCAATATTTTGGTATTGGCTGAGACCTGACCTGTGACCTAGAATGTGGTCTACATTGGAGAAAGTTCCGTGTGCATTTGAGAAGAATGAGTATTCTGTTGTTTTAGGGTGGAATATTCTATATATATCTACAAAGCCCATCTGGTTCAATGTGTCATTCAAGGCTCTTGTTTCTTTGTTGATCTTCTGTTTAAATGATCTGTCCACTTGCTTTTCTATACACTAACAATGTAACTGTAGAAAGAGAAATTCAGGAATCAGTTTCATTCACAATAACAACAACAACTATAAGATACCTGGGAATAAACCTAACTAAAGAGGTAAAGGATCTATACTCTAGAAACTACAGAACACTTATGAATGAAATTGAGGAAGACACAAAAAGATGGAAAAATAGTCCATGGCCACAGGTTGGAAGAATAAACATTGTTAAAATGTCAGTCCTCCCTAGAGCTATTTACACTTTCAGTGCCATCCCTGTTAAAATACCACTGGCATTTTTCAAAGAGCTGAAACCAAAAAATCCTAAAATTTGTTTGGAATGAGAAAAGATCCCAAATTGCCAAGGGAAGGATGAAAAAGAAAAACAAAGCTGGAGCTTCACGTTGCCTGACTTCAAGCTATATTACAAAGCTGTGATCACAAAGACAGAATGGTATTGGCACAAAAACAGACACATAGACCAATGGAACAGAATAGAGACTCCAGAAATGGACCCTCAACTCTATGGTCAACTAATCTTTGACAAATCAGGAAAAAATATCCAATGGAAAAAGATAGTCTCTTCAAATAGTGATGCTGGGAAAATTGGACACTACATATAGAAGAATGAAACTGGACCACTCCCTTTCACCATCCACAAAGATAAACTCAAAATGGATGAAAGACCTCAATGTGATACAGGAATCCATCAAAATCCTAGAGGAGAACACAAGCAGTTACCTCTTTGACATTGGCCACAGTAACTTCTTTCAAGACATATCTCCAATGGCAAGTGAAAAAAGTGAAAATGAACTTTTGGGACTTCATCAAGATAAAAAGCTTCTGAACAACAAAGGAAACAGGCAACAAAACTAAGAGGCAGCCCATGGAATGGGAGAAATATTTGCAAATGACATTACAGATAAAGAACTGATATCTAAGTTCTATAAAGAACTTCTCAAACTCACCAGTCAAAAAACTAATAACCCAGTCAAAAAGTGGGCAAAAGACATGAACAGACACTTCTCCAAAAAAGACATACAAATGGCTAACAGCCACATGAAAAATGGTCAACATCACTAGCCATCAGGGAATTACAAATCAAAACCACAGTGAGATACCACCTTACACCAGTTAAAATGGCAAAAATTAACAAAACGGGAAACAACAAATGTGGTGAGGATATGGAGAAAGGGGAACCCTCTTACACTATTGGTGGGAATGCAAGCTGGTGCAGCCACTCTGTAAAACAGTATGGAGGTTCCTCAAGATATTAAGAATAGAGCTACCCTACCACCCAGCAATTGCACTACTGGGTATTTATCCCAAAGATACAGATGTAGCAAAAAGAAGGGGCACATGCACCCCAATGTTCATAGCAGCAATGTCTACAATAACCAAATTGTGGAAGGAGCCAAGATGCCCTTCAACAGATGAATGGATAAAGAATATGTGGTACCAAAAGAAGAAAAGAAGGAGGAGGAGGAGGAGGAGGAGGAGGAGGAGGAGGAGGAGGAGAAGATGTGGTATATAAACACAATAGAATATTACTCAGCCATCAGAAGGGATGAACACCCACCATTTGCATCAATATGGATGGAACTGGAGGGGATTATGCTAAGTGAAATAAGTCAAACAGAGAAAGACAATTATCATAAGCGATAGCACGGCGGACCATAGGGGAAGGGAGGGAAATCCAAAGGGGGAGAAATCAGAGAGGGAAATGAACCATGAGATACTGTAGACCCCGAGAAACAATCTGGGGGTTTCAGAGGGGAGGGGTGTGGGGGGAGAGGGTAATGGGGTGATGGGTACTGAGGAGGGCATGTGCTATGATGAACACTGGGTGTTATACATAACTAGTGAATCATTGAACACTGCATCAAGTACTAATTATGTACTATATGTGCATATATGTACTTATGTATATGTACTATACAGTTTCCTGTGTTCAGTTTATTACCAAACATAATAAAAAACAAAAAAAGAATTAAAGAATTTTGCAAATTCTAAAAACAAAACAAAACATAAGAACCTGGGGAAGGGGAGGGGAATAAGGGAGACATAGCCAGGCCCTGCCCAACTCAGCAGGGGGAAGAACATTGTAGGTTAACAATCTAGATGAAATTACAAATTGCTGTCAAAAAACCCCAAAAAACCAGTTTTCTCTTTTCTATGTTCTTTGCTGCTCAGCAGTATAACCCCTCACTGACTTTCACCCGGATTGTCTCAAGAGCTTCCAGAATCTTCTCCCACACATATATCCACGCTTTGATATTTTAAACATGGCTGCTGCCCAGCTGGCCTCTTAGAATCTAAGACAGGTTAGGGGAGCCTGAGTGGCTTAGTCGGTTAAGCAATCAACTTTTGATTTTGGCTCAGTTCATGATCTCAAGGTCGTGGGGTCAACCCCTCTGTCAGGCTCCATGCTCAGCACTGAATCTGCTTGTCCTTCTCCCCTCTCTCTCTGCCCCTCTCCCCTGCTCATGCTCTCTCTCAAATAAATAAGTAAAATCTTAAAAAAAAAAAAAGTCTAGGACAGGTTGCTTGAATTCCCCATTGAGACCTGCATCTTGAATGACATGCAAGATCCTGAGTCCCAAGTCCCCTTTCTTTGCTTCTACTCTCCCGGGCTTTTCTCTTGGACCCTTTAAGAAGCTGACCCCCATTCCCTGGGGCAAGAAGAGGTAGGAAAAATCCATTCCTCAACCGTTTTTGCAGTTGCTGTGTCTGCCGTGCTCTCTATACAGCCTCACAATGAAAACAAGAAGCCTTGAGTTCACAGGAAAGGGAAGCCTAAATATCAGGACAGGATGCTTACCTTCATGTCCATGGAGGAAGGGACTCTGATGCTGGTAAGAATCAGTGGGGAAAAGCCAGTGGTTAAGGGGGATGGGTGAAGGCAAGCGCTCGTAGGGCAAGAGCTCACTCACTGCCGCTCATTTTATAGCACCAAATGGGAAGGATTTTCCATTCTGATTTCTCCCAGTGGACTGTGAGCGTCCTGGGGACAGATACAATGCCTTTCATTTAGGCACCATCAGAAACCAGCCCAGAGTGAGACATCTGGCAGCTGGTGAATAACCACCAAATGAAAGAAATGAAATGATTGAATGATGTCTCCAGGCGCCATCTGTGGTGCACCTGCTCTAACGGTACCTGTTTCTGATGCCCAGCTAGCGGCCCCAGCTGGAATACACGCTAGCATCCTCTCTTTCATCTGCCTGAGCTTTCAGCTCTGGAGCCCCTTGTGGGCTGACCTGCCGTGACCCATGTCTTGTGGTTCAGAAGTGTTGCTCATCACCAGGTTCACACGGCATTGATGCTACAGGCCATCACTTGGTATTTATGTAGAACTTTGTAGAACCAAGGCTTCTAGAGATTGATATTCAAGGATGATAAGTTGCATAGTCCCAACTGGAATTGATTTTTCTGCTCACTGTAATTGAGAAATTCCTTACTGTGGCTTCTCCAAAAAGGTCAAGGTGATACATTCCACCAGGCTTGATCGCCATGGACATGCTCCATATTGGACTCTTCCCTCCTGCACTTGGAGAGGAAGGCCTGAGGCCAAGGAGACCACTTACCTATTGCAACAGAAAGGCCAGCCTTACCAGCTTCACCTTCATCTGGATTGTTTCTAGATGTTGGCAGATAGGAAGAGTATCTCTGGGTCTCCTTTGACTGGTCTGTTGTGACACTATCTTGTTCAGAAGAGTGTTCCAGACAGAGATTCAAAAATCAGCCATGCTTCTGCTCATGCAGTGGGGGTGAATGCTAGAATGCCTCCTTTGGAAAGCAATTTGTACTATATATTATGGGCCTCAAAGTGTTTATATTTTTTGATCCCGTAATTCTGCTTCTGGGAATCCATCCTAGAGAAATGACCTAAGTGCCAAGATTTATGTAAAAAGACATTATAACAGCATTATTTATAATACTGAAAAATTAGAAAAAGCCTAAATAAAAAAACTTTATGGATGCTTAAGGAAATTATGGGAAAGCCACCCCATGAAATATTATGTGCCCTTTACAAAAAGATTTTAGTAATAGGCATAAAGCATATGATGTATTAGGCTTACAAAAGCAAGACTTAAAGCCACGTGATCATAACTACGTATAAACACAAATAAGAAAACTAAAGTGAAAGAAATATGGCCAAAAGTCAACAGCAATTTTCGCTGAGTAATAGAATTATGAATTTTTCTTGTTTATAATTTTTAAGCTTCCCACTTTTATCTAATGACATTTAGTATTTAAAATTATTATTTTTTTAATATTTTATTTATTTATTTGACAGAGAGAGAGAGAGATCACAAGTAGGCAGAGAGGCAGGCAGAGGGAGAGGGAGAAGCAGGCTCCCCACTGAGCAGAGAGCCAGATGTGGGGCTCGATCCCAGAACCCTGGGATCATGACCTGAGCCAAAGGCGGAGGCTTTAACCCACTGAGCCACCCAGGCGCCCCATATTTAAAATTATTTTTAAAGAACCAGAACGTCCAGATTTAAAATGGCAAACAGTTGATAGCTTCAGTGCATTATTTCCTAACTTCCTCCTACAACAACTCTTGAGGCACAGCAAACATTGGAAATTCAAAATACCATTCATCCCAAACTAAAGCTGACAGATGATCTAATGTCAGAAGCTGGGTATCTCCAGGAATCTGGAGACATAAGGGGCTGAGTCCAAAATGCTCTGACCAGGCTTTGCTTCATGACCCAGGAATTGCCTGGAGAAAAGACAGAAGATGGCGTCACCCCCCGCCTCAGAGTCTTCCTCAGCCAGAAAATCTGCCACCTCTTCTCTCCTGCCTGAGTGAAGACTTCCCAGGAAATCAGGAATGTTCTCCTCCCTCCCCTCCACTTCCCAACACAATTTTACCACTATTCAGACTCAGCAAACCCAGAAGACAATTGGGAGGAAGGGGCAGGATGTGGCGGGCACAACAGTCCACATCCAGAACGGATTGTCCCCAGGCCAGAAACACAAGCAATGCTGTGTGGACACGGTCGCTGCCCACGTGTTCCTTCTGCATGGAGCATCAGAGAAATAAGGGACAAAGGAAGGAGAAGATGTCCCTGGTCATCCGAGGGGTAGGCCAGAATCAGTCAGGGCCAAGGCTTCTAAAACTGGGCTAACAACCATCTGGAACATTCCAGAGGCAATCCACAAGTGATTGGGACAGAACGTGCCCCACCTGAGAAGGAATATAGAGAATTTGTTTCTTTTCATTGTTATGGTCTTAATAAAAGTGCTGCAGGAAAGGTGAAGAGGAAACATCACCCAAAAAAACTCTGGGAAGGAAGGACCTCTAATCCTCCTCTGAAGGAGCTGGAAGGAAATCTCATGAAACTGACATTCTCAGTGGAAGCCCAGCAGAGAACCGGCTGAGATGGGAACAGGTTGAGTGAGATGAGAAGAAAAATGACAATTTTAGAGAGACACGCAGGGACGTTAAAGCTGCAGGGACAGAAGGATTGCTTACAAGGAAGGCCGTGAAGATTGGAACTCATGTAGTAGAGACTAACTGGGTCCTGGACAAGTGACGTTGGTACATTACGGCTGTCATCATTTTCAGGGTCACGTGGGCTGAGAAGCCACACCACCTACCTAATGTTACATGAGGAACTATTTGAGGAATTTCTCCAGCCAACCCAGCAAGGAATCACACCTGAGAACTCAAGAAGGTATAGCAAGATTTATGGGTTTTCTTCATTCAACATGAACACCAGTTGTGGAATCCAGTTACATCGGGTGTTGTCTGGTGGATTATGAAGTTCAGGAGTCAAGCTTAGATTCCTCAAGAAATGTCATTCCTTAGGTTTTTTTCACTTATTTGTTCGTACATCCAGAAACCCTTTGCTGAGTGCTTCTGTGTGCCGCTGCTAGATACTGGAGACACAGAGGGAAAAAATGCTCCTTTACCGTCACGGAGCTCGTGACCTTGTCGGGGAGAGACACAAGAACACTCATTCTAGAGCAAGTGACAGATGCACGGTAGGTGCAGGGGCTGCTGAAGCATGAAGGAGGGGCAACACATTTAAGAATATTTAAGTAAAGTCTTGCAGTTCGAGGAAGACTCAACCTGGCCAAGGAGGTTGGAAAAAATGGTCGAGGAAGGAGTGAATCAGGGCAATGCTGTGGTGGCAGTGGAAGGATACGCCATATGTAGCTGGACCATCGGTGTTCGTGCTGGGGTTGACAGGGGAAGGAGCACCTATACATTATGTCAGGCTAGGGAATTTGCAATGCTCCCAAATGGTACTGGGGAGCATTAAAGAGTTGGGAGAGTAACATGATCACATTTTTAATCTGGGGAGATGACTTTGTTATTAACCATTCACTCGTGCAGAAGAGGAAAGGAACCAAACTGTCTTAAGCAACTCTTCTAAGTCAATAATGCCCTTACTATCCTCACTGCACAGAAAAGAAACCAAGGTGCAGGGAGACTGAGTTAGAACCCAAAGTTTCCCAGCTTGAAGAAGCTGAAGCAAAGACCTGAGCCCAGTCCGTGGGGTTCGATCATCTCCACTTGGCAAGCACAGTCCAGCCATCTTGTCTACCCTTCTCATTTTCTGAGAATTCTCAGGGAAGAGTTCTCCACAGCCTCATGGCGTCTTGGGTTTCTGACTTTGTGCTTGCAGAACATGTCTCAGAGATCTATTTCAGTCATTTGGAATTCGGTCCTCAGAGTGACAGCCCTCAATGTGGCTCTGCTAGGCTGAGAAGTGACTGCGGCCTCCTTGAGGCAGCCCTGTGGGAGGAATCACCAGGGCGGGTGGCTCCTGTGCCTTCTCTCAGTGTGGCACAGAGTGACATCAGCCCAGAGCAGAGGAAGAGGCTGTGCCATAGGTGTCCAGCCTCTTTCTAAATTCATGGATCGGGAAGAGGCTCCTCCCATTGGGGAAAGGGAAGAAGAGATAGAGAGAGGCAGGAGGTCCTACCAGGAGAAGGAAGAGGTGTCCCCACTAATACTCCCTAGCTTTCTGTTCTCTAAACACGTTGGTTCCCTTCATGAAGCCTTAGGATTACGGGGTGTGATCAGCCCCTCAAAGGTGGAAAGTAGCATTTTATTCAAGAGGCCACTCTCCCAAAACTGACCATCCATCTTTCATGAGTCTTCCTTGAACCAGTTGTGCCAGTTTGAATTTTCTCCAGAATGTTATGAAATGCGTCAACAGAACACATTATTTCTATTAACTCCTGGGCTAAAGTTCCATCCCTATTTTTTAATTTATTATTTTGAAATATTTGTAGATGTGCATGTAGTTGAAGATATAATACAGACCGATCTCCTATTCCCTCTGCTCACCTTCCCCCAGTTGGCCACATCTTATGGAAGAAAAATGTAATATCACAACTAGGAAGGGCCACCATACAATTTTTTACACCATTCATTTGTGTGTTCATTTCATTCTATGTGATTTTGTGTATATATATATACATTGGTGTGGCCCCCACAATACAGGTACAGAATAGCTCACCTGTGGGATCCCCCATGCCACTTGCTCAGGGCCAGAGCCACCTTCCCCCCTCCACCTCCCTAACCCCCAAAAAGCACCATTTAGTTGCCATTTCTATAATGTTGTTATTTCAAGAAGGCTATAAAAATAGATTGCAGAGTATACAATCTTTGGGAATTGACTTTTTTCACTCAGCATTCTCTGGAGAGTCCTCCAAGTTGTTGAGTGTATTGATAATCCATTCCTTTTATTGATAATTGTATTCCATGGCACAGATGCAATGGTGTGTTTAAGCATTCACCTGGTGAAGGAATTTCAATTGTTCCCAGTTTCTGGTTATTATGAATCAAGCTTCTATGAACATTTGTGTACAGGTTTTATATGAACATAAGTTTTCATTTCCGGGTTATATGGTGATTGCATGGTTTTTTGTAAGATTTTATTTATTTATTTGAGAGAGAGAGAGAACACGAGCAGGGGGCAGAGGCAGAGAGAGAAGCAGACTCCCTGAAGAGCAGGGAGATGGACTCAGGGACTCAGTCCCAGGACCCTTGGATCACAACCCAAGCTGAAAGGTAGATGCTTAACTGACTGAGCCACCCAGGCACCCCTGCATGTTTTCTTTTTTAGGAAACTGCCAAACTGTTTTCCACAAAGGCTGTACCATTTCACATCCCCATCCACAATGTTGGAGTGATCCGTGTCTCCACATTCTCATCAGATTTTGGTGGTGTTACTATTTTTTTTATCATAGCCATTCTAATATGTGTGTAGCAATATCTCCTCACAGCTTTAGTGTGCATTTCCTTCAAGGTTAATGGTGTTGAACATCTTCCATGTGCTTATTTGCCATACCTATAGCTGATGAAATGTCTGTTCATGTCTTTTACCTGTTTTTTAACAGGTTGTTGATTTTTTTTACTGCTGAGTTTTGAGCATTCTTTGTATATTCTAGATACTAATCCTTTCTCAAGCATGTGGTGCACAATATCTTCTCCCTGTATTAATCTACCTTTCCATCCTCTTCTTGGGCTCTTTCATGAAAAAGAACCTCTCAGTTGTTTTTGTTTTTGTTTTTAAGTTTTATTTATTTGACACAGAGATAGAGAGTACAAGTAGGCAGAGCAGCAGGCAGAGGGAGAGAAGCAGGCTCTCCGCTGAGCAGGGAGCCCAATGAGGGGCTCGATCCCAGAACCCTGGGATCATGACCTGCGCCCAAGGCAGCTGCTTAACTGACTGAGCCATCCAGGTGCCCCAAGCCTCTCAGTTTTGAGAAGGCCCAACTTTCTCAGTTTTTCTCCTTAGTGATCATGCCTTTGGTGTCAAGTCTAAGGAATATTAACCTATCTATAGGTTCTAAAGATGTTTTTCCTGTTTTCTCTTCTCTGTTTTCCTTACTATTCTGTTTCTCGTGCTAATTCTCTGCCACATTTCTCCTACAAATTATATCCAGCTCCATTTTTTTTTAGTACAGCCTATCAGAAGTTCTGAAAAGAGATAAATGACAACCTAAGGTGCCCAATCATTAAGGTGATTACTGCCCTGTACTCATCATTAAGACAATGTGAAGGAGAGAAGTTCAAACTCCAAGCTTTTGTCCCAGGGTCAGGGGCATTAAGAGGCAGCACAAGGCTCTGGTCAGTTTCCTTGGTTGGAATTCAAGAGTTTGTCTCTTGCACTGACCTGGGTTCATCAAAACAAAGACCAACACATGTAGTTAGCACATGAATATTTTCATTTCTTAGGATGGAAAACCCTAGACAGTAAGGGGAATATATATGCCTCTCTAGCAATTTGCTCAGTGGTATTCTCTACAGACATGAATGAGTGGTCAGGGTATGGCAGAAATCCTTGGGTTTGAACTAAGCTGTGTTATCTTTGAAGACCTAACTTGACTCTCTGAGATGTTTCCTCCTCACCTAAAAAAAGAAGTCATCACACCTACCTTGACAGGGTTCATGTGAGGATTCAGTGAACTCAAAAAGGCTCATGCTTGGCCCAGGAAATTGGCCTTACTATTATATGGTCAACCAGGAAATGGACAGGCAACTTCCAGGTAAAGCCACAGAGTGGTTCCTTTCCCAATCAGGGAGGAAGCTGCTCTCCTTCCCAATTGGGCAACTCTGGTTTTCACAAGCTAATCAGAATCTCCGATGTACTCATGGGTAAATGAGCACTGAACTGGAGAAAACGAGTCCTTACAACAACCCATTCACCTTCTGTCCCTGAGCAGATCTGGTCAAACCTCATCTGAACTCTGTTGCCACCACTTCATGAGTTTCCCAGTGATCCCACAGACACCCAGTGGTTTTTCCTGCCTATCTCCATACCTGTGTCTAAGTCACCATTCATCCATCCAATCATCCATCCATCCATCCTTCCATCCTAACATCCATCCAACCATCCAACCATCCAACCATCCATCCACCATCCACCACCCATCATCCATCCATCCATCCGTCCATCTGTCCGTCCATCCATCCACCCATCCATTCATACATACATACATACATACATACATACAGCTGTACACTTTGATGCCTATTGTGTTTCATGCACTGTTGCAGGGATATGAACATGGTGGCAAGCAGACAGACCAGAGCCCAGCTTTTTGTGAGTTCACTGTCATTCTAGTGGGACTCAGTGAACTAATAAATAAGAGAATTTAAAGTGGTGAAAGTACTAAGAAGAAGACTCTAGAATGATGGGATATAGAGCTACAGGGGTAATGGAGGGGACCACTGGATGCAGGGTGGTGAGAAAACTCTTCTCTCAAGAGGGCATGATTGTGAAAGGAGAGGGAGCCAGTCTTGTGAAAATCGGAGGAAGAGCATTTGTGGCAGAGGGAACAGGAACTGCAAAGTCCCTGAGGCAGAAACAGCAAAGTGAGTCCAGAGCAAACGCAGCTGTGCGTGAGGCTCAAGGGTGGGGTCGTTGGTGGGAGGGGGCTGAGGCAGGTGGCTCACAGAGAGTCTTCTAGGGCATTTGGGTTTTAGGCTTCTTATAAACAGAGGCTTTCACGGGATGTCAAGATTAGATGCACATTTTGAATGTATCCCTCTGGCTGCTGCATGGAGGAGGAATTGGAAAGGCACAAGCAGAAGCAGGAGACAGGCTGGAGCTGTGGAACAGGCTGGGACAGCAATGATGGGGTTCAGGGGAGAGCACAGCAGCACCCCGGGACCTGAGTCAGCCAGCCTGCAAAGCCCAAGCCTGCCCAAAGCTCACCCAAAATCCCTTCCTTCGAGCGTCTGCTGAGCGTACCACCTTTTTATTTTTTAAGGAAGAAGCAATTTGCCATTTTAACGTGTACAATTCAGTGATTTTAAGGACCATCACAAGGTTGTGCAACCCTCACCACTATGTAGTCCCAGGACATTTCATCACCCCATAGCCATCAGCAGTCACTGCGTTTCTCTGTCCCCCTCATGCCCCAGCACCACCACCGCCGCCAGCAACCAGCAGCCTGCCACTCTGGATGTGCCTATTCCGGAAAATCCTTATAAATGGAATCCCGCACTATGTGGCCTTTTGTGTCCCCTTGTTTCAGAGTTTTAGTTTCATTGCTTATCCCCACTGTAGCACGGTTAGCGCGTCATTCCCTTTCTGTGGCCGAATGCTACTCCCTTGTACGGATGTACCACACTGTGTCTCTCCATTCATCAGCTGAGTCCGTGAATGCCAGGGGAGTGATGTTCTCGCCGGTGAGCAGGGGCCGTAACTGAGACGGACTATGGCGGCTTCTGGAGGGACTACGGTGACTACAAAGGGATTCATCTTAAAATAATTCACAAAGCGGTACTTTTGCTCTATGCAATTGTCTATACGTTACATTTTTACACCAATAAAGATTTTTCAGTCCCTTGGCTCATCTACTGAGCCCAGCTGTTTCAAGAAGCAGAGCACAGGGATTGTTGAGACAGGAGCCTGGTTCTCATCCGTCAGGTGCCAACGATGATGCAGGGCAGACCCTGACCCAGGGACCATCAGCTCATTTCCAGCCCTGATGCCACTCTCCCCCCCACCCCCATGCCTTCCTTCTCACGCAGTTATCCCTGGCAGGAGTCGCCATTCCAGCCCAAGCACAGAACAATTTATGAGCCAAAGTCCCAAGGCTCAGTTTTGCCAGTGGAATCAGAAATCTGGCTTGAAGGCTGCTGCCGTATTTCATCGCCCCACTTCCCTTTGAATACATTTCAGGGCCATTAATCTTAAAAGTAAATGATGGACCATGTTCCAAATGAGGCTTAGGGCACTAGGCTACGGAAGAAAGCCATTCTGGGTAGTTCAGACAGCCAGCGCCCCCTATGTCTCCATACCTGCGCTGTAACACATGTCGCCTCCGCGGTGGGGCTGGCCTCCCGCGGGAGCTCCTCCCCGGTGAGCGCAGCTAGCAGAGGCGGAGCGTCCACAGTGGCATAGCAGGCGTCGGAGCCCGCTGGCGGCTACTACAGAACAACATAGACCGGGCGGCTTACAAACAACACAAATTTACTTGTCACAGCTCTGGAGGCTGGAAATCCGAGCTGAGTACCGATGGGGTGCTGATGGTCATTTTCTGGCTCTGACCTCACACGGCAGAAGACAGAGAAGGCAAGCTCTTGTGTCATTCTCTAAAGGCTCTAATACCATCATGAGGCTCCACCCTGGTAAACCCCCCCCCAATATCATCACCTGGGGTTTAGGATTTCAACATGTGAAATTGGGGGGGGGGGTGACACAAACATGCTTCCCCAGCACCCATCGTGCTCCCACATCTCAAATACCACATTGCGGTATCGAATCCGAACACGAGATCCAAGCACTGTCTTGGATAACGGTGCCATCAGCCTGTTCGACATTTGCTGCCAACTGGCCTCCACGAGTTTAAGGGAAAGGCTTGCTGGGGAACGGAAGATCCCTGGGGCGCCAGGCCCCCAAAATGGATTTCTGCCGACGCCAGGAGGTATCTGTTTCTTTTCTTTTCCATCAGGACAGGTGGTCCGAGCTTGGGTAGGTCTTGGCCAAGACCCGGAGAATATGGTGCTAACCAGGTGGGCTGCCTACACTTCCAAAGTGGAAGACAGAAGGGGACGGAGTTCAAAGGGGACGTGTGTCCTAGGCACGGAGAGATGGGGCGCTCAGGGAGTGGGGGGAGCCCCAGGCCCAGCGAGAGGGCTCTGCGCCTTGTTCTGGGAGTTGCCAGGTCCATTCACCTGCGAAATAGTGCCGGGAATCTCAGCTGCCCAGAAGGGCGTCTCTTATGCCCACAAGATGAGATTTGTTTTTCTTAAATAGTATAATATCTCTTTTAAATCGGCATTTTTTTTTTTTCTTCTCTAAGAAGCCTCCCAACTGCAAACAAAAAAATGAAGGTTTTTCCCAGAGAATGTGGTTTCCGGAAACACTACAAAATCCCCAGGGATGGATAAAGCTGCCGAGTAAGGTCTCAAAAACTGGGACCTCCTGGGGGGCTTGAGGCGGGTGCTGGCCCTGGGAATACCGAGCCCTACCGGGAAGGCTGGTCAGGGAGTCCACAGAGCCGGCATCCCCAGTAAACCTCTCGCCCGTGGGAGGCAAGTCCAACTGTGTGACCTTGGGTCAGTCACCTACCCTATTGTGACCTTGAGTGTGATGCTGGGGCTCGGTTTGTAGAAAATAGGGAGCCATGGAAAGATTTTAGGCAGGGAGCAGATAATCCGGTCTGCATTGTTTAGTTTCCTCCAGGGGCTTTTTGGGGAGCAAAACCACATAAATGGAAAGAACTTTGTTTTAGAATCAGAGAGACCTTGGGCTCTCACAATGCTGCCCCCCCACCCCGCCCCTCCAGCTGGGTGACCTTGGCCAGGTGCTTCAAATGGGGGATCTTAACATGCAGAGCTGATTCAGCAGGTCTGGGCAAGGCCTGAGATTTTGCATTTCTCACAGATTTTCCATTTCCTCCCTGGTGATGCTTCTGCAGTCAGACCCACTTCCCTGGGTATCTGCGGGCCACCGAGGAACGACGCCCACCCTTGCTTCTAGGCCATGGGCCACACTTTGAGTAGCCGAGCTCTAACGTCTCCCAGGCTTGGTTTTCTCGCCTGTACGATGGCACTGATCAAACCCTGCCTGCAGGGCTGTGTGGGCATAGATGGGGACCCGAGGCCCCTGCCGCAGGATCTGTGCCCCGCCCCCTCCCTCCCTCCCTCCTTCGCCACCACGCTCAGCGCCACCAACCTCCTCATTTCCGCTCCTCCCTCTTTTGTAATTGGTGGGCTCTGGAAGCTTGCTTGGCACTGGGCTCACCTTTCAAATGCCTTAGCCTCCTTCTCTTGGCTTCTCTCTGTTTTCTATTTAAATTCCAAACTCACCGTGCTCGCCCGGGCTCCTACCATTGTGGTGCCATTAGGAGATTAAAATTTTGCAGCACCTGCCTCTGCTGCTCCCAGGGTCCCACTTTTCACGTTAGGCGAAGCACCGGCCACACCACCTGCCACACGTTGGCCACATCCTCCTTCCAAGCGAGGGAGCCACCCTCCGGGATGGGCTTTCTCATAATAAAGCCTTAGGTTTGCAAGGCATCTGGGTCGCTTCCCAGGCTCTGCAGGGGGCGCCTAGCAGAACCCCAGCAAGGTGGGGGGAGCGGGGGGAGAGGCCCTGTGCCATTCCACCTGGCCTGGAGCTGGGGGTTGGGGAGCCGCACTGCCTCTTCTTCTCCATGATCCTGGGAACGTCATGACCAGCTCGGGCCTCAGTTTCCCCATCTCTAAGAAACACATGGGATCAAACATTGTCTAGGAGCCCTTCCACCCCCCTTATCCTCTGTGGTCCCTGTTTATAAGGGAGGAACTCAGGGTTCCTGACAATCGGCCAGGGTTCCCTCCGTCTATGACATGTAAGATATCACGGAGACACCCAAGACCCACAAACCACACACGCCTGTGATCAACGGAGTGACCCTCTCCGCCTTGAAAAGGGACAGACTCCTTCAACCCAACTCTTCTCTCCAGTGGCGGCCCCAATTTGGGGTCCCCCTTTTGTACTGTAAGACTTGGGCAGGACAGACAGGGCTCCCGGGTGGCTCAGCTGGTTGGGTGTCTGCCTTCGTTCGGCTCAGGTCACGATCTCAGGGTCCTGGGGTCGAGCCCCACGTTGGGCTCCCCGCTCAGCGGGACACCTGCTTCCCCCTCTCCCTCTGCCCCTCCCCGAGCTCATGCTGTCTTTGTCTCTGTCTCTCTGTCTCTCTCTCTCTCAAATAAATTAATAAATTTTTTAAAAAGTAAAAACTTGGAAGAGCTGAGCTCTTGGAGCGGTTTTTAAATATATCCCTCAGTTCCTTGGCCCTCCTCGCATGGAGACGGAAGGTCTATGTTTCTCACTTGAAACTGGGTGGGTGTGTGCGAGCATTCTGACCGCCCCAGGAGGGTGAAAACAGACGACCCCAGGGCGGAGTCATGAAAGGCCACCCAGTGTTGGCCTTACTCACTGGAACATTCTTTCTTAGGTAGTCTGACGGCGCTGAGGCCGCTGTGCCCTGAGGAAGCCCAGCTCTGTGCGCACAGAGAGGCCCTGCACCCCCGGAAGGGGGCGGGACACCCCGGTCAGTCCCTGGCTGGCCCAGCTCCAGCTGCCGCCTGACAGACCCCAAGCCAGACTGTCCAGCCGACCCCCTGACTCGCAGAAACATATAATCAAATGATTGGCATGGTTCTGGGCCCCCCGCTTTGAGCGGCAAGGCAGCTCCCGACCCTCCCCACCTGCACTCCTCCAGCCCCCGCCCACCACTCTCTCCTCCCGCCACCGGTGACCTCCGCGTCCCAAAGTGAAGCGCAGTCTCTTCCTGTCTGACCAGCCAGCAGCATTGACCCTGTTGGTCGCCGGATCCCTGATGCGCTGTCAGCGTCAGGGACCCACCTGCTTGTCCTTTGGCCTCCCTGGCTGCTCCTTCTCGGTCTCTCTTGCTAGTTTCTTCCTCATCTCTCGCCGCGCATGTCAGAGCGCCTTGGGGCTCTCGCAGGGTCTTTGCTGCACCTACACTGGCTTCCCTGGGGGGCTCATTAGGCTCAAGTCTTCACCTCTGTCAGTGTGCCACGGACTCTGGCCGCCACCCTCCTCCTAACTCTCGACGCTCACACCCACCCCTGAAACCATCTGTGCTCCGGGACGTCCCATGACTGTCGCAGGGTGAAGGGGTTCAGGCTGAGCTCCTGTGCCTGCCTCCACCAAACCTGCTCCTCTTGTGCCTTCGCACCCCTGGTTGCTCCAGAAAAAAGTCTGGAGTCAGCCTTGACTCCTGTCTTCCCATTATACACCTGGTGTAAATCCATTAAGTCTCTAGGCTCTGCCTTCAGAAGACTTGGAGCCCGGCTCCTTCTGGGTCCCTCCTCCCCCAAAAACGGCTGCCACCTGGATGGCCCTCTTCTCCTAACTGGTTTCCCAGCGTCTGACTCCGCCCACCTCCCACTGAATCTCTGCACAGAAACCAGAGTGATCTTTTCAAAACCAAAGTCATGCCCTACCGTTTTTCAGATTAAAACTCCTAACGGCTTCTGGTCTCAAACTAAAAGCCAAAGTCGTTACAATGGCCTGCAGGGTCCTTCATGATCCGTCCCTCCCCTTTCTCTTCCTCAGTTTAATCCCCCTACTTTTTTCCCCTCTGCTTTATCCACCGTGGCCTCCAGGTAAACGCTCAAACATAGCCAGCATGTTTCCACCACAGGGCCTTTGCATTTGCTGCTCCTTTGGCCTGGAGCTCTCTTCCCCGAGGCAATTGCATTGTTCTTGCCCTCATCTCCTTCTCTCGCTCATCTCTTCTACGAGGCTTTCCCTGACTACCCTTATTTAAGTTAGACGCAGACACACACCCCGCACCACCACCAGACCCTCCCTTGTCCCTGTTCAGTTATTTCTCTATATAACACTTATTACCCTCTGACACCCTCTACTTTTGTTTGCTGTCTGCTTTCCTTCATCCAATTCTGAGTTCCATGATGACAGGAATTCTAGGCTGTTTTGTTCACATCTGTTTTCCCAGCATCCAAAAGAGTGTCGGACACACCGAAAGTACTCAGTAAATGTTTGAATGAATGAATGAATGAATGGAATGAATGAATGAATTATACAACAGTTCCTCTAAATTGTAGCCATCAGGGTGATAGGCCAAACACAAATCATCAGTCTTGCCTATCTACAACCCTTTCACAGCTCTCCATTGTCTTGAGGATAAAACTCAACCTCCTTAACCCTACATTTAAGGCCCTTTATAATTTGCCCTCTGCCTACCTCTGCAGCCCCATTTCTCACTACTCTCTGATTTGCATATCACACTCCAGTAACACCAGACTGTTTGAATTTTTCCACAGGTCACCATGCTGTGTGCTTGCCTTTTCTCTTACTATCCCCTCTTGCCCGGAATGCCCTCCCTGTCATCTTTCTTTCTATCATTGCTTCTCATTCCTTATGGTCTAGCTCAGCTCTTCCCCTGGGAACCTTCCTTGCCTGCCTGAACTAGCAGGCCTGGGCTCCATTTCTGCATGCTCCTAGAGGACCAGAAGGTTGATCCCCCCCACCTCCTATAATTGTGGATTATAGCCACAATCCTCCACCCTACCTCTGGTCATTTACTTTCCCATCTTCTGTTTCTGTCTCCCTCACTAGACTGTGAAAGGAAAGGTATAAAATAAAAAAGGAGACCAGCATGTTGATTTAATGAAAGGCCACGTCCAGGGACAACGATGGACCCATATTCTGTGCAGGGGTGGGGAGTAACCTTGCATGTAATGGGGAAGAACTTTGAGTCAACTCTTCTCGGTGTTGCATTTGGGGAAAGTTGGACATGAGCCGGATACTAGATGAGACCGTGGAATTCTGGTTCATTTTCTTAGGCGCGATCTACGAAATGAGGGTAAGGACGGTGCTTGCTTCCAGAGGTGGCTATGGGCTTGTCATGTCTATGGTGGTGAAATCAGGCCCTTCTTCCGATGGTGCCAGGGACGGAGCAGTGCCCCTCATATGTCGTCGGTGATCAGGAGGACGATGCTTATGGCCGGTCCCGGGCCTGGCGCGCCCCCGGTTCTCCCGGAATGTCTTTGAATCAGAAAGAGAAAGGAATGCAGGCGCCTGTTGGGTGCAGCCCCACCCAGAGCACGTCCTGATGGTGGAAGAGTAGGGGTGAGCTGGGCTGGGCTCAGAATCCTGCAGGGATGGGGCTGGGCGGGTCGGGAGATGACTGTGATAATGACGCGTCTCCCAGCGGCCCGCAGGAGAGACTGAGCTGTGGGAGCTGGAAAGACAGTTCTGGAAAGACCACAGGAAGGGAAGGCCGGCCCCTGCCCTCCCGGGGGACAGAATCTCCAGAGACAGGGACTGTCACATGAGGGAATGAGAAACCCACTGATGTGACTGGCCCCCGGGAGAACAAGGTCCCCAAGGACGGCGAGAAGGGACATCCCTGCACCTGCAGTGACCCTCTCCCCCTGGCAGCTGAGATCCATTTAGACTCGGCCTGTTTCGGAACAACTGGGGTGCCCACCAACGAGCACAACGAAAGGAACGGGCTCTTCACGAGGGCCCTCCTTCAACATCTTTCTGTCCAAATGTCAACACTCATTCGTTCAGCGCCTTTTTTTTTTTAAACTAAGCACTTACTGTGGATTAAGCTCCGTTCTAGGTGCAACACAGACAAAGCCCTGGCCCCATGGAGCCGATGTTCCCCTCCGTGGGGCAGACGGACGAGCCACACCCACGGGGATACGGTCCCCGGTGTGCCGGGAAGTGACGGGTGCTGTGGAGACAAGGGAAGGACAGGAAGGGAGTCGCTGCAGTTCCCGATCAGTGGGGCCTCATTAGGAAGGTTTTGTTGGAGCAGAGACCCAAAGGAGCCGAGGGAGGTAGCCAGGCAGATATTGGAGCGGAAAGCATTCCAGGCAGAGAACGTCCTGTGCAAAGGCCCCGAGGCAAGAACTGCTGGGCACGTTCGAGGAACAGCAGGAGGACCGCAGGAGCCTGAGGAAGGGTATGAGAGGATGCGGGCTGGGGTCGGGGTGATGCCTTGGTGGTCACAGGGCGCTCTGGCTTTCTCTCTGGCCTTCCTGGGAAGTAATTGGGAGCTTTAGAGCACAGCGGGCATGTGACCTGACTTGAATTATGTAAGGTCGCTGGGGGCTCTAAGAACAGACGGCAAGGGCAAGATGCACGCAGAGGATCCCCTGGGGGCGCCTGCGATCCCCCAGCCAGGGCGATGGCAGAGTGTGACAGCGGGCGCTGGGACGGGGGTGACAAGGGTCAGACTCTCACGCTGCTGTGTTGGAAACATACTCGTGTCTTCTCCCACAGCCCAGTGAGGGGCGAAGGGGGCCCCTGGAGCCCAGCAGCCCTGAGTGTGAGTCCAAGTCTCCCTTCTGGCTGCTTCTCTCTGGAGGAACTGACTTAATCTTGCCAAAGCTCCCTTGTGTCCTTATTGGAGAAACAGGGTGTTGAGAACCCTGAGCACAGCTTCGCGCACACAGTAAGTGCTTGCTAATGGCTACGTTTGCAGGTGCTCTCCCTTTTTCTTGTTGTGCTACCAAGATCTGTGGGGTCAGAGATCACAGCAGCCATTTCCAGCGGGGTGCCCAGAAATGCCCCCCTTCATAACAACATTGTCTGCTCCAGATGAAACCCCGGCTTCGGTTTTGGAGCTCGGGACCCTCTGACCCTGCCATTTGGACCCTGTGGCCTTGCCGGCCTCCCAACTGTGACCTCAGGGGCAGCATAGATGCTCATGTTTATACATGAAAATTTTGTAATAAAAATTATAGGGATAATGACTTTCAGGGTCAAGAACTATCTTTGGCATGAACTCCATTGAGCTCGTTTAGGTCCTTCAGCAATTTTCCACGTAGTCAGAACTGTGTCCAGTTTTTCCTAGTCCCACCGGTACCGTTCCAGAATAATTTCACACACTTGCACATGTTGCTGCTGCACGGCACAGCCGAGGGCCCCGCAGGGCGTGGGCGTGCAGCGAAGCTTGGATTAGATGCCCACACAGTTACCTTATCGTGGCTTCTGCCGGGCGGGTTTTCTTCGGCAGCTATAATTTCGTTCAAACTCAGTGGGGATCTTGCCACATGATGAGGTCAAAGCAGGGTCCTAACATTGTTGGGGTCAAAGACGGCAGGGTCGAGATAGCAGGGGGTCGCCCTTGACCCTGGTTCTGTTCCTACCACGTCCAGCTCCCTGGAGCTGTGGCTCCAAGATCTTCGGCTTTCCCGTGACCCTGGCCTTGTGGGGGGCGCCCATCTCGGACCTCTGCCCACCTTCTCCTGGCTTCCACCCTCAGCCTGACCGCCCAGGTGCTGTCACCCAACATCGCAGTGGTTTCCTCCTCACTGCCCTCCCCCAAGGATGGGGGGCATCTTGTCAATAGCCCACCCTGTCCTTGCCTTCCGTGCTCTCCCTTTCCCCCCAACTCCAGGGGTTCCATCCTACACACACAGTGCAGATGCCCCTGTCCCTGCCCCACCCCCACCCCCACCCACCACCGCGAGTGGATTCCTGTAGACAAGCTTCGCCCAGGGGGACTCGGCCAACGTCCCCTGGCTCCAGGCTGCAACACTGAGTCCGGCCCAGGGACCCACCACCCTCCCCTGGACTCTGTGGTGGACCCTCGGCAGCTTCCCCGCTTCCCACCTCAGTGTGGGCCCCACGGGGCTGCCAGAGGGGGTCTTCGTCCACTAACGATAGTGGTCAGAGCTAGAGAGGTGACAACAGAAGTGGCATCGGAAGGATGCAACATTGTTGGTTTGGGAGGAGGGAGGGGAGGAGGGAGAGGAGAGGAGGCCACACGCCAAGGAATGGGGACCGTTCTAGAACCTGGAAAAGGCAAGGACACAGATTCTCCCACAGGGACCCCGGAAAGGAACACAGCCCTGCAGGTACCTTGATTTTAGCCCTAGGAGACCCTACAGAAATGTCAGACCTACAGAAAGGCCGGATAAAGCTGCGATGTTTGAGGCTGCTGGGTTTGTGGTTCGTTCAGCTTCCGAGATGGTTCCCATACACGGTTGTTGGCGGGAGACCCTAGTTCTTCACCAGACGGCTTCTGCACAGGCAGCTCGAGGGTTCTTCCGACGTGGCAATGTCGGTCTTCCTCGGTCTTCCTCCCGAGCGAGGGACCCAAGAAAGAGAGCCAGGAGGCAGTCGTCACACCTGCCAGGACCTGTTGTCACCAGCATGACACCAGGTGTCACCACAGCCGCTTCTCCCGCTGCGTCGGGCTCACACTCCCGGGGAGGGGGGTAGAGCTCTACCTTCTGAAGGGTGGAGGGTCCGGGCGTCCGTGGGTGGGCTTCGCCACCCTGTCCAAGACCACACTCGATTAAGCGGTAGGCTTGAAATTCTAAAACACCAACAGAAACAAAAGCCCAAACCGTCAGGTCTGGCATGCAACAAAGTCTACAGTCTCTCCCTGCCACTGAATCGCAGAGCTGGTTCTGAGAGGCAGACGGCCTGGTCTCGCTCGGTTCCCGGGGGACGGACCCCACGTCCCCAGGTGTAGGGATGGACAGAGCGCTTTTCAATATCTGCGAATTCCCAAGGGAACGTTGCACTCCAGCCAAGAGGAGGTCTCGCCAGCATTTGCATGAAATGACATCAATTCCATTTGCTGATACTGTGACCGGAAGCTCTGGTTGGAAGTTAGGGATGTCTTTAATAATATATGGAGAGGGCGCCTGGGTGGCGCAGTTGGTTGGGCGACTGCCTTGGGCTCAGGTCATGATCCCGGAGTCCCAGGATTGAGTCCCACATCGGGCTCCCGGCTCCGCGGGGAGTCTGCTTCTCCCTCTGACCTTCTCTCCTCTCATTCTCACTCTTTCTCTCTCTCTCTCAAATAAATAAATAAAATCTTAAAAAAATAATAATATATGGAGAACCTAATGTTATTAGAGAAGCTCTAGCTGACAGACAACATCTTTCAAAAATGTGGCCTCTCTGGGCAGCCAACAAAGAGCATCTCGGTGGGGGCGGGGTTGGGAGTCAGCATTCTGCAGCAGCCTTCTCCTTTTACTAAAGGGGAAACTGAGGCCCAGAGAGGGGAAGGCTGTACCCAGGTCAGCATGAGAGTTAGATAAAGCCGGGACTGGACTAGGGCACCTTCACTGCCAAGTCTGCGCTCTGCAACCTCCAAAGGAGAAGGTTTTCCTTAAAGAGAGGACAAGCAGGGACATTACTGAAGAATTTCTAACTGTCCCTCCCGCGGGCTTCGGCAGATTTTAAGGCGGAATGCTGATGAGGAGAGGCCAGTAATGTGTTTCCATGGGAACTGCCCGAGGGAGTTGAAGATGAGTTGAAAATGGGGATTAGGGGAGGAAGAAGGTGAGGTCTGCTGTCTGAACAAAGGGGTAGCTCCCAGAAGAGGAGTCCAACAGGCAAGACCGGACTCTAGGCTGTGAGTTTCCTCTCTACCCTGGCCAGTCCCCGAAAGAGGACTCAGATGAATGGATGGTTTGTGTTTCTAGAATAATTTCCCACACCTACCCTTGCACCTGCCTCCAGCCAGGCTCAGCCTTGCCTGTGTAGAGATCTGGGGAGAATCATAACCCTGCAAAGCTACTTGTGACTTTCCGACCCTGTCCCCACTCAAACTTCCTCCTTCTGCCCTCCCCTTCTCTCCCTGTGGCCTCCTGTCCACCCAGCTGCCCGAGCCCGAAGCCCGGAGGTCACCTCGGACTCCTACTTCCCTCCCCGCCAGCCAACTGAGCCCTGAGCGACATCTCCATCAGGAAGGGCATTTTGCTGCGAGCAACAGAAAACTGGCCTGTCTTGTTAGTAAAGAACATTGAGCTAAATGCAGGATGGGATCTTGGAATCGATCCTAGAACACAGTTAGGACATTGGCGTATAAACTGGTGAAATCCCAATGAAGCCTAGCTGTAGTCTGGTTAATGGTAACGGACGGATCTCGGTTCTTAGTTCTGATCATTGCCCCCTGCGGGTGTAAGGTGTCAGTAGCAGGGCAGCCTGGGTAAGGGGTGTGCACAGGGACTCGGTACTCTCTTCCCAACTTTCCTAACAATCAAAACTTTTTCCCAAAAAAAATAGTTTACTTAAAAAATTTAAGAAGGGGTAGCCTTCCCTACCGTCTTAACAAGAGCGCATCCAGCTGCTGGCCCCACATCCTCTCTCGTATCCCCAAGGCAGCCATGCTGCATCTTCTAAATAGAATACCCTTCTATCCTCTTTGGCCAAGCAAAAGACACCACTCCGATGTGACCTCATCGCTGAAGACTTCCTCACAATTCAGGGCCAGGCTGAGGCTCTCTGTGTCCCCTGACCCCCAGCCCGTGCACATCTGGCCTTTCATGGCTCCGGCACGGCACCCATCCCTGGACTGAAGCACGCTGTTCTCTTCATGCTGCCCATGACCCTCACTGATCTGGGGGAGCCTTGAAGTCTGGGACAATAGCTATTGGGACAATGAGCCATGACATCCTCAGCACCTAGCACAGCAAAAAGTAGGCACTCAATAAATGCTCCACGAATGAATGAGGCAAATGGACTTCTGGGCCTTAAAAGGCACAACCCCAATATGTGGGGGACCACTCTCAGTGGGACAGACCCGGCCCTCTAAAGTGGAGGGATTTTGTTCTGGGGTTCACCCTAGCGCCTCCTGACCACAAGGGCTCTTCCTTCAAAGCCACCAGGAGGCCAACCTCCGCCTTCTGTCTGGAACTTCCTATCCGACTGAGCTCAGCCCGGCACAGCCCACAACCAGCCTCCCCCCTCCTGAGCGCCAGCCCCGCTCCATCCAGGCTGGCCTCCGCTCCACCCAGTTGAAGCCCAGACCTCCAAGACCCACCTAAGAAACTGCCTGGTCATCCAACCCCCACCGGCTCCCCTCTCTTCCTCGCCACTTCGGTCCCTTCCTTCCTGCTCCCCTGCCTTCTTTCTCTCCTTTCCTTCCTCTTGTCCATCCACAGACATTTCTGCAGGTGCCTTCAGCCTCTCTGGAAGGAGGAAAATCGGTGAATCGATACATCTTGGCGTAGCCACTCCGGCTCCTGTGAGAGATGTCACAGAGCACATCCCGCCTCCTGCCCCCAAGCTCGGATGTCGGGATTCCAGCGCTCGGCTTAGAGAAAAGGAACCGCCACTTCAACAGGAACAACCTTACTCATAAACCACCTGGCCAGAGTCCAAACCTTGGTTCCAAAGGACACCCCCTTATCCTTGTAGCATCGTCTTCTTTGACCTGGCCATCCAGGTCCTTCTGCCAGATGAGGACGGCCTGATCCTTCTGACCTTGGAGACTTTCAGCACCAAACAGGGGGACAGCTCCCTGCCCTCCAAGATTCAGACAAAATATGGCGGAAGCCCAGTAGAGGGGAGCATTTGCTTCCAGCGGGGGGATGGTGGAATTGTTGTCTTCAAGAACAGATAGGGCTTGGGCTTCGGGGGGGAAAAAGTTCAAGGGTAGGACAGGCAAGAAGGATGGGGTCAGCTATGCAAATATGCTGACTCCCCAGAACTCAGTGAGGCCTGTGCGTCACTGGGAAGGGATGCCCAGCTCTGCGGACCACAGAGGAAATGGAAAGAGCGGGCTGTGATAAAAATATCATCAGGCATGATGTTGACTTTCTTGGAACCACGTGGAAAGTGAGGTACAGCTGAAACTCCACTTCCTGACACCTTTCAGATTGATCAGCTCACTTGTGGGGGGCTGGGGGGAGCAGGTGGGAAGGCTTTGCTGCAGACAGAGGG
>CM052797.1:118768384-118794781 GCA_028533885.1 Nasua narica | reverse complement strand
CCCAGCTCTGCGGACCACAGAGGAAATGGAAAGAGCGGGCTGTGATAAAAATATCATCAGGCATGATGTTGACTTTCTTGGAACCACGTGGAAAGTGAGGTACAGCTGAAACTCCACTTCCTGACACCTTTCAGATTGATCAGCTCACTTGTGGGGGGCTGGGGGGAGCAGGTGGGAAGGCTTTGCTGCAGACAGAGGGGAAAAAAAGGTCTCCTTTGATACCAAGATATTTTCCCAAGTCACCGAGCCTGGTAATGCCTAAACCTCACCTTTCTATCTTTAAATAACGGGGCTTTGCAGCCTCAGAGTGAAAGTCCCTCTGCAGGGAGGGTCATTGAAGAAAATCGATGGTCATTGTTCACATTGTCATGACAGTTAAAAAAAAATAATACAAACCGAGCAGGATCTCCGGGAAGCCTCTGGCAGCTGATGAAATGCAGGAGGGAAGGCCCCGAGCCAAATCAGAAACCAGGAGCCCACCCACCTGCAGGAACTGGGGAGAGGGGTGCTAGCCTTCTCCCCCTTGCTGCAGGTTTGGTGATGTTCCCGAGCTTTTCTTACCAGAGTTCACCCTTTGTGAAGATTCTCAAGGGAAAAGAGAGAATCAACCCTAGATTAACATGCTAATCACTCCCTCCGTAATTACATTGACTCTAACAAACTCCATAGGCTACCACTTGTCAGAAAACAAAAGTAATCTCACCACGATGCCTTTCCTTGTTGCTTTGGTTGCTGGCACGAAAAATCATATTGGCATCTCTTCGAAGGGCATCTGTCAGAGGGGCCTGGCAAAAGCTATGGGGCCCTCTTCCTTTATGAAAACAACCATAATCGCACACAAAAATACTGATACTACCAAGAATTTTATTCGGCATCCAGCCGACACTGTGCCTGGCTCCTCTGGGCTTTGCCTCTTATTTAATCCTCAGACAAGTCTGGGAGGAGGCACTTTCGTGTTATCCGCATTTTACAGACAAGGAAGAAAAGGCACGGAGAAGGTGAGGAGCATCCCCGAGGCACACAGGCCGTTTGTGGCCGAGCTGGGATCCGAGTCGGATTGTCAGCGTATAGCTCTTAGACATCACGGCAAGGGCAACTTGGGAGGGTCTCTGTTTTGATTCTTAAATCTCTTAATTTGTAAATACCTTAGGCCAAGAGTCCACAAACTACCCACGTGAGCCCAATCCAGCCCCAGCGATCTCTTTTTTTTTTTTTTTTGTAAATAAAGTTTTATTTAGCCACGCTCATTCATTTACTTGTCCGTAGCTGCCTTCATGCTTCAACGATAGAGTTGAGTACTTGCCACCAAGACTGGCTGGCTTGCAGAGCCTGAAATATTCATTATCTGGCCCTCTGCCCACCCCTGCCTCAGATCATGGTTCCTCAGGCTCGACTACACGTTGAAATCAACCTGCAGGGGAGGGAGAGTGGGTTCAAAAAACTACGCAAATCCAAGCCCCACCCCCAAGATCCTGATTGAGCTTGTATGGGGTGCAGCCTGGGCATCCAAATTCTGGAAAACACCCCCCCACCACCACCACCAGGGCCCAAGTAATTCCAAGCCAAGTTCAAGAAACATTGCCTTAGACAGTAAGAGATGTAACTCTTAAGTAATTGCAAAAGTTTAGTTTGCACATAAGGAACATTTTCTGTAGTAATGACGTATAACCCTGTGTGTCTTTGAAAATGGATTGCAGCCTGGAAGGTACCATGCTTGCAGCCAGAGTGCATGCCCCCACCGGTGGGCCAGGGAAGGCCAAGTGCCAAGAGATGTATCACAAGCAAGTGATTGTGGATCACGAGCAATACCGGGGGGAACGTTCTTTCTGCTCTCTGTGTTTCCATGTTGGGAGACAGCAATTCAGATAACACTCTCGGCTTCCTGCAACCCTTCACTCACTCTGAATTCTGATCAGAGGAAGGGGTGGCGGGCACGCTCCTCTCATCCCCTCCTTCTTCTCTCCTCCTCCAGGACCAAGGTTCCCACAGGAAGCGTGTATTTGGGGCTGCCTTTCCCTGGCTGTTAGGTTAATAGGGGCAGGTCCCCCTGGGGGTGGGGGGGCGCGGGTGCTCGCTGTGGTCTGCCCGTGCCTGGGCTCCGTGGGTGAGAGTTTCTGATAAAGGGTTCCACGTCTCCTTTGTTTCCAAGCACCAAAGCCATGTCCGCACATAAAGTTATGATTTCCTTCCTGTTCCTCCCTCCTTGTCCTCGGAATGGTTCACTACGGCTGAAACAACCTCTCCGAGGCTGACCTTGGCCGCGTGATTTGCTTTTGGCCAATGAATGTGCGGGAAAGTGCGAGTTCTGGATAGAGACTTTAAGAGGCATCCCGGGTGACTCTAGCCCCTCGTGCACTTCTGCTTCCTGCCAGGGGAAGAGCAAGCCCACATCTCCTCTGATCCCCAAATCGGGGACACACAGAGCAGAGATGAGCCCTGTCTGCAGCCTGAAGCAGGGCTGCCTCTGGGGACACAGTCCCATCAGTAAGAACAACAGGGGCTTTTTTGGTCATAAGCTGCTGAGATTTGAGGGTTGCCTGATACACAGCAAAAAACGAACGCATCCTCCAGCCTAATGTTAGGAGGTGATATTTTGTCCTGCGTCTACAGAACTCATGCTGGGAAAGAGAGGTGTTATTTAACAACCCCTCAAACCAGACCAAGGGGCAGCAGCGTATGGAATGATCTCTGCTTCGGAGCTTCCCCCAGCCATGTGCACACACACCGTAAGGTCTGTGATGGAGAGCCCAGGGGGTGGGCAGAAATAAACTAGGGAACATTGAGTGGTTCTCAGAATGGTAGTTTGGGAAGGAATTCACCTTGTTGGGCCCCTGGAGGGCACTTTCGAAGCTTCCAATGTTCTACAGTGCTTATCTCTCCCCTTGGAGTATCTTTCAACCCTGCTTCCCTGCCTGAGCAGAGTTGTACTGCGATGACTGTTTCATTCGTTCCTTTCCCCTCTGCGCGGGGACCTACTTGAGGGTACTGTACCGACCGTTGTCTTACTCCCCTTCGTATTGCCGGCACCTCGCCCACTGGCTGGCCCTGTGCTGGACGAGCAAGGAACGGAGAGGCTCTCTGACGTTGGCAGGGCAAGCTGGGCTCACGTTGCCGGGCTTGGAAGTGATGCTTCCCTCGGCGTTGACTTTCCTGGACGGTCACGGTAAAGCGCGAAGGCCGACAGAAGCACCGAGCCCCAGCTCCCCTCATCTGCTCCACTCGGCGGCTGATTCCCCGCTAAACGGACACAGCTGAGCTCCCGAGGACCGTTTGCACCATTCCCTAAAAGGACGAGGCACTGGGATCTAAAATGAATTATTCTCCACAGGAGACACCGTGCTGGCAGCCAGTGGAGTGGTGTGTCCAAGGATACGGCAGGCTCTCCTTTAGGGGCAGAAGAGGCATCAAGAAAGTGCGCATAGATGTGCCATTTACCTCTCTCCTCACTGGCCCTGGGACTTCGGGAAAGGAACTGAATCTCTCAGAACCTCTTTCAAATGACCATCCCGCTGCCTGGCTCAAAGAACTGAGATCATGCATCGTAGACGCAAAAGGTCTTCCTCGTAGGCGCCACGTGTTAGAGCGGAGGGTCTTTTAGTTTAGTTTTGTTTTTTTCTTATTGTTTTGGCAACAGCTGGACTTTTAGCTAAATGGGCTTTTTATAACCTGTTTGGCCCAGAAGACTCAAAAGGTAATTCTATTATGTTCCAGTTCATCTTGGATCTGCCTCGTTCGAGGGGATGTGAAGCAGAGAAATGCTGATTTCTATTTTAAGGACTTTTGAGAGCATGACCCGTCTTTCGGTAGCAAATGTGAAAGCTTTGCAAATTAGCAATTAAAGGAGTAGCTTTGAACCTGAGTATCAGCTGGTGCCTGAGCTCACTCTGCCTCTCCAACCTTCTCGAACATTACTGTCCTTCTCGCGCGTCTTGGTGGCTGGTGGCACTCCTTCCCTCAATCACTCTCCCTTTGGGCTGGCAGTTTCTTTTGTCCATTGCAAATAGAAGTTCCTCTACATCATCCCTGAATGTCCATCCCATGTTCTGTCTTCAAGGTGGTATGGATGCCACCTCCTCCAGGAAGTCTTCCCTGAAGCCCCACTGTGTGCACAGAGCTTTAGAGGAAGATGACCCTGATTCACCTCTCTCCAGCTATGTGACCTTGAGGCAAATAGCCTAACCTGTCTCACCAGCTACTTCCTTGTGTGAAAATAGAACAGGCACTTAAATGTGTGGTGTGGTTGGAAAGATTAAGTGACAAAGATCTTTTTTTTTCCCCAAAGATCTTTTATATACAAGTCTCGGTTCATGGAGAGCACTCAATAAACATTACTTCCTTTCTTCTTCCTTCCACTGGCCCGTGTCACTGTCTTCTCTGTCTTAGAATACTCAGGTCTTCTCCTAGGAGTCCCTGGCTTGTCACTCATCCACTAGAAATGACTCACTGATCATCGGTTACTTGCCAGGCCAGCATCTGGTTATATGCGGGAAATAGTCGAAGATCTCTGCTACCACGGGGCTCAACTTGTAGTCTGGGAGACAGAAAGTAAACAAAACGTGTAATAAGTCAGTACCTTATTTTGTATGTTCGAAGGTCATTAGGTCTGTTACGGAATGAGAGGGGAGCAGGGAAAGGAAGAATCACGAGTGCTGGGGGGAGACCAGGTCGCAGCACTGAGCGGGTGGCCGGGAAAACCTCGTGGAGGAGGTGCAAGCTTGATCTGAGGACGGACTCCAACGAGCTGAGTGTCCCTTTGTTGAATGAGTGAATGAAGCAATAAAAACCCGCATTTCATTTATTTCTAAGGGAAAATGACTCATCGGCAAGAGCTTGAAACGTGACAAGATTTCTACCAGACCCGGATCATATCTAATTGATAGAGGAAAGGAGAAGTCTCAAAGAGCTACCCCTAAAAGGCACACACCGCTTTACAAAGAACGGCGTTCTGCTGGGGGCGGGGAGGGTGGGGACAGGAGGGCCTGAGTCAGCAGGGAGAGTTTTAATTGACTTCCTTTCGTAAATGATATTTACAAATTGCATCTGCCAAGAGGAGTCTGTTTGTATAATGACTAATTCCTCCAGCTAATTCTAAAATGAGTTTGAGGCCTCTGGGCTAAGCTGCGCGAGCAGCATTCAGGAAAACTCCAGAGCTCGAGGTCCATCTGAGAACCTGGCTGGAATTTTAAAGGTTCTCTTCCTTCACTTGATTCTGGAGGCCCCATAAAGACACTTTAAGCCTGTCATGGCTGTGTCCCTGGGGCCCCGCCCAGGAGGCATCTGCAGAGCTACTCACATGCGGAAAGACCTCGTAGACTCTCCCTGTGTCTTCCAGCAAGCCCAGGAGGTGGCGGCCAAGGCTCAGAGAGGGCGAGAAGTTCCCCAAAGTCACACAGCCACTGCCCGCAGGTCTGCTGAGGCCCTTTGGTCCTATCCACCTCGGGCTGGTAGACCCCAATGCAAGGAGGGAGTGAGATGAGAGGGGGACCCATCAGCTTATTCTGCCTCCGAGCCCCGACTTCCTCCTGCACTGGACCGGTGCACTCTGTGGCGCTCACACCATCATAGATCACTACTGCCTTGTGCAGCTCCAGAGGGCCATGGAAAGCGTGGCCACTGGGGTCCCCATGGGAACCAGCCCTTCTCAGGGGCCAGCGGCCGCGTATGCGAGCCTGTGAAAGCAAGGCTGGGGGCAGGGAGGGCCTCAAGCTGTCAACCTCACTGCACAAAGTTTTCCAGCAGCAGAAGGAACAGCTTCTTCACGGGTTCAGCTCACAAATCTTCAGGGGCCAGACGTCCGTGCGGAGGAAACTGCAGAATCTCTTCCTCCCCTAGGTTCAACCTCACCGGGAAAACGAGACGCTACTAAAGCCACTGTAGGAACTGAAAAGAGCTCACTCCTTTCTTGATGGGACTTGATGCTCATTCATTCATTCATTCATTCACTCATTCATTACATCTGCAAAGTTCCTGCTATGTACCGGGAACTCCCAGGGGCATTGGGGACCCAAAGATACTTGAGGCGCCTGGGTGGCTCAGTGGGTTAAAGCCTCTGCCTTCCGCTCGGGTCATGATCTAGGGTCCTGGGATTGAGCCCCACATGGGGCTCTCTGCTCAGCGGGGAGCCTGCTTCCCCCTCTCTCTGCCTGCCTCTCTGCCTACTTGTGATCTCTCTCTCTCTCTGTCAAATAAATAAATAAAAATCTTAAAAAAAAAAAAGATACCAAGACCCCACAGTACCCGCGGCCATGATTGAGGTATGAGGAGCAGAGCAAACACTGAGAATTAAAGGAGTCAGAAGAGGGATACCTAGCTGCGTACGGGGTGGAAGGAGGTAGTTGTGGAAGGCTTCTTGGAGGAGGGGGAGCAAGCCTGAGCCGAGCCTAAGGACAGGAGCAGTTATCGGGATGAAAGAGGTGGAGGGAGGAGGGAGGAGTGTGAGAGCATGCCGTGGGGGGACAAGAGCGAAGGTCAGAAGAAAAGCCATGAGTGGCAGGGAGCATGGGACTCAGATTAGTGGAGCATGAGATTCGGAGTCATCTCAAGCTGATGGAACCAAGCAACAAAGACCAAGGAAAAAAGGCAGAGAGAGAGAGAGAGAGAACCGGACTGAAGGAGTTTGGACTTAATCTCCCAGGAGAGCAGAGAGAGAGCCAATGGAGAGGTTAAGCAGAAGAAGCTGGGCCAAAAGTGTGTTAGGAAGGGCAGGCTGGCACCCACGCTGAGCAGAGACAGGAAGGCAGGTGGGAGACAAGGAGACCCACGAAAATTCTTTGCTCTCCCAGGTCAGTCTCACACACATTCTCATGGTTTCCACTGAGCCCTCCAAGCCGATGAGCTTGGTGCCCAGTGCAGAATCCAATCTGTATTCTGGGCAGCGGGACCAGTAGGGAATCTCCCGCACATCAGCTCTCTGCTGCCCCCCACTGTCTGTATAGGGCAAACACACCCTCCCTTTGGGCCTTAACCCCTTACATCCTGGCACAGAAGTAGCAAACTTTTTCTGTAAAAGATGGCATAGTGAAATATTTAAGATTTGCAGGACCTACGATCTCCATCGCAAATACTAACCTCTGCTATGGTAGCGCAAGGGCAACCAAAGCCAAAATGTAAACCAATGAGCATGGATGGCTTTGTTCCCCTGAAACTTTTATTTATGGACATTAAAATTTGAATTGCATATAGTTTTCACAAGTCATGAAACAGTCGTCTTCTTTTGTTTTCCGTAACCATTTAAAAAAGTAAAATTCTCAACAACAACAAAAACTCCAGTTTAAAAATGGGCAAAGAACTCAAGATATTTTCTCAGAGATGACACGCAAATGGCCAATAGACTCAGGAAAGGATGCCCAACACGTCTAACCATAGAATAGCTACTATCCCCCCCCCCAAAAAAGGTCGGACAGGAGCAGGTGTTGATGGGGATGTGCAGAAATTGGACCCTTTGTGCACTCTTGATGGGAATGCAAACCAGGGCAGCCATTCTGGGAAACAGCATTCAGGTGCCTCAAAAAATTAAAACTAGAATTTTGGCAAGACCCAGCAATCCCGCTTCTAGGTATATACCCGAAAGGTTTGGAAGCAGGATCTCCAAGAGGTATCTTCATACTCATACCCCTAGCAGAGCTATTAACAATAGCCGAGAAGCGGGAGCAGCTCCAGTGCCCATCAATAGATGAATAGATAAGCAAAATGTGGTCCATCCAGACAATGGAATAGTATTTTGGCCCTAAAAAGAAAGGAAATTATTTTATTTATTTTAGAGAGAGAGCACATGCGTGCATGAGTGGGGGGAGGGGCAGAGGGCGAGAAAGAATCTCAAGCCGACTCTGTGCTGAGCATAGAGCCCCACCCTGGGCTTGATCTCACGACGCTGAGATCATGACCTGAGCTAAAACCAAGAGTCGGTCGCTCAACCCACTGAGCCACCCAGGCTCCACAAGAAAGAAAATTCTGACACACACTGCAACGTGGACAGAGCTTGAGGACCTTCTGCTAAGTGAAATAAGCCAGTCACAGGAAGACAAACCCTGGGTGATTCCATTTATATATAAAGTATCTAGAGTAATGGAACTCAGAGCAACAGGAAGCAGAATTGGGATTGCCAGAGACACAGCCGAGGGGGGATGGGGAGTTGTTTAATGGCTACAGAGTTTCAATGTTGCAAGATACAAAAATTCCAGAGATGGGCCCCACAATGCTGTGAATATGCTTAACCCTAGTGCACGGTACCCTTACAGATGGCTAAGAGGATCAATTTTATCCTATGTGTATTTTATTACAGTTAAAAAAATCATATACGCCGTTTTAAGCTCGAGGCACGTACAAAAGCAGGCGGCAGGTTGGACTTGGTCTTCGGGCCGTAGTTTGCTGACTCCTGTTCTCACAGACTAGGAGCCATTGAATTCTGGAACCCGTCCCCAGGACTCTACTGCATCCCACCTGAAGTCCTCAGGACGAAGAGCGGTACCCAGTTTCCTACCTTCCTTTTCTGGCTCTGAATCAGATGTGGCTTGAGAACTGAATCCAGGTCAAGTACGCAGAAGCAGGGTCAGGTACCGGCCAGGGAGAGCCCTCGAGGACATCGAGGTCGTGCAGCTGAGAGGGTAAGCAGCAGGCCTTTGCCAAGACCCCACAAGGATTAAATAAGCTGGTGGACACAGTGCTCAGAACACTCACTATGTTCCCGGCACATAATAAAGCACTCAGTTCACATCGGCTGTTGCGATTATCCTCCAGGCTTCTGCTTTGAATCCAAAATTCCACCAAATCTCTTGATTCTATTGATTTACCGAATCAGGTATAAGACACGCCCTTATACTATCTACCAGTTAGAAGGAAAACATTTTAGGCCAATTAAACAATGTTGTAATGCTTTTTTTAATCATTTGGAGTTTTGATTTTTTATGCACAGGAGAGCTCCTTAGACCTATTTTGACCCTGATATCGATCACATATCGTTGTGGCATGCACATTTCACGGATATATACATGCAATAAGCTGGGTAAGATGCTCCCCAAATCTTTTTGTATCCAAAGCCCAACTTTCCGGCAAAACTTTTCAACTCAGAATAACCTGCGGCCATTTTCTTGGCAGAGATTCCTCCTCTGGTGCCCACGAGCGTAGGAGAGGCGGAATTTAAGAGTGTCCACGGCGGTCACTGGGACTTTCTGTCTAGCCCCTGACATCCGTGCCTGCATGATGGCAGCTGTGTCCCAAATGTCACCTGGCTCAAAGTGATGGTGTACAGCATGGTGTTAAAATAAGAAAATAGATACATTCTGTTTTATTTGCTATTATATGAAAATAGAGGCATTTGAGGGTAGGCAAAATATGACATCATCTTCTACCCATGACTTCGAATGGACACCTCCAGCCCCGATGCCAAACGGAGCCCCAGGACATTTGCCCACATCGGCATCTCCACCGGGATGCCCACCAGGGTTCTCAGACTGAGCACTCAGTTCCTCACGCCCCTCCGTGCGCGCACACACACACACACACACACTCCGCTCCTCCTCCATGTTACTAAATGGCACCACCAGCTACGGCCTTGGGTGGATCAAAGATTTAAGACCTGTCTTTAATTGCTTTCTTCTCTCCACTGTGTCTGCAAGTTTGACTCCGTAGCAAATCTTGTGGGTTTCACTTCTAAATCATATTCTTGAACTGCCTCTTTTCTTCTACCTGCACAACCTCTGCTCTTGCCTGGTCACCGTGTCCAGAGTTGTCTTGTTAACACATAAATCAATTCCCACCACTGCCTGTCATTGATTTCCCTCCCATCACACTTGAAAGGAAAGCCAAGCTCCTTACCTGACCCTGGGAGGTGATGTGAGCTTGTCTCACCTCTCTGACTTCATCTCCCCAACCCGCCTGTTTTCTTGTCCCCTTATTCTGTTTCATGTCTGCTGCTCTTTCTTTCGGCTCCCTAGAAACACCAAACTTATTTCTGCCTCAGTGCCTTTGCACCAGCTGTTTCCCTGCCCAGAAATTTTTGCCTCTCACTCTTCCCTCTACTGGCTCCTTCTCTTCCTTCCATTCCTAGCTTAAACGTCATCTCCTCAGAGAGCCTTTCTTGATCACCTTATCAAATTTTCCCTTTCCACAAACACACAGATATGCACACTTGAGTCTCTCTTCATCACAGTATCCCATTCTTTCGTTTTCACAGGGCTGCTTCATTAATATGTTAATTCTATGGAATGGGGAAACTGTCTCAGCCCCCAGGACATAGTAAGTGCTCAAAACAATTTACTGAACAAATGGATGTTCAATAAATTTTTGTGGACAAGGATGCAGCATATATCATGTTATGTCTAAATTACAAAGACAGGGCACCTGGATGGCTCAGTGGGTTAAAGCCTCTGCCTTTGGCTCAGGTCATTATCTCAGGATCCTGGGATCAGCCCTGCATCGCGCTCTCTGCTCAGTGGGGAGCCTGCTTCCCCCCTCTCTCTCTGTCTGCCTTTCTGCCTACTTGTGATCTCTCTTTCTCTCTCTGTCAAATAAATAAATAAAATCTTTAAAAAAACAACAATAGGTTTGCAAAGGAGCATGTGACATGATTTCTGTGTTGCAAACCATCAAGGAAGGAAGTGAAGCTAGTCCAACGGATTTTCATTCTCGATCAACACATTCTGAGTCCTGATTTCACCACTTCTTCTTTGTAGTGCTTTATGATATATTCTAGAACTGTCCTGGAATCAAGGTGAAGCTGATGGGCCTATAATTTAACATAATTAAAAAATAATATCTTTTTTTTTTGAGAAGCAGCGCCCATCCCCCATCCTCTGAGACTCCTCTGTTATCAACATGTTTCAGCAAAGGCAACATTGTCTGCACTTTCCTCCAGGTCCCAGGAGAATATTCATGGAGGACAAGAAACTCATATTCCCGAAAATCTGCCACATGCTCTTTTATAATCTCCATCCCCAATTTCTTTCTAGAGGATTCCCAAGGTCCTTGGACAGTTCTTTGTAGAATTCTACTGGTCTTCATTTAAGTTGCTTAGAGTATAAGGTGGAAGATTTAGAACATGCCGGGCTTCAGGCTGGTTTACTTCCCGGGACCAGGTGCAAATCAGTCTCTCAGCCCCCCGTGCACAGACGCGCACGCACACGCACACATGTGCATACACGCACACATTCTACATTATTGTAAAGTCAAACAAGATAACGTGAAAAGAACTTTATGCAAGACTGGTAAAAAGCTGATGCTATAGATAAGCTATTATTCGAAGTGACTGCCTTTGCTTGCTTGTCACATATCTAGGCTTGTCTAGGAAACCATCTATTATTAAACCCAAACAGAAAACTTTAAGCAGAGACTGCTAAAGAGGAAGGGCACAGGCAGTGACCCATACTAGGTATCTATTCTGTGCCCAGCATTTTACAAGCATTGCTTCATTTCCTCCTACCACAAGCGGACTCTACCACACACATGGGGAAACTGAGGCACAGGTCATGCTGCTCAGAAGCAGAACCAGCATCTGAGCCCAGGGCTGTGACCTACGACCATGGGCTTTTTTTTTTTTATCATGTCGGTTTCTACACCACGTTGAAACCTTGCTGTTTCCCTGATCTTTACGAATTTGGGCCAAGTGTGGGGTATGGCCAAGAAGGCAGTGAGATGGTGAGGACAGGCATGAGTGGGTGGTGGCTGATGGCACATGGGCCCTGTGCCAACGTCACGGCAACATGGAAAATCACTGTGGAGTCCTCCGCCCACCCCACCCCCGCAGCCCCTCGTCGCCCTGGGCCAGCCTCTGCGGTGAGCTGCTTCCAAAGGAGAGAGAACAAGGGTGGAGCTCCACCACTTTCCCCGACGTTCCTGTCACTTCCTAGCGTGTGACTTGACCACTTAGCCTTCTGATCCTGTGCGGGGGCGGGATGGCACTTCCCCCATCGTAGTGTTTACACCTGCAGGTGTAATGCGATTGTGTACTCAGGGTGCCGGATGTGGAGGAGGGGCCAGAGAGTAAGGTGGTGACACTACAACGGCCGGGGCTTTGATCTGGGTCACAGACTGCGAGTGCACAAGTCAGCCCTCCCGCCCCACCCCTACGTCCCTTCATATACGTGCACGTTCACGCACACATACATGCATACACACTCGTACATGTATGCATACACTTGCACATACAGATGCATGTTCACACACATGCACACTCGTACATGTATGCACATGCACTCGCACATAAACATGTGTCCACACATATACACACATACATATGCACACATGCACTCACACTTACAAAGATACATGTTCACACACATGCACACTCGTACATGTACGCATGCACACTCATACATATAGATGTGTGTCCATACATATACATGCATACATGTATGCGCATGCACTCACACACATACAGATACATGTTCACACATACTCGTACATGTATGCACATGCACTCACACACTCACAAACATGTTCGCACATATACACACATACATGTATGCACATGGTCTCACACAGACGTGTTCACACATCTGCACACTCAAGCACTTTACACAGGCGCACACACTCACACATACATTCTCACACACTCATGTAAATTCTCACACACCACACTTACACACACACACACACTCTCACCCCACTGCCATTCACTCCCCGTGAGACCTTAGAACACTCTGGCCAACTGAAACATAACACAAGCCGCGCATCTCTCCAGTTTTTCTCGTACTCACAGTAGGAAAAGGGAACAGAAACAAGTGACATTAATCTTGATGATATATTATGTTTAACCTACTATATTTAAAGTAACATTCCAACAGGTAATCCATAATTTAGCCACCGTGTACCTCAGTCCGGACTCCCCACATTTCCAGCGCTCCCCAGCCGCCCTGCCCCCACTTCCGCTCGGCCCTGCCCCGCCCACGCGGGTCACCTGCCTGGGAACCACGTGCCCTCCCCCACCCCCTCCCGCAGCCACCTCACCACACAGCCCGGCTGTTGACTCGTTAACGGGGACTCCCCGCTGTGGCCGTGGCTGGGACTTAATGAAGCAGAGCACACCAGACTATAAAAATGTCCTTAGGCAGCCCTCCAGCCACGGAGTTAACCGTGGAAGTCGCGCGTTAGGAAGACGATCAGCTGATGATCGCGGAGAAATGAGGGGTCTGCCTTGGATGCAGACAGAAGCACAGGGCCGTCACTCTGGGCTGCCACCCCTCAAAAGGCGGAAGCGGGACACAGGAATTTTACCTATAACTTGGATTTTTAAAAAGCGTAAGAAGAGACACCTCACTAATGGCCAATAAATATGGAAGAAGAGTCAATCTCTGGAATAGTCAAAGAAATGCATTTGGAACCACACACCTGCCCCTTTTCACACATCACATTTGCAGATGCCTTTTAGAATAACACCCAGTGCTGGGGAAGATGTACTGAAATGGGCAGTCTCGAACATTGCGCGCGCCGGGGGGGGGGTAATAAATGGATATGGCCTTTCCGAAAAGTGATTTGGCAGGAACGTATTCAGTGTTTTTAAGCTCCCCAGGGATTAAGGAATCATCAAAGAGATCTTATCGGTTTTCTTGCGCTGTGAAAGACACCGTCCCAAAACTTGCTGGCTTAAGAATTACTTTCAGCTCATGAGTCTGTGACTTGGCTTGGCAGTTTTCCGGTCTTGGTGGCTTAGCTGATCTTTCCATATACCTGTGCACAGCTGCAGGCTCGGCTAGCAATGATGGCACAGGAGGAAGATCCTCACGGATCTCCAGCTGTGGGAAGCTTAACTCACCAGGGAGGGGCCCAGCAGCTGGCCCCAAAATCCGTCACCCCACAATTACGCTGAGACCACCTTGCCTGTGTGCTACACTCTTCAGTGAGTCCCCTGGTGTGGATACTAAGGCAGGCTACCGTCCCCGGGAACCATGGGCATTACCGCTCTCACAGTCCGCTCTGGATGGGCGCATTCTCACAGTGGGCTCTGGGAGTCCCAGGGGTAAACTTTCCGTGTCCAATTTTCCAGCATCTCATCAACCACACCCAGAATCTGTGGAAGAAACGTGTTCCTGGGCCTGGAGACGGACAAAAGTTCTCTTGTATCTGTGTTTGCAGACTATCGACCACAGAGCCTCTCAGAGATGCGTTTGCAAGGACACTCGGTACGTAATTCATTGACTCATTCGCATACATCTACCTAACGTCCACCCTAGGCCAGGCATGGTGCCAGGTGTTGGGAACTTAACTGCACCCAAACTGGCAAGTTCTGTGTGTTCGTGGAAACTATATTCTAGCGGAGAAAAGCAAATAAACAAGCAAAAGAGGATGCAGAGGATGCAGAGAACCCAAATGTGGTCCCGGGATAGTGAGCCGAGGGGGAGGAGCAACCGCGCGAGCATTCCAGACCAAGGGAACAGACAAGGCAAAGGCCCGGAGGTGGGAAGGCAGGGAAAGGAAAGCAGGGCGCTTCCGGGAGGTGGGAAGGAGGAGCATGTGTGGGACCAGGGCACGGAGGTCAGCCAGTCTCGGAACGCAAAGGGTTTCCTACACGGGGGACTGGGGTCCTCATTCAGACCTGCCAGCTCGCCGACCCTCACGGCGCATCAGGTCCTCCCCTCGCTTCATTGTCTTTCTGACCTAACTCTCTGACCTCCCACTCTGAGCTCAGCAAAGGCAGGACCGATTTTGTTTTATTACTCTGATATCCCAAGTGCATTGTGGAGTTTGATACACAGCAGGTCCTGGAAATCTAGGGTGGTGACTATATATGTCCGCGCCTTGGTTTTCCTCTCCCCTCTTGGGCTAGGAACCGATTGTAAAACTCCTCCAAGAAGACGGGAAGCAGGCTGTGATTTGGGGTCCCCAGGCCCTAATACAGAATGTGCTAGAGGCAGGACAAGGACCAGGGCCCATCTGGCTCCCAAGGCTAAGAGGGGAGAAGTATTTACTGACCCCAGGACTGTGTCTTGCCCCCGATCCCCAGTCACCCTGCCAGGCACAAAGCAGGACTTGACAAACAACTGGGAAGTGGGACTTGGCGTATAAGCACACAGACACACAGATACGCAAAACCCACAGTCCAGGAGATGCCCCGGCTCAGTAGAGATGGCTACGGTCAGCAGACTGCTTGATGGGGGGTTAGTACGCTAGGAGTATTACTGTTATTTATTAGTAATTAATTTGAACTGCTTTTATCGAGAGGAGAGAGTATCACAGACGATTCTGGAGGTGGGAAGGAACCATAGAGATCCCTTTATATTTGCAAGAATCTCCTCTACCAAGCAAGATTCGGTAGCTAAGCTGGGGGTCTGCTGTGTACATTTGCATTTGAACACTGGCCTGTCTGGGGCTCCCCTAACTCCGCCCACCCGTCCAGAGATTTGCAGAGCCCCGCCCCCTTGAGCACCCCCCACCCCAGCTCAATAAGGAAACGTGGCGTTCAAATCGTTCTTCCCCAGGCCAATCCTCTTGGCCGAATCACTTCTAACCTGACTTTTATCTTTGTCTCTCCCAGGGGAGGGCATTCCCCTTGGTCAAGATGGATTCTTGAGGTCAAGATGGATTCCCCTTGACCTCCAAGGCAAGGGCCATGCATCTCATCTCTGCACACTCAGCAGACAGGACGATTGCTGGCGTGTAGAAGGTGTTCAGACACATTGCTGAAGGGTTAACAAACCACGGCATTCAAGATATCAATGGGAGCTTGACGTGCAGCATCCTCAGTCCATGGGCCGGGCGCTATCTTTACATTTTAGGATCAATGAGATCAGGATGCATCTTACAATCCCTGTGGCCAGTGGCATTGGCCACTCCTGCTTGTGCAGGTCAAAGTTTATGGAATATGGGTGAGCGGTTCAAAAGCAAATCCCTTAGACAACAGTGGCGCACTCTTAAGAAATTGTGACATTCGCTTCTCGGCCTTTCGGCTAAGATCAAGTGTAGAAATTGTGACATATGGTAGACAGAATAATGCCCCCCCCACCACCACCACCAAAGATGTCCACATGTGACTCTCTGGAACATGAGAATATGTTACCTTCCATGGCAAAAGGAACTTTGCAGTTATGATTAAGCTAAGGATCTTGAGATGGGAAGATTATTTGGATGGTCTGGGTGAGCCCAATGTAATCACAAGGGTCCGTAAGTATGAATGGGAGGCAGGAAGGTCAGAATGAGAGAAGCAACTACAACCACAGAAACAGGGGTCGGGGTGTTGTGGTCATGAGTCAAGGAATATGGCGGTCTCTAAAATGGGAAAAAGCAAGGTAAGAGAGTCCTCCTTAGAGTTGCCTGAAGGAACACAGCCCAGCTGACACCTTGTTGCTAGCCCAGGGAGACTGTTTTCAGACTTCTGACCTCCAGTGCTGTAGGGCAATAAATTCATTTTGTTTAGGCCACTAAGTTTGTGGTAGTTTATTACAGCATCTTAAGAAACCAATATGGCGCATCTCAACATTTACCAACCATCACAGTCACAGTGGACTCAGGGAAGGCTCATCAATGAAAGATAAAACTAAGGGGTGAACGTTTGAGGAAAAGCAGGTATGTCTACAGTCTCCAAGTATCTGTCCACAAGATGTTTATTAGTTACAGAGGGGAAAATAATTGCTTGACAGCAGACATCACCTTGGCATTTGATCCAAGTTAGCATTACTCCAGGTGGGACAAATGGACATCATGTATCTCCTGATACAATGTGCTGAGACAAACATGCCATCACTTCTGTGGTATCCACACCAAAAACATGTAATCTGAATCTAATCATGAAGAAATGCCAGATAAATGTGAATGGAGGGATATTATACAAAATGACTAGTCTGTACTCTTCAAAAATATCAAGATGGTGGAAGGCACAGGAAGTCTGAGGAATATTCCAGATTACAAGTCCAAAGAGGCATGGCAACTCATTGTAGAACATGGTTCTGAATTGGAATCTGGACCAAAAAATACATATTTTCTAAAATAAATATTTTATTTTATTTTATTCTATATATAGGTTTTCTTTTGTTATGAAAGACTTATGATAAAATGGAGAAATGTGAGTAAGAGCTTTTATGGTAAGTTTACCAAAAAATTCTAAATGCTACAAAAATCCTGTGTCATAGTTCAATTGTTAGCTGTTTTCCTTTCTTGGTGGTACATAAAATAATGATAAATCTTTGAACTGAAAAAAATAAGATAAATAAATGTTCTTAACCCTGAACTTGGTTAAAATGTCTGACCTTGGGTAAGTCAATTGGAGCGTATTTCCCTCATCAATATGCACTGTGCAAAGGTGTCAGGACGATTAAAGCATCTTCATAATGATAATGAGAATGTCAGTAACAGTGACATTTAAGCCAGTGTGTCTATCAGGTGCTGCATTAACTTCCAAATATTAACACAGAGTCCTGTGAAAAATAGATGTCAATAAATGGTAGTGTAGGGGAAGAAAAATAATCCCCCCCCCCCTACCTTTCTGAGTTCTTAGCTGAAACCCTTTGGAATATAAAGACAGATTAACAAGAGAAGAACAAATAGAAGTTCATTAACAGGTATGCCTCGTGTGTCTGTGGGAGATACCCAGGGAGACTAATTCCCCAAGATGGCCCAGGCCACCATCTTAAATGCCATCTTCAGCAAAAGACAAAAGATAGATATGAGGGGGCTGGGTCGGGATGGGGGACAGGTGACAGGTATGGGAGGTAAAGCAAAAGCCTGGTAAACATGGATGAGGTTTTGGGGCCAATTCAGGCTCATCCCTTCTTTACTGATAAGTTTTTCATAATTTAGAGTTGTCCTTCTCTTCCTGGTACAGAGAGGGAGACACCTATGAAGGGAGCTTTCAGATTTCCTTTAGAGATGCAAACGTCCCGTACAAAAGGGCAATTTCTATTCGGCTTTCAGAGCTTCCTCTCTGTCTGCTGTTCTCAAAAATAATCCGCTCAAAAAAATCCTTAAGCCAAGAAGGTATATTTTGGGGTGAATTAGCTTCCCTTCAATGGCTGTCAAATGAGGGTCACAAATGTAATTTGTATTATGATCAGGCTGTGCAGGGGGGAAAAATGTGCTTTGCTTATTTAATGTGGAATGACCTGAATTTTTCTTCTGAGCTCTCTCCCCACCCCCTGGTTATCAGGCCAAAATATTATTCACATCTTACTTAGAGTTTTCATGGATCTGAGCCTTCAACCAGTGTCCCAGTCTTTCCTGGGTAGCCGTTCTCTTGCCTGGCCCCTTTCTGCCCCTGCAGGCTCCCCAAGGTGATGTCTGGTGAGTGAGGGGGAGAGGAGCACACCATCCCAGAAGTGCTGGGGGGGGGCGGGTAGAGACTGAACTCTTGTGTCCCCTCACATTCATATGCTGAAACTTAATCTCCAATGTGATGGGTTTTGGAGGTGCGGTCTTTGGGGGAGGTGATTAGGTCACGAGGGTGCAGCTGTCAAGAATGGGACTAGTGCCCTTAGGGAAGGGACCCCAGAGAGATCCCTGGCCCCTTTTGCCACATGAGGACACAGCAGGAAGACAGCAGACCTTGAACGGGAAGTTGGCTCTCTCTGAATACCCAACCTGCTCATACCTTGATTTGTGAGAATCAAATTGTGTGGTTTATGAGCCCCCCGATATTCTGTTCTAGCAGCCCTAGTGGACTGAGATGGGGGTAGAGGCCCCCACCTGTCCTGAGCCCATGGAGGTGCCCCTGGCATCGGTGCGGGGACCTCCAAGGTCTCTAGCATCAAAGCTTCTGGGGGCCAGGGCTTGTTCAAGGAGGGTCAGGGTTGTTCTGCACTGCCCATGGCTGCCCTCCACCAGCCAGCCCACTGACCTATGTTGCCCCTGAGTGTCACCTCGCCTTGTCCAGCACAGGCTCCTAGTGGTGCCACTCAGGAGAGAGCTAAAACTCGGGGTGCCCCTTAGCTGACCCTCTTGGCCCCTTTCTGAATGTGGATCAGCTTCCTCTCCCCGATGGACCTCCTCGGGGATCCAACAGCCTTCCCCCTCTGCCGGCCTTGGGCCCAGAAATTATAATCAGAAAAGCGGATTCTGACCCCTTTGCCCTCCACCTACTCATACCTCCTTCCTTCTATCCCACAGTCCTCCAGGGTCGGCTGCCTTCTATGTCCTACTTCCGCTGCCCATCCTTGCTCCCTGACTGCATTCTGCCTGCAGGCCTGGCCCCTCCCACACAGACCACTGGGGACCTGGACACTCTCCCGGCTTTGCCCTTGATATGCTAATGAGGGAGATAGAGGAATCCTTGCACATCTTCTCTCCTCAGAGCTTTCAAAACCGGATTGCAAAGCCTCTTCTGCCTGGGAGCAATTAGCCTCCTGGCTCCCCTGGAGGGAGCAGCTACCAGGAAACTGTCTGAAAGAAGGAAGTGAAAATGCATTCGTTTACATTTACAAGAAGATTATCCTTGGGACACTCTTATAATAACTCTGGCCCTGGGAGTGGAGGTGAGCTCTCCAGAGCTCCAGAATGAATTTCAGGCAGAGCATTGCATTCATCTTCTTATTCGTGGTAAAATCTCAAGGACATCTCGAGGACAGCAAGATATGAAGGAAAATCCCGAGCTGGGGCCCACCTTGAACTCTCAGGAGCTCAGCATCTCCTCTGATTATGAAATTCAAGGTTTCGAAGGGATCACCTGCAGGGGCTTTAAACTCAGAGGTTCTGACTAGAGGTTCTAACTCATCTATGTCACATTCCGATTGAAGCTGTCAAATATAATCAAAATTCAAGCAATTTTCACATTCCAGGGTCCTTAAGGAGGTGGCCTCCCAGGTTCTGCCCAGCTTGGCTCCCTGCAGGGCTTTGGGATGCCTGATCCATCTGACCCGGAGGAAGAGGGGAGGGCTCAGAGGCAGGAAGCTATCGAGCAGGTGGACATAAGTACAGAACCGGCTGCAGGGAAACAATGGGGAGCAAGGAAATATGGAGCAAGACGAAGGGACTTGAGGAACGCTGTGAGGCTGCTCCAGAAAACCTAGCACAGAACCACCTACTCTGGTCCATTCCTACCCTAGACAGGCCGGGGGCATGGCGGTTCTCCCCCATCTGCCAAGATGGCCTCCTCCATGGTCTTCCTGCCCCACTCTGGGTCCCTCTACGCCCTCACTCGGCAGCAGGAAGCCCGCCACCCTCTGCTCCCCACTGGCCAGGATAGAGACCAGGCCTGTGTGGTCTGGCCCACTGGTCCTCAGCTCTGACTGCTACGGAACCGCATGAGACTTCTGGACACGAGGGACTCCATTTTCGGAGAAAAGCTCCATCTCCCTTTTTAAAACCAGTGGGGGCTCAGGAACTCTTGAATTGGCAAAAAAAGACCTTTGGACGGGGTCAGAAGTGGCAACTGTTTTACAGGCAGCTGCTCATGAGCCAACACGACGAATGGCACCCCGACCATAAAACTGTTGCCGTGAACTTTCTGAGGACAGAATCGTGGACTCGGGCGTACGAGGAATGGTCTGTGTGCCACACCAATAGAATGACAGTCCACGTGAAACCAAAGCAGCTCAGCTTCTTAGTACTAACTGACCTCTTTTCCCCTTTCATCCCAGACATGTAACTGTACCCCCTTCCTCTTTCTCATCAACACCCCGAGCTTGCACCCCGCAGGCCAGACACTAGTTGCGTTTCTACCTGAATCTGTGCCCTCTCGATTGCAATTCTTTGATCCCAAATAAACTCTGGTTTGCCTCTCACTGGGGCTCTTTATTTTCAGGTCAATACTGCAGGTAAGACTCCTGCGGGCCCTGTCCCAAGAGATTCTGACCCCGCTAGGGTGGGGCAGTTCGAACATGCAGCGAGGATGGAGAACCCCTCATTTGGCCCTGTCAACATCTCCAAGCTGGTTTCATGCCACTCCCACCCCTGCTCATTGTTTTTGTGGCATGGCACACTGTCCGGGTCCCTAGCACCTCTCATCAGTCCTCGCCTTCCCCTCTGACCGCTTGTCCTTGCTCATCTCTGATGCCCAGAAGTCCTCCTCACTCATCAGACCTCAGCTCAACCCTCCCCGGGGAAGCCTTCCCACCCTGCAAGGCTGCAACATGTCACTATCCTTCATGCTGTATCCCTCAAGGTCCACTTAGGGAAACAGAGACCGCTCTGGGTGCTTTGCATAGAAGGAGTTCAAATATGGGAATCGGCTACACAGGTGGTAGAAATGCTAAGGAGCCTGAACAGGGGATGGTATAGGCCTAGCAGGGAGCTGCTACTGCACTTGAGGCCAAACGACTAACAGGTGTGCCCCAGATGCCAGAAGCTGGGGCAGGCCGGCGGGAGCTATATTGCAGGGAGAGCTGCCTACTGGCATCGAGAACCACGGAGGGAGGGTGTGTCTGACAAGGAACAGAGGCAAGGAGATGCTGCTGCTGGAGGAGATGCCACCCGAAGGCCAGAGAAAAAGAAAGAAAAAGAAAGAAAAGACCCTGGCTCCTACCCTCCTCCCACCTTCCAGTTTCCCCCCAGTACCTCCCATTGGCTCAAACTGCCAAGAACCCAAATAGCAAGAGAGCTTAGGAAATTTAAATTGATACCAAACAAAGCAGATGGTCTAGTCATCTATTGTTGTATCAAACCACCACGAAACTTAGTGATTTAAAGCTATTATTCTCACTCATATTTCGGGGGTTGGTTTGGCTCAGCTGAGACGCGGTCACTTGGGCTCTCTTACGCAGTTTGAGTCAGACGGTAGCTGGGCTGCGCTTACCTCTACAGGCTGAATCAGGCGAGGTGTCCAAGATGGCAGACTTGCAGAATCCTCCATACGGCCATTCAATGGCTCTGGGGCCGGCTCACAGCATAAAGGCTGGACTCCCAAAAGGAGTATATCAGGAGCCAGCTGTCCAAGGTGCCCAGCAGCAAGCGTAGGCTTCTTATGACCAAGCCTTGGATCCAAACTCTGCTGAATCAATTGGTCAAAGCACAAGTGGGACTCACAGGGTTAGAAGAATAGCCTCTGCTCACCAATGGGAAAATAGTTTGAGCACACAGCGGGAAAGAGAAGTAATGGTGACCGTCTTTGGAGGCAAGCTGTCACCATCCAGTCTGCAGTCAGTGCATGTCCCTTTCACAAGCAAATTGTATTCATCCCCTGCCAAGATGACCTGTCATCCGTTATGAATTTGGGTTCAGGCTCAAGGTCTAGGACCCCACCATATAAATCAGGTCCAGGTGCAGAGGAGGCTCACTACTGTCTGAATGTTTGTGTCCCTTCAAAATTCAGGTGTTGAAATCTTAACCCCCAAAGATGATTATATGTGGAGGTAGGGCCTTTGGGAGGTGCCTAAGTCACGAAGGTAGAACCCTCATGAATGGGACTAGTACCTTTATAAAAGAAGCCCCAGACAGATCCATCACCCCTTCTGCCATGTGAGGACAAGCGAGAAGTTATCAGCTATGAACCAAGGAGAGAACCTCCCCCAGAATGGAACCCTGCTGCTGCCTTGATCTTGGACTTCCCAACCTCCAGAACTGTGGGCAGTACCTTTTGGGTGTTTATAAGTCCCCCAGTCTGTGGTATTTTGTTCCAGTAGCCCAAGCAGATTGACAAGGCTCCTTTGGTGCCACTACTCAAGTAATGTTCCTTGCAATCTAAAGACCCGAAAATTAGAGAGACAATTGTGTCTCCCTTCATATTCCCACTCCCAGCAGACAGTGGTTGGACAGGCAGAGGGTACTTGTAAAGACACTCCCAATCAAGAGGGATGGGGAATATAAAGCTTTGGGGGAACTGGAAATACATAGGGGCCCCTGGTCCGTAGCCATTCTGAAATGCAGCTGGGTACACACCCCCAGGGCCCAATGAAACCCCAGTCCTACTCCCTGGGGGTGCTCCTCCATGACTCTGGACCCTTGGTTCAGCTCGGGTGCTGCCCACCCCACCCCAGTATGCACAGAGAGCCAGCAGGGGCTGCCAGGGGGCTCCTCACTCAGCCTCACCCCTGCCCACCTCCCCCCACGTCCACAACTGGCCCATCTTTGTGCCTTGGAACCGACCCCAGAAAGGAATCTGAACAAGGTCGGGTCTCGAGGGAAGCCAGGTGGGCATATTGCCCATGTGGAGAGAGGGAGAGGTGAGAAAGTCAAAGGTGGTAATATCCAAATAAGGACTCCTTACTACTCCACATTAGTTGTCATTATTTATCTATCTCTGGGGCCCGGAGGAAACCAGGCCCATCCTGGGTACTCAGAAAGGAGCAGGAAGAGAGTAGTCCCCCTATTTCTTGGCTCCTGAGATTTACTACCTCATGTAATCTTACAATAGCCCAGAAGGAAGCGTGTGCGATCTCTGCCTTTTGAGGAGGCACAGGGAACTCAAGGGACCTGTCCCCAGTCACAGAGCGGATTAGTGACAACACTTAGATTTGACTGGCAGCCCATGTGTATTCTTTCCACAACAAGCTTATAGGACGAAGAAAGGTGAAAAGCAATGGGAGGCTGTGGATTAGAGCACGGGCTTGGGTCCTGGAGTCAAATCCTGAGTCTGCCATTCTATGCAGTGGAGTGTCTGAAAGAGGATATGTGCCCAAACCGCCTTGCCTCTGAACGTGCCCATATAACTTCAAGGTGGCTAGTGAGAAGTAGGCAAAGTGTGGAGTGTGACTTCCATCAAGTCTTTTAAGATAAGCAGGTGCTCCTTTCTGGGTGCCTTCCCCGATCCTCCTGTTGGAAAGTGGCTGCAATGAGGGGAGCTTTGGCAGCCACTTTGAAACATGAGGAACAGCATTACACTCAAAAGACTAGAATCAGACAACACAGAGAACTTTGAGACTTCCCACACAAGCCCTAAACCTTTTTACACAAGGGAAAAATAAACCTCCATCTTGCTTAAACCACTAATTGTATATTTTTTAAAGCAGTTGAATATAATCCTAATACTTAATCTCTCTGAACCTCGGTTATCTATCTAGAATACATGGATCATGTGAGCCACATCACAGACTCATAGGAGGGTTAAATGGCAGCTAACACTTATTGAGCACCTACTACATACATACCAAGCACTTTTCTAAGCATTTTACTTAGAAATGCTTACTTTTCTAAGCATTTTATGTGCTAACACATAAAATCCTCAAAACAAACCCTCATGGCAGTGGGGGGTGGGTATTATTATTACTATTACTAATAATTACTAATACTAATTACTATTATTACTATTACCGAGGCTCAAAGAGTGCATTAGTTAATTTAGGATCAGCTATGCATGACAGAAACCCAGGTGAAGGATGACAATGGTGTTTCTCTCATGTCACAGCACAGCGGTCAGGGGACTGGGACATGTGTGAAGGCTCTGCTCCTGGAGGTTATTGTAGCTCACCATGCTGTTTTCTCTGCATGGTGGCCTCACCTTCAGGTTCCACACTGGTAGCACCATGACCTAGGCAGAATGACAGAAGGGAATTTTTTTTTCAAGATTTTATTTATTTATTTGAGAGAGAGAGAGAGAGAGAGAAAGAGAGCACAAGCAGGGACAGTAGCTGAGGGAGAGGGAAAAGCATACTCCCCACTGAGCAAGGAGCCCTATCCCAGGATCCCGGGATCATGACGGGAGCCAAAGGCAGGCACTTCACTGACTGAGCCACCCAGACGTCCCCTGATGGAAGGGATTTTTAAAAATTAGAGAGAGGGGCTGTCTCTGAAGGAAGACTTCCCAGAAACTAACACATGACATTTTCCCTTGGATCGCGTTGACCAGAATGTAGCCACAAGGTCACAGCTGCTACTAGAGAGCTGGAAAATGGGGCTCTGTTCTGGAATGTCACCTTCCTGGCTGAAAACTCAGCTGCTCTGGAAAGGGAGAGGATGGATATTGGAGGACTAGCTTCGTCAGGATTGTCGGAAACAGAACCAGTAGGATAGAGAGGTAGACAGACAGACAGAAAGTTATTACGGGATTTGGCTCAGATGATTAGGGCTGACCAGTCTCATGCTCTGCCCTCTGCAGGCTGAGGCCCGAGAAAGGTGACGTGATTCAGCTGGAGTCTGAAGGCCAGAGGACGGGGTGGGGGGGCGGCGACGGTGTAAAGCCCAGTCCGAGCCCACGTGGCACACAGCCACGCCCTTTGTTGGATTTGTGGCTGCTTTTGCCCCACAACACCAGGGGCGGCTAGTTGCCATAGAGACTACTCGGGCTGGCAAAGCCGCAAACATTTACCCTTTACCAAAAGAGTGTCCACCCCCTGCACGTGGTAGGTCACTTTAAACAAGATGAAGCACAAAAGATGCTTGGCATGGTTTCAGAGCAAGAATTCTCAAACACTGGTAATTGTGTTGCTGTCGTGGTTACAGCCGGTAGTATCGGGACTGGGGTTGGGATCAGCATCCCCATCAGGGCGGAATCGGTACCAGAATCTCGCAGAAGGAGAAGCAGAAATCCCAGAGCGGGTATGGATGCAGAGGTGAGGCTGGCGGGGAGATGAGCAAGCCCTCCCGGGGTGGGCAGAAGTGTTCCCCCATCCAACGCCTCCCCAGGGGTGAGGTCGCTCTCAGAAGGTGGAAGAGGAACCGCTCCCCGCCCCACGGAGCCAGAGCTGCTCTGTCCTCTGCAGAGGACAGGCTGAGACTGCGGCCATGAGTCACCCCCCCCCGGATGTGTGTAGGTGAGCAAAAGTTAAACAGAGCATCTGTTGACAGAATGATTCTGAAGTTCACTAGGAGGAGGAAGCGAGAAAAAATATCCAAGAAAAGTTTGGAAGAGAGAAAAGGAAAACATGGAAGACGAGAGATCCTCTGCCCAGAGTTTTCCACCCTCCTACCGCCCCCCCTCCTCACCCAGCCCCAGGAGGCGGAGACTGTGGGGGGGGGGGGTAGAGTGTGAAGGCTGAGTTCAGAGCTAACAAAGGATCTCGAGGAGGAGAGATTTACATGCATCTGTACCTGTATCTCCACCTGTGCCTAGAAATGGTCAGGGAAGGCATTAACGTAAGTTGTTTCTAGCAGATCCTAGACCCTTTGAATCCCCTCCAAGGCCGCAGAAACCCCAGTCCCCTGGGAGATGCTATGAGAGGGACTAGTGATTATCCCAAATGGCTGAGCACTGGTCTCCTGCTGGTGGAACTGGGACATCTATCAAAAATGCTTGATTAGGAGACATGCGCTGTTTGGGAAATGTTACTGTATTCATAACAACACACACACACACACCCCCGACTTACATACACATGGGCTCTTTAATGCCCAGGGCCAAGAAGATCTGCCTACATTCAGCAAGAAGCTTCATGATCCCAAACCTGAGCCACGCATAGTAAATTCTAAGCCTCTTCTTCTCCCTGCTGTTTATGACTCAGAGGCTTAGAGACTCTCAGAGTGTCACGTCTGCTATTCGATCCAAAGGGCGGGATGGATCCAAGACCTCAACAACACCTATGCTGATTGGCATTTCCGCGCACCGGGGGGCGGGGGGCAGGGGGGGACTTAGGACTTAGAAGCCCGGGAGTCAGGCCGCCAGCTTCCAAG
>CM052797.1:118744513-118767884 GCA_028533885.1 Nasua narica | reverse complement strand
CTTGATTCCGGGGCCCCAAGATCGTGATCTGAGCCAAAGGCAGACGCTTAACCGACTGAGCCACACAGATGTCCTAGTCCCAGTGTTGTCACCCGCGAGGGGAGAAGGTGGAGGCAGTGCGGGCCTCGGAGCATCTGCTTTCCTGATGAGTTCTAAGGGGAAGGTGCTGGTGGAGGGGGGAGGCTGGGCTGAGCTGCCCCCACTGGGCAGCATGGGTCTGTGTCACCCCCCTCTCAGGTCGGGGGTGCCCCAGGGACCCGAGGCCAAGTGCCTGGCATGACGTAGGCCATTTATCATGGCAGCCGGGTACGTGCCCTTCTCTTCCGTTTGGGCTCCATCCCGTTTCCAGCTCCCTCTGCCCACGGCACCCTCATCGACCACATTTCGGCCCCTCGCTCGGCCCTGAGCCTCCCCGATCAGGCTCTAGTTCAGCTCCCCATTTTTGATTCCACAAGTCTCGCCAGTCTCCTGCTAACGTGTCGGTCTCCCAGACTCAGGGCTTCCGACCCGGGTTCCCTCTGAGCCCATGATCTGTCCTGCCCTCGGCTTTATTCCTGCGCCTTGGCCTGGCTTGTCTGTCATCAAGGCCCAAATGTCATTTCTCTTGCTGCCATCATTTGTGGGAACCACACAGGACGCTGGAAACGAAAGCTGGGCAGTTTCCTTTCGCTTTCTCTCATCCTGCGGACTAGCCCCGTGCTCACTCCTGCAGCTGCCCCTGGCCACCCTGACCCCCGGCCTCCCCCCGCCCCCTGGGAGGGCTTCCCCCCTACCCTCCCTGGCCAGGGTCACCTGCCGGAAGCTCCGAAATAGTCGTGTAGCGATTAGCCCCATTGTTAGCCCTTGTGATTTAATAAAAAAGTGTGTGCGTGCCGGCATGTGTAGCTCATTAATTTAGTCTTTTGATAACTATGGGTTTTTTTTTAATATTTTATTTATCTATTTATTTATTTAGAGAGCAAGCTCAAGGAGAAGGGCAGAGGGAGAGGAAGAGAGAGGATCTGAAGCAGGTTCCCCGCTGATAGCTGAGCCCCACGCGGGGCTCGATCTCATGACCCTGAGATGGCGACCTGAGCCGAAACTAAGAGTCCCACGTTCAACACACTGAGTGAGCCAATCCAGGTCCCCTGCTAACTATGTTTTCAGACGATTGGTCTCCTTTGTGATTCTTTGCACTGTACTGTTGGCATTTCAAGCCTTTATTCAGAGAAAGCCCACAGAAGTTTAGAGCTGCGCCCCTTCCCTCAAAACCCCCACCCGGGCCTGGGCTCATTCATCTCTGGCCCACATGTGCGCTCAGTGTGCAGCTTCTCTCTCATGAGCTTCTTTTTTAATTTTTAAAAAAAGATTTTGTTTATTTGAGACAGACACAGCCAGTGAGCACAAGCACGGGGCAGGAGACACCCCGCTGAGCAAGGAGCCCGACGTGGGGCTCGATCCTAGAACCCTGAGATCATGACCTGAGCCAAAGGCAAACACTTAACTGACCGGGCCATCCCGGCGCCTGTCCCCCAGGATCTTCTTGAGGCAGGCCTGCTGCAAGCTTGCATTGAGTTCCCGTGCGTGTCACTCACCGGGAATGAAATGGGTGCAAAACAGGCCAAGACGCCGCTGTCTCCTGACCTCTGCCTGGGGCTCGCCAAGCCCAGCCTAGTGAGGTCCCTCGGCAGAGGCCAATCTGGGGGTCCGAGGCCCACCTGAGCCCCGCCCCACCCCACTGCACCCCAAGTGTCCCATTTAGTGCACCTCGGGGTCTCCAAACCACGCTGCCTCACAGGCCCTGGGCATTTGCCCCCAGAAGGGTTCTCCCAAGCCTCTCGGGCCTTAGGCGATGCAGACAGTGCTTCGGGGCCGTCCTGCCCCTCAGAAACTCAGAGAGACTCCTTTCTGCCCCTCCCCTGCCTTGCTTTGTAAAGTTACCAAAAAGCTGAGCTTTCTGGAAGCCAATCAAGTCCCACTCTAGACGGGAGATTAAAGACACAATGAACCAATTTAAGCGCCCACACATTCTAATGGGCTTTACAATCGAGCATTCAAAGGCAGGGAGTGGCTTCAGGGAACATATTAAATTGTTAGAAAAAAAATCCAAACAGCTATAAAAGGAAAACAAGAGGATGGGACCCTGAGCTCCAAACTGCAGGCCCAGGTCCCCCTTGCGGACAGTCTGCTCCTGCCTAGAAGGCCGGTCCCCTGCCCTCTGGGGACAGAGCCCAGCCCTTTCGAGTCCTGGGGGTGGGGGTAGGGGTTTGGTGGGGGTGGGGGTGAGGTCCTCAGTCAAGGATTGTTGAGCCACAGGCTGGTGATCAAGAAGACAGGCCCGACACACAGTTCAACTGGGTTAAGAAACTGTTACTGTTGTTTTTAATTTTTATTTTTAAAGGGATGGTTCCTCTTTCTAGAAAATTCACAAAGTGCCTGTGGAAAAACAAGGAAACCCAAGCTTCCAACTGTGTGTTTCCACTATCCACAGGCCAACCGTCTTTAACCAGAGCGGCCTCCAAGGACGCTGTGCCAGGAAAAGAGAGGCCTGAGGTCACGTGGGGTGTGGCTTCGGCCACTGCGGGCCACACCCCTGGCAGTCAGTCACTGTGGACGCGTCCCGGCTGGACTGCCCAGCCTTTCCCCAGGAGCATGGTTTTTTGTGGCTCTGTTTGCTTTTAGTGTAGAGTCCTGACTACTAAATATACAATTCTGCCTCATTTTTTGGTATCATTATATTGTAAGAATTCTCCACCATCCATTCATTTTAAGCGTACCTTTTGTGGGCTGCATAATATCCTGAAATGGGGGGAACTGTACTTCCCTTAACTAATTCCCCGCTCTTGGGCTTTTGGGTTGTTTCCAGTTTTGCTTCGTTTGCTGTTTTAATCAACGCTACCTACATTCATTTTTTTGGTGCCTTCAACTTTATGCCCGTTCTGGGCTGTTTCAGGATTGGGAGAGGGCTGACCCTGTGCAAGGCGTTATGGGAGGTCGGGGATAAGTTGCACACAGTCCCTTCACATAAGATGCAGATATAAGTAACTTTAATCCGAAGTCTGTTATCGTTCCGTAAGCAGATGACTAGCACTGGAATACAGAAGAGTTTTGCCTGGGCTTCATGGGATTCTAAGAAAGTTACGGGCGAAAGTCTGAGCCCTGGTGTCTGAAGTCTGAGCCCTGGTGTCTACAGCTGAAAAGTGGGGGCGAGGGGCTGGAGGGCAGCGTAGGGGAGGGCTGGTTTAGCTGGGGGGATCCAGGCCTTAGGGCTTCCCCTAAGGCAGCAGAGCAGGTGGGGTCAGTTGAAGGTGCAGGGTCATCTCAAGTGCAAGGTCAGTTGGATGTCCGTGGCTGCCACGAGCTAGGTGGTCTGTGTGGCTCAGTGGAAAAACATCAGTGGCCATCTGCCGTGGACCCAAGTTTGTGGTGACCTAGCAACAAGACTCCCGGCGGATGTGGCTGACCCCAGCCCTGAGATGGTAACATTCTGGTGGGATTCCAGGGCTGGCCTCAGCTCGGCCAATGCCAAGAATTATTTCTCAGGTTGAGACTTCTCGATCCATTGAGATTATGATTCATTATATGTCATGGACAGCTCGGATTGTGCATTTTGGGATTCTCCTTTGGAGGGGCTTCAACCCACAGAGACAGAAGAGGGTTGGTCCTGAGTCCCCAGCTCGGGTGAGCGGGAGCCAGGGAAGCTGGGAGGCCAGGGAGAATTTTTGCCAGCCCAGCGTCCCAGGCCTGCTCTGCCCACTCGGCCACAGGAGAGACCCGGTCTCCTCCATGGTCCTTTGGAGGACTGTGCAGCCGAGTGGGAGCACCAGGAGGGGCGCTAGGGGGGTGTGGCTCTGTCCCCGGCGTCGGTTCCCCCTCCACACCAGCCTGATCTCATGTGGTCCCGCCTTCAGCCCCTGCAGGTGCCATGACTCAGCCGCCCCAGGAGGACTTCGACAGGAGCGTGGAGGACGCCCGGGAGTGGATGAAGGCCGTGCAGGAGCGACTGCAGGTCAACGACAACACCCAGGGGCCCCGGGCGGCCCTGGAGGCCAGGCTGCGGGAGACCGAGGTATGTAGAGGCCGTGGCTTCCGTGGCCTCGTGGCCTCGGCCGTGTCCCTCCCCCTTCAGGCCTCCGGTTTCCAGGCTGATAAACGGCAGGGGTGTGTCTCAAACTCTGATGTGCTAGAATCTCCCGGGGATTTGGGTTTGAGTGCAGATTCTGATCCGGGAGGTCAGGTGGCATTGCTAAGGGGCTCCGGGTGACACACTGCTGCTGGTCCTGGGACCACGCTTTCTCAGTGGCCCTCTGGTTCCTCTGTGCCAGCAGAAGCTCCATGCGGCCAGGTGGGTCCCCAGCGTCCTCCTGTGTCCCTGAGCCGAACCTCGCTGCCGGGTCTGGGTGGGTCCAGATCGGTCTTCAGGAGGGTGGGGAAGGGGTTCTGCCCAGCGAGAAGTGACCCCAGGGCCAGGGTCTGGCCTTGCTCCCCACCAGGCAGGGCTCAGGGCCTGTGATGTTGTGCCCGCTGGAAGTGCTGGTGCCCGGGGCCTCGCACTGTGCTGTCCCCATGCGCAGGTGTCTGCTCCAGGCCCGGGGACAAGGCGGAACACTGGCATCAATCAGAGACCTGGTTAGAGTCTCCATGCTGCTGCCAACGTGCCGTGTGACCTTGGCCAAGTCCCTCTCCCTCTCTGGGCCTCAGTTTCCCATCTGTGAGCAAAGCCGCGACGCACACATCTCTCAGGTCACATCCATCGGGATATTCCACAATTCTAACTTGTCACCTAGCAACGGTCGCTTTTAAGGGAAGCTGACCTTCTCCAACACAAACTGATCTCCCACCCAGGCTAGAGGTGGGGCTGACCCCACATCCGGGGTCCTGGGTTGCTTTCTTTTTTTCGTGCTGTATTTCTGATTTCACGCGTCTTCCTGAAACTATCTAATGCTCTTTTCAGAAATGGACAGTCAAAATGGAGAAATTTGTATCACCTTTGTAGGGCGGATCATTTAAGGTTCAACACAACATGATGAAGGAGGAGCCGTTGTCTGCCTTTTACATATGGGGCAGCTGAGGCCTAGGTCATGTGACTTGTCCACGTTGGAATGGTCTCTGGGGCGACATTCCATCCTGGAGTTTGAATCTTCGGAGTCCTTGTCGGATGAGCTTTCTGCCTCCCCGCAGCGTCCTGTGCCCCTCCGATGACCAGACACGGGCACTCATAATAAAATTGTGCCCCGCAGGAGAAGGCAGGACGTTCTGGTTTCTCAGACGTTCTGTTTCATAGGACAGCTCACTGGATTTGAGTGAGGCCAGGCTTTGGAGTCTGGACATCTTGGGTTCAAATCCAAGCTCAGCATCTTGCTGGCTGGGTGAGTACCCGCAAGTCATTTGACCCTATTGGGCCTCCGTGTTCTTCCCTTCTAGAAAGGGATGGTGCTAATTATCTCAGAATGGCGCTTCTCACGCCTTCGGTGGCCTGACTCTGCTGGACCGGAGACCTGCCATTTTGAGTCACGTTTCCTTCCCCTAGCTTCCCGTGTGTCAGGCCTCAGACCATGGCCTTGGGACCCCCAGGTGACGGATTCATTCCTGTCCCCTGCCCTCAGGTTGCTCCTGACGCAGGCCCTTGCCGCACACCTTAATTAAACACATCCCTGCTCCGGCAGGGTCGGTGTGGAGGGGCCCGCCTCTCCCACTGGCGGACGTCGCCTGCTTCCTGGGGCCGTAGGAGCACTCCCGCCCTGGGCCACGAGTCCTCCTAGGACAACCAGGAACAAGTGCTTAATGGGGCTGGGTAAGGCCCCCCAACCAAGTGACCATCGTGGCAGGAAGGCGGGACACTTTTAAGTCATATGATCAGACGTTTCCCAATTGGACAGTGAGGTGGGCAGAGAAGCCCGGGCTCTTGGAGAACCCCAAGGCGGTCACGTCCCCCAGCCTGGGAGATCAAGAGAGTTCTCTGGGGACAAGTGACTTTACTGTGGAAGCTCCAATACAGAGGAGGTAGTCAGGTGGGGGGCTGCAGGGGTGAGGGTGGGGAGGAGGAGGCTCCAGGCAGAGGAAGCACACACTCAGAGCCCCAGCGGGGCTGGTGTTGGGGCAGCACCAAGCACCAGGCAGAAGCAGGGAGCAGGGCCGGAGACGTGGTTAGGGGTCAGAGGGGGACAGCCTCTAACACCAAGCCGGGGGGCTTGGATGTCTCTTCTGCAACAGGGGGATGGTGGATTGGAAATTCGGAGGGTCAGGGATTGAAGGGCTCCCCCAGTGGAGAGGAGCTGGCGGCCCGAAGCCCCTTCCCGTGTGAGCCTTGGCTTTCCTCAACAGCAGCATTATTGTGGCCACCAGGGGGGAGCAATCCAATGATGGCCCTCCCGGATCGCTGAGAGAGGGGACGCGACATTCACTCGCAGCCTGTCAGGTCCTGGGGGCGGCCCTCTCCGCTTTCATGTTTAACTTTACGAAGGCCCTATGAATGCAGTTTTATTGTCCCACTTTTCAATAGCAAAATGTGATTTCTGGATACCGTGATGAGCCAAAACTCCAGAAACTGACCTCGTCAGGGCTTGAACCCAGGCGTGAGTCCTGAGCGTCGCCGGCCATCCCCAGGCGGGGCCCTGAGGCCGTGAAGGCAGGCGGGGTCCATCTTACCCCGGGGCTCACGACCTAAAGGGGGACAGGTGTGCCCATAATCCACGCCACACAAGGGTGTCCTGATGTTACTGATGTGATTCTCCTCCTCTAAAACCTTCCACGGCTCCCTATTGCCCACCAAAGAAAACCCAGACTTCACCTGGTGTCAGAGCCCACCCTTCCCTACACGACCCTGCTCTCCGGCCTCACCCCGAGCAAGCGCACGTCCTCTCCTGTTGCAGATAGCCTAGATGTCGCTCAGCAGGCCTCTGGCCTGTGCCCTTGCCTCTACTTGGAATGCCCTTTACTGAGCGTGGCTGTGGGTGAGCTTGTGAAATGAGGCCCCGCAGCTCCACCCCCCGGCCCTCAGCCCCACTCCTGATGCTCTTGGTCCTGGAACCCCATGGCCCCGTATGTACTCGCTGTCTCAGGGTACCACCCATCCCTTTGGACCTCGCACCCGCATACCGGCAGGCCATCACCCTCTGGTGCTCGGAGGTCGGGGCGGTGCGCCGAGGCGGGGGTGGTCCTGAGGACGAGCCCGTGCCCAGCCCAGGGGCTGGCCCTGGAGCCCAGGCGGAGGGATCATGCCCTGGGTGCTCCTCCACTGGCTCTCCCACGGGGCTCGGGCGTGCTCCATTCTGGGCTTTGACATTTCCAAACCAATTTCGCAATAAGAAAGAAAACATTTCACTCCTGCCATCTGGTGAAGGGAGCCGCTAGGGACCTTTCCACCTCCCCAGTCCCTGGGACCTCCCTCTGGGGTCTCGGGGTCTCCCTTGCAGGCCCTCCCCCGCCACCCCCAGCTCGGTGATGCACGTTCCCGGTAATTGTTTGCTGGAGCGGCCAGAGTGTAAGTTCCAATCCAGCGGTGATGCCTCATGGCTCTGCGGCCAGGAGCGAGTCATGTGCCCTCCTGCAAAGTGCAGGGAGGGACCTCGCCCCCCCGTGCCGCTCAAGGAACCCCCTCTGGGAAGGGAGACTGGAGAGAGTGTCGCTCTGGGAACTAGGGCTCTGGCAGGCTGGGGTTCGAATCCCCACGTGGCCGTGGCGCCTTGGGAGTTTCTGGAACACGTGGAACTTTAGCTTGTTGGGGTGGAGGTGGGGGTGGAGGGAACAGGGAGGCGAATGGCTTACTGGGGCCCTTGGCCAAGTGCAGGCCCCCTGGCGGAGCCAGCCCAGTGGTTTCAGTGCAGGGATAGGTGCGTGCCGACCCTCCCCGTGCGTGCTGACCCTCCCCTTCCGTGCCTGAGCCTCCAGGAGCTGGTCCCCCCGGGTCGCCTTCTCATCTCTTTGTCCTCTGGTTCCCAGCCTCCGCGGCCCTGCCCTCGGGAACTCGCCTCTGCTGGGCTGGTTCCTGGCTGGCTTCCAGCTCCACCCTCCCTGCCCGCTGTGGGCGGAGCTCCCTGCCCGCTGTGGGCGGAGACAGGCTGTGTTTCCTAAGACTTGGCTTCCAAGTGCTGGACACACTGTGCCTGAACACATCGTGCTTCTCTACCTCTGCTCAAGCCCCGTCGCAGAAGCTTGCACGTCACCAAGAGCTGGCGCCAAGGCCACCTCCTCGCAAAAGCCTCCTTGGGTTTCCCCACGTCCCTCCTTGGAACTCCAGTTGTTATCTTGTGGTATCTGTGACTCGTTTACAGTCCTCTGCTGTTGGCTGCAGACGCCACCACAGCCTGCAAGCACCTGGCCTTATTTGTTCATCCTGGACACCAGGACCCAACACAGTACCCAGCAGAGTACTGAGAATAGTACTCAGTATGGTACCTAGCATTGTGCCCAGCATAGCACCCAGCACAGTGCTCAATTTAGTAGGAAGCATAGTACTCAACACTGCCCAGCACATGCCCAGCATAATACCCAGCACAGTACTGCACTGAATACCCAGCATAGTACTCAACACAGTACTGAGCATAGTACCCACCATAGTGCCCCACTTAGTACCCAGCACAGTACTGAGCATAGTACCCAGCACAATGCCCAGTATAGTACCCACTACAGTGCCCAGCATAATACCCAGCACAGTGCCCAGCTCAGTACCTAGCACAGTACTGCACATAGTACCCAGCTTAGTACTGAATACTAAGTTCCTGCCTCGTCTTGGCTGCATTGGGGAAAGCTCTGACTAACCCCGTTCCTCCCGCTTTCCTGATCTGGTTGTTGTTCTCTCCCCGGAGGTTTTCCCTCCATCCAACGCCCACCTGACTGTGGCCCTCACTGGCTCCTTCCGAGCAGGGTCATTCTGTGGCCGCGGGTCACGCACCCCTTCCCAGCTGGCCAGTCCCTCCTGCCGAGCACTCCCGGATCTTGCCTGTGATCGGCTATAAAAGAACTTCCCATTAGCCAGAGAGCGTAATCACGACGGCAGTGAAGAAAGGTGAACTCGGCTTCTTAAAAGCTCAGGCCCAGCCTCCGAGCCCCAGGCTGGCGGCAAATATCCCATTGGTCCATATTTCGGTTTGGGGACAGATGTTTCTGCTTCAGGCCGGGAGGGGCTTGGTGTTCTGTCTGCCCGTGGGCCGGGCCAGCGCTCCTCTCTTGGGCAGGGAAGCCACACACTCCCTCCCCTGCGAAGGGCAGGGGTCCGAGGAGGCTGCTGCATCCCCTCCATCCAGCCCGCACCTCTCCGGGCAGGGGAGGCAGGAGAGCGAAGAGCCAGAGGCCTAGAGGAGGTCACACAGTCAGGACACTAGGCTGTGGGAAAGGGCCCGTTGTCCTCCTGGGGACTTTCCAGGCCTGGCTAGCACTCTCTCTCTCTGGGGGTGACAGAGAGACTGGGCTCAGCATCGTCCCTGCCCCCCAGCTGCTGGCTCCCTGGGTTTATGGAGCTGGATTCTGACGGAGCGTCATCTGGGGGGCAGGTATGAGAAGGCCGCTTCCACGGCTGCAGAGAACCATCGCGCGAGGCTCCGGGTTTCTGTGCGTCCCCTGCACCCTTGTCTCTAAAACTGCCATTACCGGGGCACCCCTCTTGCAAGCTCGGGGTGGGGGCTTTCCGTCTACTCCTCAATGCTAGGGGGTCAGAAATCTTGGGTCCTTCATCAAATGAAATCTCATGGGATGGCAAGAGATTCAGCCTGAGCCTCACTGTGGGGCCCCTGCTCCTGAGTGGTGTGAAACGTTCTATGCAGGGATGGATAATCTCGCTCGGCCCAGAACGTTCCTCCGGGGCCCTCGGATCTCTGGTCCATGCTAACCTAATCTTTGTCTTCCACATGGCTGCCTGCTGCTGAGGGGGACCTGGCGTCTCTGTTGGGCTCTTTGGGGTCCTGCTGTATCCCCCTGCTTGGCCGGGCCCCAAAGCAAACAAAACCTCTTTTCCCTCTTGGAGTAGCCCCCTGCTCCCCGCTCTCCCTGCACCACCCACCCTGATGCGCACACACCACAGGGAGCCTGCGGGAGGAGCTGGTTAATGTCACTCTTTGAAAGCACAGAGAGGAGGGCAGGCCCCTGTCATCCTCATCGCCGTCCTCGGTGACCATTCTCCTAGGAGGTGACAAGGGCCGACACCACTGCCCATTTGCACACGTTGGAAAAGGCTCTCGCCTCATAGCTCAAACCATTTACAAAGTATACTAACCCCAGCAATGTTTTAAATAACTCTATTTTTTAAAGTTAATGGTGGAACCCTATGAGGTAGACAAAGCGGGGATAGTTATCGCTATCTCAGGGTGCGAAAGGGAGGCCCAGAATGACCCAGGGACCTGCCCGGGGGGCGGGGGGGGGGGCACACGGCCATCAGTGAAGCAGCATCTGGCTCCCCCCGCCCGGTCCCAGTGGCCACCATAGAGAAGGGCCCGAGAAGGGCAGCCCCCCAGGACTTCACACCAAGAAGGCTGGCGGCCAGCCCCCGGGGAGACGGCGGGCAGCAAAGCTTGAGCGGTAAGCAGATGTGCTGTCAGTGAGCAGGGATCGAAGGTGGGAAAAGACGGTGCTCACAGTGGACTGCTGGTGACTGACCATGGAGTGTGGCCAGGTGGTGTGGCCGGGGCTCTCCCTGCATCAGGGAGTGTGACCGTGACCCTGGGTGGCGTCAGGCTCACATTTCACGGGAGAGTCAAGGTACCACAACGAGGTCACGCACGTAGGAGGGAGTGGCTTCGGAATTGCAATCCAATTGTACTTTTATTACAGAGATCACACTTTAGTGACCAAGGAAGTAAATAACACCAATCAATAAGGAGGAGATCTGCTGTTAATCAGAAGCGTGCTCATCGCTACACATGGTGTGTTAGTCTGGCTTCGCCGAGAGGCCAAGGCCAAGATGAGATTAAAGGCTCAAGATGTTTAGTACTGGGAGTCCTAGCCTCTGCATCGGACAGCAGAAAGAAACAGAAGGCGCCCAAATTGGCAAAGAAGAAATCACTCTCTCACTCATCACAGATGACATGATAATCTATGCAGAAAACCCGAAAGTCTCCAGGAAAAAAAATTGCTAGAACTGCTACAGGAATTCAGCAAAGTCGCAGGATATAAAATCGATGCACAGAAGTCAGCTGCATTTCTGTATACTAACAATGAAGCAGAAGAAACAGAAATCGGGGAGTCGACTCCGTTTATAATTGCACCGAAAACCATAAGATCCCTAGGAATAAACCTAACCAAAGAGGTGAGGGGTCTATACTCTGAAAACTATAGAATACTCATGAACGAAATTGAGGGAGACACAAAGAAATAGAAAAACATTCCATGCTCATGGATTGGAAGAACAAATATTGTGAAAATGTCTGTGCTACCCAGAGCAATGTACACATTCAATGCAATCCCTATCAAAATACCATCAACAATTTTCACAGAACTGGAACAAACAATCTACAGTTTGTATGGAACCAGAAAAGACTACAAATAGCCAAAGTAATGTTGAAAAAGAAAACCAAAGCTGGAGGCATCACAATTCTGGACTTCAAGCTCTATTACAAAGCTATAATCATCAAGACAGTGTGGTACTGGCACAAAAACAGATACATAGATCAATGGAACAGAAGAGAGAGCCCAGAAACGGACCCTCAACTCTATGATCAACTCATCTTCAACAAAGCAGGAAAGAATGTCCAAAGGAAAAAAGACAGTCTCTTCAATAAACGGTGTTGGGAAAATTGGACAGCCACATGCAAAAGAATGAAACTGGACCATTTTCTTCCACCCCACACAAAAATAGACTCAAAGTGGATTAAAGACCTACATGTGAGACAGGAACCCACCAAAATCCAAGAGGAGAACACAGGCAGCAATCTCTGTGACCTCGGCCACAACAACTTCTTGCTAGACATGTCTCCAAAGGCAAGAGAAACAAAGGCAAAACTGAACTACTGGGACTTCATCAAGATAAAAAGCTTCTGCACAGCAAAGGAAACAGTCAACAAGAGTAAAGGCAACCTACAGAAGAACAGAAGATATTTGCAAATGTCTTATCAGAAAAAGGGCTAGTATCCAAAATCTAAAAAGAACTTACCAACTCGACATTCAAAAAAACAAAAAATCCAGTCCAGAAATGGCCAGCAGACTTGCCCAGACATTTCTCTAAAGACATGCAAACGGCCAACAGGCATACGAAAAAACCATGTGCTCAACATCACTCGGCATCAGGGGAATACAAATCAAAACCACAATGAGATACCACCTCCCATTAGTCAGAATGGCTAAAATTAACCACAAATGTTGGAGAGGATGTGGAGAAAGGGGAACCCTCTTACACTGCTGATGGGAATGCAAGCTGGTGCAGCCACTCTGGAGAACAGTGTGGAGGTTCCTCAAAAAGTTACAAATAGATCTACCCTACAACCCAGCAATTGCAGTACTAGGTAATTACCCAGAGGATACAAACGTAATGATCCGAAGGGGCACGTGCACCCCAATGTTTATAGCAGCAATGTCCACAATAGCCAAACTATGGAAAGAGCCCGGATGGCCGTTGACAGATGAATGGATAAAGATGTGGTGGATAGATACAACGGAATACTATGCAGCCACCAAAAAGAATGAAATCTTGCCATTTGCACCAACGTGGATGGAACTAGCAGGTATTAGGCTAAGCAAAATAAGTCAGAGAAAGACAAACACCATATGATTTCATCCATATGTGGAATTTCAGAAACAAAACAGGTGAACATAGGGGAAGGGAAGGAAAAATAAGATGAAAACAGAGAGGGAGACAAGCCATAAGAGAGTCCTAATCATAGGGAACAAACAGGGTTCCTGGAGGCGGGGAGGTGGGGGGATGGGGTAACTGGGTGACGGGCACTAAGGAGGGCACGTGATGTGATGAGCCCTGGAGGTCCTGGGAGGGACCAGCTGAGGGGCCCTGGATTAAGCCCACTCCAGTCAGTCGCGCCGAGAAGCAGATTCTCACGGCCCCACACACTGTGATGTGCACCTTGCATTTTCTCATTTTATACTGAGAAACAACAATAAAAAAAAAAATCCAGGAGCTAGGTGCTATGAATAAGTCCATTTTATAAATGAGAAAACCAAGTCCAGGGTGCCCGGGGTGCTAAAGCCGCTAGTCTGAGCTCACACAGCTGGAAGTGACCAAGCGGGAAAGGGAAGGAAGTTACGCCATCAGACAGCTCTGCGGGGGGCGCGCTCAGCCCCGTAGCTCCCTGCGTCCGGCCTCAGGGCCGCTAGCTGGCTGCCCACGGTCACGGGAGACGGAGGCAGGGGCCACGGTGAGAACCCAGTCCCGCCAGCCTCCAAGTCCCGGCTCTTGCCATCATGCCAGTGTCTTGCCAAGGCTCTGCCCACTTGTACTGTACTTTCTCTGTCTCACCCCCGGAAACTGGCTTTTGTGTCCACGACAGAAACTGGGCCAGCTGGAGCCGGAGGGGCGCGTGAAGGTGGATCTCGTGCTGCGGGCGGCTGAGACCCTCCTGGGCTGCTGCCATGAGGACCAGAAGCCCGAGATCCTGGCACAGCTGAAGGACATCAAAGCCCAGTGGGAGGAGACGGTCACCTACATGATTCACTGTCACAGGTAGGGTGGCTGGGAACCTGCTGGGGACCTTCCTTGTCCCCCACCGCACTGTCCTGGGACCTCCGCCCAGGGGACGTTTCTCCGGTCCTGGGATCGCTGGGAACGGGATGTTCTCTGGGGATTTTGGCCAGCGCCGCCTGCCTCTTTCTAATTATAATCAAGTTTAATGATAACAGACAGTGGGAGCCCATCGTGTTTTGCCAACAATTAGTTCTTAGCAGACTTGCCGAGCATTCATCCTCCAGCAGAATGGCAGAGTGAAAACGGCCAGGATAGCAATTTAGCCTAGATTCTCTGCCTAGACCTGGGAGCCAAGGAGGGACGGGGCGGGGTTGGGTTAGACATACCTGAGATTGTCCCCCTTGCTCTGCTGGTGACTTACTGTGTGGTCTTGGGAAAGTTACTTGACCTCTCTGAGGCTCTTCCCCTGGATAAGGGGTATAATCAAGTGATCCTTGAAGGTGGTCGAGAAGAGGGAAGAGGGTAACAGATGTCAAGGGCAGGCACGGCAGGCCCTCGGTACTTGGGAGCTGACACATCCCCTCCATCTTTATGAAAACGGCGTTTTGAGTGGCTGGGGGGACTCAGCCCAGTGCAGTCTGCTTTGCAAGCCCTACCACTTAGAATTCCAAAGTGGTCTGATGATGGCTGGATAGATGGGGCCATTTCCATGTTACAGATGGGGAAACTGAGGCGGGCGAAGGGGCAGGGGAGACGCAGCCAGCTCGTGGCCCCTCTGAACCCCCACGCAGGCCCCCAGCCCCCTGCCCTCCGGAGCCTGGGACCAGCCCCCCGATACTCCTGCACTCTGGATGGTCTTAGACACGCGCGGTTCACAGCCCCGCGCGCTCTGTCCGCAGCCGCATCGAGTGGGTGTGGCTCCACTGGAGCGAGTACCTGCTGGCTCGAGATGAGTTCTACCGCTGGTTCCAGAAGATGACGGTGGTGCTGGAGGCCCCCGCGGAGCTGCAGGTGGGCCTGAAGGAGAAGCAGTGGCAGCTGAGCCATGCCCAGGTGCTGCTGCACAACGTGGGCAACCGGGCCGTGCTCCTGGACCGGCTGCTGGAGGAGGCGGCGTCCCTGTTCAGCAGGATCGGGGACCCCAGCGTGGACGAAGACGCCCAGAAAAGGATGAAGGCAGAGTACGCTACGGTGAAGGCCAAAGCCCAGGTGCGTGAGGCGGGGCGGGCTCCAGCTTCGCCCCCGCATCCAGTTATCCGCCGCTGTTTACCCGCGCAGCTACGCACTCGCTCCCCGGACACCCATCCCCCCATGTACGCACCGTCTACGGTGCGGCCCCCAACACCTACTCACCCGCCCGCCCCGCGGTGCAGCCATCCGCCCCCCTCCTACCCACTCCCCGTCTGTCTCCCACTAAACTACCCCATCTGCTGTTCGCTACCCCCCACGCATCCCCACCCCCTTACCGCCCCCCCAGCCATCTCTCTGTGTACCCGCGCTCCGCCTGCCTAAGCAAGCTCCTATTCCTTAATCCCCAACCCCTCCCTCCACAGACTACCCCCCCCCCCCCGCCCCGTCTACGCATCAGCCCACCGCCCACTCACCCGGGGAAATCTCCGCTGTCCGCCGCCCACTCCCTCCCTGTCTACCCATCACCCACTTGCCCCCTCACTACCACACACCTGCCTTCCATCCGCTCACCTGCCCGCCCCTCCGCCTCCACCCTCCCATCAGCCTCTGGTGTACCGTCCATACACCCGGGGCCACCGGGGCGGAGCATACCTGTGGTGCTTAGCACGTGCACGTGTCCGTCGGACCGTCGGACTGTGATGCCCGCCTTGGGCCGCCCTCTCTCCTCTGCCCCATCCTCCTTCCCGTCCTTCTCTGCTCTCTTTTGACCTTTCCCCGCATCCTTCTGCCCATTCTTTGCCCGCATCCCCACACCTCATTATATGCTTGACCTTTTTATTCTTAAAAAATTTGATTGATCGATTGATTAAAGGGTGCAAGCAGGGGGAGGGGCAGAGGGAGAGAGAATCTCGACCAGACTCCCCGCTGAGCACGGAGTCCAATGGGCCATATATCCTAGATTTTTAACCAGTCCGTTGAGTTCTCAATTTCAATTATTAGTATTGTTTAAAGAATTCTAATTTATTTATTATTATCTCCACTGTTCTTTCTGTCATCGTGTAAATATTGCCCTCCTTCCAGATATGGGCTCTCTCTGTGAGTTCTAAGTATACACAGTTTGCAGTCTCCATCACGTTCAGGTAGCTGAACTTCCGGAGCCTGGCGCCGCAGGCCGCTGGGTCTCCTGAGAGGGCAGATCATTTCCTTCGGGCCTTCGTAGTTAAAAGCTGTGAGCGTGCCCCAAGCAGGACTGTGTCTGCAGAGCCCCGTGGTTGGGGCCTGGTCCCCGCGTGGCCTGTGTTTGCCTCAGCCAGGATCCCCCGGGAATTCACCTGCATGCTTCCTCTGTTCGTGCCAGTGTGTTCCTGGGGGAGTTCCTCTTTCTAAACTTGAACCCCAGGCCAAAATATGCAAGAGGCTCCTAGCTCCATACTCGGAAAGGTGATTGGTTTTGTTGTTGTTGTTGTTGTTTTTCCCCATTTGTTTTGGTTTTATTTTTACCCCAGAGCCCCAGTGGAAACCCAGACTTCTTCCTCGTATTTTGCATCTGGGGAGATTTTTCTGGTTCTCCCTTAAGGGTTCTGACATTTGGCATTTACCTCTGCCTCCTCTGGGCCCAAAGTCTTAACTTCCTCTTCCAGCCTGAGCAATAAGCCCAGGAAAACCTCAAGCACACCTGTGCGTTTAGCCATCTGTACTCTCTGCTTGTGGTCGACGTGATGTCTCTTCCCTTGCTGTGTGCACACGCGGGTGTGCGTTTAAACAACGCTTTGATAAATTGTATGCAGCGTTTTTGGCTGTCGGTCCTGGGAGGGTATCCAGGCTTTCTAGCCCGCCATGTTGCTGGGTCCTTTCTGATCACAATTTAAGGGCAACAGTCCTATACTGAACAGGGATGCCGAAAACCCTAGCAAGAACAGGGCTCCAGCTCCCGGATGCTTGGGAAGGGACCTGAGTTCAGCCAGGCTCTGCTGCTTTCCCGCTGCGTGTCCTCGGGGCAGCTCCCCCCGCCCCTGGCAGCTCCCCCCACCTGTAGCCAGCGGGGCTGAGGCCTGAATGGGTTCACAGGTGAGCCCTTTGAAAACTGGCAGGCGGCCTCCCAACAGAAAGGACACCTCTACTCGCAATAGCCCTGAGAATAAATAGTGAGCCCAGAGGATCTTGGGACACAGCGGGTGCCGGAGCCCTTTACTGGATGAATGAGAGCCCCGCCCTTCAGCGTGGAGGCACACAATTCCCAAGGCTCAGGAGGAAAGGGACAGGAGGTCTTGGGACAGCCAGAATGGACGGCGGGCCAGGCGGGCAGGGAGCTAGGCTCTCGGACGTGCAGCCAGCGGACCCTCCCCAAGTCCCGGGGGCGGGGGGGCAAGGGCCCTGATTCTCCAGGTCTGCACCTGGGGCCCAGGCAGAGGAGGCGCCAGCCCCCGTGGCCACCCGGCTTGTGACTTTACAGGAAACTGGTGCTGGTATCAATGAGCAGAGAGCCTTTGCGATATGCAGAGGACAGGAAATGGAAAGTCGTTAGGCGTGTGTGTGTGTGTGTGTGTGTACACGTGTGTGTGCACATGCGTGTGGAGGGGGTGTGCCCGGGGCCCTGGGTGAACACCAGTCCGCGTGTAGAAATGATCACTTCAGAGATCCTCATGGTCACTCTGGGGGACCCTCCCCCTCACTGGATCCAAAAGATCATAGAAAGCACGATTCTACTTGGCGATGTCTATCTTTTCTAAGTCTCTCCGTGTCTTTGGCCTCATTGGGTCCTCCCAGCCTTCTCTTGTGGTAGATAGAGCAGGTTTGCCTGGGCCCATTTTGCAGACTTAAAAAAAAAAACAAAATACGTAAGTGGCAGGCCCCACTGTCCCCCTAGAAAGACCCAGAAGGTTCTAGGTGATGCTCGAGGTAGGCTCTACCCTCAGCGGTGCCTCGGGTCCTGGCCCCGCGCCCTTCAGGGAGGAGTGCCTCCGGGTGCCTCCGCGGGTCACGCTGAGAAAGTGGAAGGCAGCAGCCAGTGGGAGGTTCGGAGCCCCTGGAGGAGGGAGCATCGTGCTTCCCGGGGTGTCTAGGAGGCAGACACCAGCTAGCAGGGGCTGTGGGGCAGAAGCTTGGGGTGGGGGCTCTCGTGTTTGCAGGATGAGCTGGTCTTGCGTGGAGAAGTAAATTCAGTTTGACTTTTCCAGCTGTTGGCTGAAGCTCACAGACCCTGGATTTTCGCCTCCCGGCCATCAGAGCCCTGGGAGCTCTATTCCTACTCATGGGGGCCCCTGTCAGCCCGTGCACGGGGAGCTGCGGCCTGTCTCCCCCAGAGCGGGCCGAAGTGGATCAGAGGTGCTGGCCGGGGAGGGCCGGGGCGGGTTCCCACGAGCCCTCTGAAGTTCTGTGCAAACTTGCATGAGCACATTTGGCTGGAGAGAGGAGCCATAGCTTCCGTCAGATTCCAGAGGGGGGCCCGACCTTCCGAAGACGGAGATTATTTTTTTTTAAGATTTTATTTATTTGACAGAGAGAGACACAGCAAGAGAGGGAACACAAGCAGGCTGAGTGGGAGAGGGAGAAGCAGGCTTCCCGCCAAGCAGGGAGCCTGATGTGGGACTCGATCCCAGGACCCTGGGACCATGACCCAAGCCAACCCAAGCTTAACGACTGAGCCACCCAGGCTCCCCAAGACTGAGAATTGACTGCGCAAATCCAACTTTGGTGCTGTCCTTAGAGATTTAACTTCCAAGCCCAAGGTCCTCATTCGTGAAATGGGACAGAGCCCCGGCCACACAGATAGCAACCCCGGGGGCACAGCCCAGCCTTGTATCCCTAGACCACAGGAGAAGGCCCGAGCTCTGTGCTAAGCAAGGTGGGGGACACTCCATGTCCTGGGGCCCCTGAAGGACCTTCGTGGTCCAGATGCTTCCTACTGCCTTGGATGTTGGATGAAGGCTTCTCTGGGCCTGAAAGGCTCTCCCAAGGCCAATAAGAAAGCCGTCCCGTGGCGTGCCGCTGAAAGGCTCCTAACCCAGGGACAGGACGAGGTGGTGTCAGAATCCCCGGGGATCCAGGCCCGTGCCCAGGGTGGGCCTCCGCGGCCTTGTCCCCGTCCACTCGGGCTGCCACAATAGAACACCGCGGCACAATCGTATTTCTCAGTTTTGCAGGCTGTGAAGTCCAAGATCAAGGCACTGGCAGATTTGGCTCCTGGTGAGGGGTCTTTCCTTGGCTTGTAGATGGCTGCCTTCTTGCTGTCATGGCGGAGACAGGGGGACAGTAAGCTCTCTGCTGTCTCTTCTTCTAAGGGCACCGATCCCATCCTGGGGACCCCATCCTCATGACCTCGAGTGATCCTAATCTCAACGGGCCCATCTCCAAATACCAACACATTGGGGGATTCAACTTCAACTTGTGACTCGGGGCGGGGTTCACAACTCAGTCTGTGGTAGACATTCTTCGTGGTAACACCTTGCCTTTCCCCGATAAAGAGTCCTTTTCAACATTTCTCAAGCTAGTTAGCCGCCCGTTGTGTTCATCCCCTGCAAAATCCATGTTTGACATCCGATGTGTTCATTAGCAAAGCCGCTGGTGTTGAGGACGACAGGAGCACAGAGGAACTGTGGGGGCCACCTCTGGGCTGTGGCCTTTGCGACCTCCCGCTGGAGGGAAACCCGGGGCTCGAACCACTGGCCAAGCCCTGGGGTGAGCAGTGGCAGAGAGCCAACCCCAGAGCTCGGGAGTCAGGAATAGGGCAGGCTGGTTGCCAGTGGGGTCCTGCTTGTTTACTACGAGGTTTTCTTCTTAATCCCCCCATTACATTTTGTGGAAGGGCCCGGCATCCAGCAGCGTCCTCCTTCCCGGGCTTCCCGAGGCGGCTCTCGAGGGGGGCGTGTCGGCCTGGCATCTGGGCCGTGAATCAGAGCCGTTGGCACAGACTCGCAGAGACCTCAGTCCACGCTGCCCTTGTTAATTGCTTGGCTTTTGACATTCCTGACAGCGCCGCCGCCACAGATGGTTTAGTTGTTCGGGCTGATGCGGGGAAGGCTGAGGACGCCCCCTTTTGTCAGCCCCGTCATCCGGCAATGGGGCTGGCCGGCCGTGGCTGAGTCGTGCTCTGTGATCGTTCTGCCTGGCACAGAGCGGGTCTGGACGCCTGCCCTGCTCGGCCATGCCGGGCTCCGGGCGCCTGCTCACTATCACAGAGGCCTTTATTTACTCTGCCTTTCCTGAGCACCAGCCAGCAGCTCCTCGCTCACCCGCAGGGCTGCCGGCCAGCACGTTCTGGGGAGGCTTCGCTTTGCTACAACATTTGTCACCATCAGCGTCAACCCGCATTTATTCTCTGCTTGTTGTTCCTGACCCACTTTCAGAAATGAGGCTTTGCTGCAGATGGGGTAGCTCTGGGAGGGTTTTGATGGATGCAGACGATCCCACAGGAAGGGGGAGCCAGCACAGGAGGCGTGGAGAGGGCCACGGTCTCTTGGTCCACGTTTGGAATTGGGGCACCCACTGGGTGCTGCCGGTGAGGTGCCGAGCCTCGGTCCATTACTGGGACGCTCACAGCTCTTCACTGAAGGATGTGGTCCCGTGCCTTGGTTTCCCCATCTCCAAAATGGGGATATTTCCTCCTCTCTGTCCTGGTTGTTGCAAAGGTCTAAATGAATTACTATTCGTATTTCTAGGTTTGGTGAGGACTTTCTCAAAGGGCCAGGAAGTTTTGGGAATCTACGGGTCTATCCACACTTGCCATTTGGGAACTTTTGAGTTCGTTTCGGAGAGGGTCAGTGCCCTCCTGGACTCGGCCTGCTCCCTGGCCGAGGAAGAGCTGAGGCCAGCAAACGAGGGCCTGTGGGCCCAATCCGCCCCATCTCCTGATTTTGTGCAGCCCCCAAGCCGAAAATGACTTTTACCCACTTAAAAGGAAGAAAATAAAAAGCAGAATGTTTGAGGACATGTGAAAATGATACGAAATTCCCACCCCAGTGTCCACATTTGAGTTTTATTGGAATACAAGCCTGCTTGACGTGCGTGTCTCTGACGGTTTGCGAGCCACGGCCTAGCACTGGCGTAACCGCCGCACAGACCCCACGGGGCAGACGCCGCCGGAAACATCCAGTGTCTAGTCTGCCTGCCTCTGGGCTGGAGCCGTGATTTTGGAGTCGGGCACTGGCCATTTAAATCTTGTCTGGAAGGCCCTTCTAGAGTGACGCGACCTCCCAGCATCAGCCTGGATGTCCGCATAATGGGCTGGCTGGGCTCCACTGGGGAGATAGAGATCGCAAGCGTCCCGCCCCCGGCATGTGGCCGGTGCTTATAAAAAGGAAGTCCCCTCTTTCGCTCTTCTTGGCTCTCCTTGAAAACATCCCTCTGCTGGCCACACTCCATGTTGATTTCTTCCTGCCATTCGGGGAGCGTTCATTCACAGAGCCACGCTGCGCGGGGCCTGGGGAGGAAGTCAGCCGGGCAGCCTGGCGTGTAGGGAGCCCTTGGCTCTCCCAGCGGGTGACAAGGCGAAGGCAAGGCCAGGAGGGGAGCACGGGGCAGAGGGAAGGCCGCTCATTCAGCCTGGGGCGGTGGGCCAAGGCAGAGAGGAGGTGGGGCCTGGAGGTCGGTGTATCCAGGCAGAGCTGCTCATCTGCCCAGTCCCGCTCCATTGGCTGTGACAGGAGCACAGAGGACAGCGAGTGCCAGGAGTCGAAGTCTGACGGTTATTAGGTGCTGACTAGCTGCCGGGGGCAGTTCGGGGGTTGTGAGCTCTGACTCATTTAATCCCACCACACCCCAGTGAGGCGGGGACTATTACTAACCACGTGTACAGGTGGGGAGACTGAGGCACGAGGCAGGCCAGGGTTCAGGTCATGGGCAGGGGGCTCCCGAGCCCAGGGTGTTGACCTCAGGGCCACCGCCACATCGTGGGGTCCTGCCCTTGACCCGAAGGCTGTGGCCATGAGATCTGGGCCTACAGGCAGTGGGGAGCCATGGAGGGCTTTAGAGAAATGGGTCCGTGATCAGGGGTGTGTGTGGGAAACAGAGTCTCTGGGCACACAGGTCTTGCAGCAGGGACGCTGCTATTTCCTGGATGACAGCTGCCCCCAGGACATCATCTTGTCCCCCCGCGTGGTTAGAACGAGAGTGGGATCGTCTGCAAAGCGAGGTGACCCCGGCCCGTGCCAGCAACATCACCGTACCTGGGAGGAACTGGGGGGGCGGGGAGAGCAGCCTGCAGACACCGCTGGCCCCGACTTGCCTTCTGGTCTGGGTTTGAACCTTGGTGCTTTCCTACCCAGCTGACCTTGGGCAAGCGCTTTCTGAGGCACCGCTCTGTGCCTCAGTTTCCCCATCTGTCAGCTGGTGGGGTGGTCAGGAGAGCTCAGGGAGCTAATAATGCCCTTGAAGTTCCTTGAGCAGTCCCGGCCCCTCGGTGAGAGCTCCAGGGATAGTTTTGTGTAGCAAGAGTTATTGTTACGATGCACCTATCTCGAGGGCCGCCCCCAGGACACGGTGGGACAAAAAGCCAGCCACAGAGTTGACAGGCCCCATGAGGACAAGCTTTGACCAAGGGCCGCGTGTTTGCTAATAAGGTAGAGAGCGTCTGGGACCTCTTTATCTTCAGCAGAAGGATGGAGGGTTGGCTGCTTCCCCCCTAAATGCACGCACGCACGCACGCACACGGGTGGGCAGGCAGGTCTCGAAGGCCGGGGCAGCCTGCACGGGGGACCTTCGTAGGGGTGACTGTCCCCCCCTCCCGCAGGACAGAGTGGATCTGCTGGAGAAGACGACCCGGGAGCATGAGCGTTTCCAGGCAGCTGTGGACGAGTTCCAGCTGTGGCTGAAGGCGGTGGTGGAGAAGGTGGGCAGCTGCCTGGGACGCAGCTGCAGCCTGTCCCCCCCGGACCGGCTCTCCGTGCTGCAGGTAACGGGGCTGTGTCTGCATCACAGGGGCCGCGGAGGCAGCGCTCCAGGACGGGGGTTGTCGTGTCTTCAATAGGACGCACTGGGGGCCACAGGAGACACAAAACCCAGGGCGCGCAGACCCCCGCACGGGGAGAGGAAGCTAGTGCACTATGTCTGGGAGCTCGGCTGCCTTCTGGAAATCTCTGAGCCAGCAGGGCGTTTGAAACCCGAGGCCAGGGCAGCGTGGCCTGGACCAGTGGGTCTCAAGTAGGGGACATCCCAGCGATGTCGGGAGATGGCGCTTAGGGCTGGGGTTGGAGATGCTCCTGGTCTAGAGGGTCGGAGGCCAGGGATGATGTGACGCATCTCGTGACACACAGGGCAGCCCCCACAAGGGAGTGACCCTCCCACAGGGGTCAGTATCCCTCAGGTAAGGAAGCCTGGTGTAGGCATCAGGCCTGCAGTGGCGACAGACTTGGTTTGTTCTGGCCTTCCTGAATGGCCGTGACCTTGAATGAGCTTCTGACATCTTCTGTTAAAGGGAGTGTTGGATCACCGTCAGTAATTCAAGGATCACGTTATAAGTTTTGCCACAGATATCCAGCACCTGTACCATTTATTTCATATTTGTACTTAAGGTGACTCTTTAAAAAAAAAAAAAAACAACAATGAACAATGACCCCCCCCCCCCCGCAAATTTTACAGGACTAGTATGAGAATGTTCGCCAGACCTTATCTGTAATGGTCCCAAACTGAAAGCAACTCAGATTTTAGTCCGCAGAGTATTGGATGAACTGTTTTCATCCACTTGTTCTATTGTGGAATGAGATA
>CM052797.1:118723448-118744013 GCA_028533885.1 Nasua narica | reverse complement strand
GCGCCCAAGATGGGGGCACGATGGTTACCCCCCTCTTGTGGCGAAGAAAGTCCAAGGTCCGGAAGAGGAAGTGACTTCTTCTTGGACAAGGCTAGGCTGGACCCAGGGGGTCTAATGTGGCCACCCCTGTTCGTAACAGCTGGGCCACACGGGAGGCCCCGCCACCCTCTCGGCTCTCAGGGGCTCCAGGTTTTAGGTGGTAGTGCTGAAGTCTTACCAGTCTCACCTCCCCGGGAGCGGAGGTCACCCTGCAGCCCCACCAGGATCCCCCAACTGTCCTGGCCCGAGGCTGTGACATCACGAGGCCCCCTGGCCACCCAGACAAGGACAGATCTGCAGCAGTCACAGAACATGCAAAGCAGCTGGCAGAGAGGGTTGGTTGTTCCCATGGAGACAGGAACCAAACTCACCCCGAAGGGGGTGCCCGCAAGGGGCCGCCCTGCGCCCTGCGGCGGAAACGAGAGCTGGCATTCTCAGCCCTCCCCTCAGGGCCACCAGCAAATCCTCGGGCCTCCTCAGGACCCCCAGCAAGACAGAAATTCCAGAAATAAGCCTCCCCAGCCCACTCCCCGCTCCAGCTGCCCCCAGAGGGGCCTCCCTAGCTGGGAACAGCGCCCCGGGGGCCGGCAGGCTTGGCACAGCTGTGACCGTCGGCAGCCCAGCGCGGTCCTGCTTGAGGAATGTGCAGACCACACGTGTCAGAGCCTTGCTGGGGCTCCGTTACAGGAAACAGAGCAAAACAACCCGCGGGCACCCGCCTGTCCCTCCTGCCTGCCAGCTCCTGACCCCCGGGGGCTGTCGGCTGTGCAGGAGGCAGGGCCTGACCCTTGGAGAGAGCCACCTTCTGCTCTTGGTTGGGTAGTTCTGGGCAAAGCACTCCCCATCTCCCGACCTGCTTTCTCTTGGTGGACGAAGGAGGCTCTCCCGCCAAGCTGAGAAGGGCTGTGATTTTTGTGACATGCTCCCGTTTCTGGGAGGACCGTCTCTTTTCCCCACTGTCTCCTCCTGCCCTCTCTCACTTGGGATGGGGCATGCTTTCTGGGCACGTGGGTCTCCCCCACTGGTGCCAGGAGGAAATTATCCCCGCGGAGACCGGGGAGAGGGTCCCAGCGCAGCCTTGGGCCAGAGTTTTAGGACCAATGTGATAACATGATAACATTCGTTATCACCCACCGCAGCCCTATAGTTTGGAGGCAGAGGTCCCCTGGGCTGTGCGCATTCCGGGCTCCTGGGCTGACGACCTGGTTTCCTCCACCAGGTGCTCCGTCTAGAGTCAAGATCTGAAGACCCACCCTAAGGGGAGTCAGCATCCTTTTGGGGCTCGCTCAGGCCCTCCTTGAGAGACGTGGGATGAGGCTCAGAGACGGAAGGGGTGGGGGGCTTGCCCAGAGCTGCACAGCCCCCAGGAGGTGTCTGAAGGAAACCGAGGCAGCCTGGGTCGACCTCCCCCGCCTAGCGCGCGGGCTCTGGGCTGCCTCAGGCACCACCAGGCAAGCGCGTGGTCGCCGGGACCGGGGATTCCCGCCCGCGTTTACTATCAAGGCCTGGGACACGCGGCGCCGCGGGCCCGCGGTGACAGGTCCCCTGGCCCCAAGGGGAGGCTGAGCGAAGACTGGAGGCTGCGCCCGGCTCTCCAGGGACACGCTGCCCGGGGCTTAGTGGCTTTTTCTAGGGGGCCGCGCCTCCTGGCTCTGGGAGCGGAAAGGCTCAGGGACTTCGCAGGCGGCAGGGAACGGTTGGGTTTAAACTAAAAATACCCGCCCGCCCGCAGCTGTCACGCCAGGGCCCCCGCCCCCGCGTCCGGCGCGCCTCCCCGGGTCCCCTCGACTTTCGACTTTCGGCGACCCATACCCCTGGGGGACGCGTCGCGGCTGGGCGGGGGGCTGCGGCCCCGACCTTCCCCACCCCGGCTCGGCCTCCGGGTCCCGTGCCACTTACCCGGCCCGGAGCGTGCAGGAGCGCGGCGCCGCGGGCAGCTCCGGCCCAGCCGCCCTCCTCCCTGCGTCCCTGGCGGCTCCGGAGCGGGGCGGGGCCGGGGCGGGGCGGGGCCGGACACTCGCCCCCCAGCCCCGCCCAGTCCCCTCGGGGACCTGCTGCGGGAGCCGCCCCCGGGCCGTGCCACCCGGCCGGGCTGGGGAAGGACGCGCCCGGCTCCACGGGCTCGGCCCCGGGTTCACGGCCCCAGCCCCCCCGGCGCCCAATCGCAGACCCCTCCGAGGGAGGGATCGCTGCCGTGGGGGCTGCCCATCCTCACCCCCAGCCCCGCGCCCAGGGCTGCGCACTCTGGCCCGGGAGCCGCCTGGATCCCGAAACCCCTGCCTGCCTCCGGCTGGGTCTCATCCTTGGGGATGACACGGAGCTGCCTTTCCCCCGGGGAAAGTTGGATCGAGGAGGGAGTTTCTCTGGGGTCCAGATTTGGGGGAGGAGGCTCGGGGGCTGGAGGCTCGGGGGCTGGCAGGTCTTGCCCCCTCAAGAGCCGAGATGAGGCCGAACGCCGGGGCACTCCTCCCGGAGGGCGAAATCCGAGAAGGAAGTGACACCTTTCAGCTGGCCTGACAGTGGGGGCGCCCCATCCGGTCCGCCCCCCCCCGTGCCTGGAGCCGCCTCCCACGGGATCTCTGGGCCCCAGATGGGAGCCCCCCCAGATTGCCGAGAGGGGCGACGGTGCGTGAGCCCAAGGAATGTGAATTCTAAGCATAATCGGGACCTCCCACCAAGGCAAGGCCTCGGAAAATATCTCCCTTTATCCCAGCGCCACACGCCCACCCAAAAGACAACATCCTCTCACCCTTGATCAGCGACTCCACCAACTCTTAAACCCTGCAGCAGAATGTCTGAATCTTATCTGCCTCCTTGCTTTTAGCTCCCAGCGCACCAAGGCCCTTTGAACTGTCTCTCTGCCCTAGGCTTGATCTTTGTCACGGTAATTACAAGTTTCCCTGAGTGGTTCTGTCTCCTTTGGGTGGGGATAAGAGCCGCTAAGGACACTGCTGGTGGAACTGGGTGCCAGGGGAACTCCAGTCTTCACAATTTAGGTGTGGTGTGGCCCATTTTGCAGATGAAACATGGAGGCGAAGCCTGAGAACTTAGGGAGCTGGCCCAGAGCTACGGCTTCCCAGAGGGGGTTTTCCTCTTCTGTTTCTTAATGAGGCCAACAGGTCCTCTACCCATATTTGCTGAACTAATCAGTGTCCTAAGACAAAGATTAAATTGTAAAACAGGACCAGATAGTAATTGGGGGTGTGTGCACATCACGTATGCGTGTATGGGGGGCTGCCTTTTCCAAACTGAGGGCAAAGCAGCAGAATGCCACTGCCCAGAAGTAACGCCGGGTAGACCTAGCAGGAGTCATAATGCCAGTGTTAGTCACACCCTCTAACTCAGAACTCTGTTCATTAAGCTATAATTATGCACAGTGCCATAGGAGATGCTCACAAAGGACCTCTCCCACGCTTCCCCTGGACCGGTTCTAGGTGCCCTATTATGTTTCTCATTATCGTCCCGCCTCCATCTCAGGGGCTGTCACGAGCGCTGGGGTTACAACAGCCAAGCAGAAGGTGCAGACATCGATGGGCAATTATGATGATGCTTGGCAATTGGATAACAAGCTCTTTGTTTTTCCAAACGCTTTCACGTGTGTCTCCTCATTGCCTCTCTGCCGAGGTCTTCCAGGTGGTTAGGAAAAGTTTCGTGAGTCTGTCTCAGGATGGAGGTCAGGTGCTTTGCCCAAGGAGGAAGATGGTCCCACCACCACCGCTGGGAAGGGGGAGCAGCAGGCCAGCAGAGGCCAGCTTCGTGCGGGGAGGGATGGTTTGGCACAATTAGGGTAAAGAACTCAAGTTCTGGTGTCAAACTGCCCGAGCTGGCGTCTTTCTGCTCATTATTCACCCTCGGTTTCCTCCTTGGTTACATGTGCCCGATAATAAGGATCTATCTTGAATGGTTTTACACCTGGTAGTGTGAGCCCCCGTTCATGTGAGCTATTCTGGGCAGAGCCTGACCACGATAGGTGCTGTTACACATCATCAGACATTTGTGAGCACCTACTATGTGCGAGTCCCTGGGGTACGGAGAGGGAGAAACGGAGGACTACTGCCAGAGGACGAGGTCGCAGTGCAATGATTCTGCGTCCGGGGGCTGTCTCCCGAGCAGGATGGTGGTGGGCGTAGAGGTGCCCAGACCTCACCCCCAAGCCCCCACTCACACAGCACAGAGCGCCACCCCAAAGCTCCAGGACCCACACTCGGGACCCAGCTCTGTCCCTTCACTGCCTGAACCCTAGCAAGCCATGTAACCTCTTAGAACCTGGGTTTTCTCGTCTCTGGAGCAGAGCGAGAATATTCCATAGTGGAAAATATATGTGATAAAAATATTTTATGTGCTGATTTTGGTAGATTTCTTGTCATCCTTAGTATTATCTTCCACTTTCTGGGGCTTGGTGATTTGTGAAGACACTCTCCCGTTGCTCTTTTCGGGCCTGACATAAGCACAGGGCTTGATTTTTTGCTAATTCTGTGGTGACCTTCTGCCACTCCAAAGTCGTCCACACCAACCAGGAACGTGTCGCATAATCAATGCGGGAGAGATGGGGAGTTTGCAACCAGGGATGCTATAAACCTTCACCTCCATCTTCATTCAGCGTCACCCACGGCCACAGAGAGGAGTGAAAACGAAAACTGCTCTGGAAAGAAAATTCTGGCAAAGGATGCGGGGCAGGGGGTGGGCGGGGGAGCCCCTCCAGCATCTCTGGAATTGAGCACAGGAAACCCCGCCCTGAGGCCTCCCTTTCAGAAGTGGCCCAGAGAGGGAACCACAAGGAGGCCCTAAAATTATGCCATTCGGAAATTCTGACTCATTTGGCAGTGGGGGCTGTTTGGGCAACGTACAAAATGTCTCCCAAAAAGTGAAATTTTCACTGCTCCTTCCCCTCGTCCCTTCCCTGCAGCCAGCATCTCCACCACCACCCATGGGGAAGTGGGAGCTGATTTAATAACCCTACGGAAATGATTCAGGTCTGTTACACATTTGCCGTTGGTTAGCGATCTGAACGAGTCTTATTGTGCCAGGCTGATTTTTAGTTGTTTGTTTGCGTGTTCAGTCCGCACCGGGAAGCTCAGCACAAAAGCTGGGGCGGCTCTCCTGGCTAATCCGAACCCCTTGCTGTATGAGTGGGTAAACTGAGTCAAGACAGCGGGAGGGAGGGACTCTGCCCAGGGTCCCAGGTGGTAATTGGTGTTCTGGAAACTTAGATTTCCATTTCTCCGTCCCTAGCCTGGCTTCCCCACTTCGTGATGACTTAAATAAATGCCCCTGGCCCCACAGTGATGAAAAGCTCACACTGGCGGGGCCATTTCTGGGATCCCTTCTCAGAGAAGCCCTGATCTGGGGCTGTGGAGAGCTGGCTCTCATCCTAGCTCTGCTCCCAGCTGCTTCCTTCTCTGTTTTCTTTCTAGCCCGTCCTCCGAGTGTTATTCCATCCTTTCCCACTCTGGTCCTATTAGGTGCTTGTAGGGGGAGGGGTCCGTCAGCCTGGCTCATTCTCAGAGTAAGTTGCTGTCCCCACCAGCAGGAGCTACCCCGTCGCTGGGCAGGGGCACCCCGGCTGGAGGGCAATGAGTCATCTCCGGCACTGAGCGTGGGCACCGGGGTAATTCAAGGATATTGATCTAGACCCACTAATTGTGCTGCATTTAGAAAAGAAAAATACAGAGCTGTTGGAAGCACAGGACTGGCTCCTGGGATGACTGGGTCCTACCTAGTCCTGGTTAAGGCTGCTAGTTAGCTGTGTAACTTCAGGTCACTTCTGAGTTTCTGAATCCGTGAAATGAGAGAATCGGAAAAGATATCTCTCAATGACTCCTCCCAGTTTAAAAAAAAAACATGTGAATCATGATGGTGTTCGACAATACTGTCCTTTAGCGCGACTAAACACCGCTATTAATGGATCCCAAGGATTACGTACTAATGGAAACACAAACGTTAAGTACAATCGACAAACTTCCTTCCTAAAAAATAAAACCCTTCTAGAAGACGCTTGCCATATTTATCCCGTCGGTGGGCAATCCAATCGATTCTTTCTGCTTCTGCTGGGAATGTCATAAGGGGTTTTTAACAATTAAACATTTGGCTTAGAGACAATTGTAGATGATGTAGTTGTGAGAACTTATATGGACAGACCCCTGTACCTATTACCCAGTTTCCCCCAGCAGTGTTGTCTTGCGAAACCGTACAGCGGGATACCACGACTAGGATGTTGATGTTGACACCAAGATGTAGGTTTTCCCCATCCTCCGAGGGTCCCTCACGCTGCTCCTCCCCCGCCCTTAGTCCCTCCGTAACCCTTGGCAACCATTGATGAGTTCCCATTTCTACAGTTTTGCCATTTCGAGAGAGTAGTACATAAGAGGGCTCATACGGTGTGTCACTTTCGGGGATCGGCTACTGCCCCGTAGCACAATGACCAGCGATTCTTCCAGAGGGATTCTGGATCAAGAGTTCCTACCACTTCATTGCAGAGGAGTGTGGGGGACCGCTGTTTGTCTAACCATATGCTTGTCGAAGGGCGTCTGGGTTGTTCCCGGTTGGGGGCTATTGTCTCCCATAGACGTTCAGAGTGCAGGCTTTTGCGTCTCTGCAAGTCTTCCCACTTAGCGTGTTAGCTGCTGGCTGTAGTATATGACACGTATATGACACGGCGCCACCAGATTTGTTCCTTCTTGTTTATCGTGAGGCACACACTCCAGGGATGTTTGTGTGCCCTGCGGTTGCCCAGGACAGGGCTGTGTGCCCTAGAAACCCAGCAGAAATAAACTGCATGGTTCCTACGACCGGGGATCTCCAGGCTCTCGAGGATGCAACATTAAGCCTCAGACATGGAAATAACACTGAAATCACCAGACCACACTGCATGTCATCAAATGCTAGACCGTACGGTAGGGAACGGAACCTTAGAGGAATCTAGAAACGGGAGGCATGAAGGTCCGAGTGTTTGAGGGAAGGTGTTGTGGGTGGGAATGATAGTTAACACTGAGTAATGCGCCATTAATTACCATGTGCCGAGCATTGCACTAAGCCTTTACTTATATTAACTCATTTAATCCTTATCACCACCCTGCAGGGGAGCTACTATTGTCTAATTTTACAGATGAAGGAACAGAGAGGGTAATGACCTGCTCGTCGTCACACAGCTATGATGTGACCAGTACCAATCCAGGCACCCTGGCCTCAGGCCACGCTTCATCCCTGGACCTTCTGTGCTAGCAATAGCCGAGGACCATTCCTGGTCATGATTCCATCCCCGTCCACTTTTTAGGTTCTGTTTTTACATGGAGTTACGTTGAAGCTGAAATGCTCATCTCTGGCCTCATTGGTGTGACGAGTTCCTTAGGGGTCAAGGGTATTGATGAAAAATTAATTGTACTTTGCGAAGAACGGCACCGACTTTAGCAATAGGCGAGAAGCCTGCGTATAATCTATGTGCCGCCGGGAGCGGGCGGCACCAGCCTAGAAATCTGCCCTGTGTGGTGTGAGTGTGTGAACGGCAGGGCTGAGCGCTCCGGTTACGTTGAGTAGAATAGACGCTCTCGAGAAGAGCGTCCAAGTTCCAGCTTTATCCCGTAAGACACCCAGGGCTGGCCGAGTGCGTTTCAGATCGCGAATGTGGCTTCGTGTCTTCCGAATGGCTGTATAGCCCAAAGGTCACGTCTACACTTGCTCTCTCCGTGGCTGCCCAACACGCCGGGGGTATGGTTTCTCTTCACTCACAGCGTCCCCTGCCGCTGCCCCTTACAGCTTCATCATTTTAGTTGAAATGAGAGGATATCCAGGCAGGTGGGTGGCTCAGTCGGTTAAGCATCTGCCTTCAGCCCAGGTCATGGTCCCAGGGTCCTGGGATCGAGTCCCCCACTGGGCTCTCTGCTCAGTGGGGAGTCTGCTTCTCCCTCTCCCTCTGTTGCTTCCCCTGCTTGTGCTCGCTCTCTCTGTCAAATAAATACATAAATAAAATCTTTAAAAAAGATGACAGGATACCTGTGTGTCCTGGCTTATTTGTTTGTTTTTGTTTTGAAATCTAAATGCAGCCTTGAGAGTGTCGTGACTGCCAGGCCTGGGGGGGGGGGCACAGTGCTAAGCTCATTGGGTGAGACCCTCCGGACCAGGACCTGGGCTTATCTCTGGGCTCTGCGCCCTCAGCCTGCAGAGCCGGGTCCCCCCGCCCTCATGTCTCTACATCTTTAAAAAGTCGGGCCGGTTTCTCCCTGTCACCCCTGTAGGAGCTGTCCCTGGATTAAGGGTGATGAGCACTTGCTAGAAACCCGCTCGGGGAGAATGTTTGCTCCTGTGGGAAAGTGGATTCTGCCGTGGCGATGCTTGCAGACACAACTTCAGGACCGATGCCAACTCGGGAAGAGGCGGTGAGTAAGACTTCTCCACGGAGGAGGCAGAGGAACCCTGTATTCTTTTGCTCCGTGGAGACATGTTTTTGGGAATCGGCCGCAGTGTGCTCTGCTTGCTTTGGGCAGGCTGGGCAGTCCGGGGCACGCTGTGTGATAGGCAGTGTGCCCGGGAAGCCGGGAGGCCTGGGAGCCCCGCCTGGAGGGTGGAGGAACGGGGCAGGGCACTGGGGGGGGGCGGGGAGCCCAGGCGGGGCTCCACGGGGAAGTCCACCCTCGGGGCACTGTGCTCAGCCGCAGGGGCTTGTGCCGAACAGGTCCCCGGTCTGAGTAACACCTGCTGCCCTTGAGGATGGTTCTTGATGGCCCAAGGCAAGTCCCCAGCAGAGGGAAGCCCTTTCCCTGCAGGAGCCTCTTCCACAGCACATTAGAATCTTGCCGCAAATGGCTGAGCCCGGAAGCACGGATCAGGTGCTTTCCAGACGGATGGCTGCAAGTCCCTGCGGCGGCGGTGGGAGCTGCACCTGGCCCCGGATTTTCAAGAACTTTCATCCTCGATTGCTCCTTTGATGTTGCAGAGTTGGCACGCGGACGAGGATGGCAAGGGCCACGCACCGTGCCTCCTGGCTAGTTAAAATCCTTGCTCGGCAGAGAGAAGCAGCCCGGTGGACAGGCGGGAGGGAAGGCAGCACGTCCCGGTGTCCTTGGGGGTTTGAAAGGTCCTTCCTGGCCGGACGCCTCGGGAGTCAAGGCTGTTCACCATCCGCACTGGAATGTTTGCTTGTTTGTGTCACTGCTGCGTCGGGGCAGAAGGACTGGATCCTGTGTGCTCGGCTTTCAGACCCTGGGTTTGCACGCACACGCAGAGGGGACGGCCAGAAGCCACCTTCCCCGGCCACTGTCCTGGGTCCTTCGTGTTCCAGAGACCGTGAGCGGTCCAGGGAACATCCTGATTGCTTCGCCTACCACCAGGCTTACCTCAGTTGCCGGATCGTCCGGGCCACACTCGGGTCCTTTCTGGCCTCTCCTCCTACCTCCTCCAGTCCCGTGGCCTGTCCTTCCCTAAGGGCACACGTCCTCCAGGTTCTTCTGTTGTTCCTTTTCTCGCTCTCCCTGCCCAGATCTATAGCCCAGACCTGTAGCGGCAACAACCTGAGTGTAACATGCCCCCGTATCTTATTTTATTTAAAGATTTTATTTATTTACTTATTTAAGATAGAGAGAGAGAGAGAGAGAGAGAGAGAGAGAGCATAAGCAGGGGGGAGGGGCAGAGGGAGAGAGAGAGGCAGGCTCCCCGCTGAGCGGGGAACCTGATGCGGGGCTCCATGCCCAGGACCCTGGGATCATGACCTGCGCCCAAGGCAGACTCTTAACCGACTGAACCACCCAGGTGCCCTGTCACCCCTTATTTTAGATACAATCCAATGATTTCGATTCCCCTCAGAATGTCCCAAAGCAATTCATGACGTGCCCTTCGATCCCCGTCCCCCCCGACCCCCTTCTCCCCTGTATCCCAAGCCTCAGCAAGGAGTACCCACCAGCCGCCAAGCCAGAAACCTGGGGATAAGCCCAAGTCCCCATCTTTCCTTCCCAGCCCGTTTCCCACCCCGGCCCAGCACCAGATGCCGTCAGTCCTAAGGGAGCCCCTCGCACGGGTGCCCTCTGCTCGCCCAGTCCCTGCCCGGCCCCGCCCTGCCACTCTGTCCCCTCCCCTCCAGGCTCAACGTTCATGGAGCTCTGCAGCTTACACTCTTTCTGTGACCTTCCCTCACCCCGGGGAGGAGAGCCCGAGGCCCTCAGCTGTGTCCACGTGTCATTATCTCTCCGGAGCGTGTGTGGGCCTCGGAGCCTTTGCCCTGGATCGTCCTTCCCTCTCAGACAGCTGCCCTTCACCTTGCTTTCGACACGGTTCAAGCGCCGTCCCGTCCCCTCTGCCAAGCTCTCTCCGGCTCCCCAGGCACTGACTCGCTGTGCTGTTTTCTTACGTCTGTCCGCACCGGATGACCGTGAGGCCCTCGGGAGCGGGACTGCCTCACGGCACCCTGAGTCCCCCTGAGCGTCCGTGCTGGCATGTGCCTTCACGTCCTGCGGCATCTGTGGTTGGGGCGAGGAGTTTCGAGCCATCTGGGATTTCTGAGATACCGTCGTGTGTTGCTCACTGTGGTAAGTGTTGTTCTCTCGAGAATTCTGCACAGACCACACACTAAATGCCCGGTATAGGGCTGAGGACCAGGGGCAAAACAATGAATTCTGTCGGACTAGAAGCTGACAGTCTAGTGGTGGGGAGGGGGGCAGGAAAAAATAAAATTGTGAACCACACAAAACCTCTGAAGGCCGTGGCTCCCAACAGCCGGGAAGTAGGGTTGGGCCGTAGGCCGTGCACTGGTTTTATTCTTCGATGCCTCTATGTGCGCATTCCGCCTTGCACACCACAAGAGCATTCAGATGTCGCACGGACGGCCGTCTCCGGGCTGAGCTCTCTCAAATCCAACATGTGGCTCACAGTTTGCAAAGATCCAACCATAGGCCAATAGCACTCGATCCCTCCCCATCTAATTAAACTTAATATTTCTGAGGGGTTTACCACGAACTAATACGAGATACCTAATAGAAGTTGGATAATAGGGGCACCTGGGTGGCTCAGTGGGTTGGGGCCTCTGCCTTCGGCTCAGGTCATGATCTCAGGGTCCTGGGATCGAGCCCCACATCGGGCTGTCTGCTCGGCGGGGAGCCTGCTTCCCCCTCTCTCTCTGCCTGCCTCTCTGCCTACTTGCTATCTCTCTCTGTCAGGTAAATAAATAAAATCTTTAGAAAAAGAAAAAGAAAAAAGGAAAAGAAGTTGGATAATATTGTTTATCTGGGATAGTGATGGAAGAAAGTATTCCTTCCAAGTTTGTTTATTTGAGAGAGAGGGAGAGAGAGAGAGAGAGAGAAAGAGAGAGAGAGAGAGAGACCAGGAGAGCACACACACACAGAGGAGAGGAACAGAGGGAGAGGGAGAGAGGGAATCCAAGCCCCACCCCCCCCAACTGTAGAGTGGGAAGCTCGACAGAGGGCTTGGGCCCAAGAGGGTGAGATCACGACCTGAGCCAAAACCAAGAGCCAGATGCTTAACTGACTGAGCCACCCAGGCACCCCCGAAACTTATTTTTTAACACAACCCCTTGCATAAAGCCATGTGGGTATAATTTGTGCAGGCAATCGGATCTATGCTGTTTCCCCGACTTCTTAACCAAAGCTTGTGGAATATAACGTTCTCTTCTGAGTGACTTGGAACCATTTCACGAGCTTCCAAAGCCCAAGGCATAGTGATGACTGTTTGCCCTGCTTACATCAAATGCTTCCAGAATGCTGCTTCACCAGAAACAAAAACGAAACCAAACCAAACCCCAGAGTTTGCTTCTTCGTCTGTACCATCCCCGGTTTAGCCGGTAGTCGCTGCTTCTTCCTGCCCTTAGTGTTAGCCTTTGGAGCGTACTGTTCAGCGTTGGGACCGTCATATTAGAGAAGTCAGCAAGTTAGCCCTTCCCTAGAACAGGAGCGGGCCCTGGAGGACGGAGAGACTCTTCCTGAAACCCTGCAAGCTGATGACTCCGACACTGTGTGCCACTGTGTGCGCGGACGACTGGGACAGCTGCCCTCGGCGCCCGCTGCCGGGCATCCTAAATAGACTAGTGCCCCCTACCGGCCTGGCCGGGAAAGGCGGACACTCGGGAAGGGTCCAAGTTTTGAGTCTCAAAAGACCGTGATTTTGAAAGACACGCACTACTTTTGAATATGAGCAAAAAGTCCCTTCAAGTAAAAAGATATTAGTGGCCCTGTCCCCGGGTAGCAGGATGGGTGAACTATCACAGGGCAGGAGCTGCGTGGGATGAAGGGAGACGAACCCACGGGAGCCTCTCTCATCCCCGAAGGGGCCTACACAGAAACAGTGCTGCGTAGACACAGGTCCCCGCAGAAACGAGAAAGCCGCTTAGCTGCACATAGCAGGGGGAAGCGGCCTGAAACACGTTCCCCTAGTCCTCCCGGCTTTTCACAATTCTCCTGGTCACGCGACTTTTGTAAAGCGCTTCTCCTTCCTTTTTTTCTTTTACGGAGTATAATTGGTTTATAATGCAGTCTTTTATTGAAACTCTCCAACTCCAGCTGATAGAAATTTGATATCAATTGATTGTATCTCAGTAGGCTACACTCTCAGAAAGTATAAAGTTTAGAATTAACAAAAGGGATTTTTCTGGCCAGGAAAGAAGCAAAAAATTAAAATCCTCCAACTTTTCCCTGTAAAGGAACATAAGCGGTTATAGTCTCCTCCCATTTCCAACCCGCACCCCTTCCCTGTCAAACCGGGGTGATTTCCCGTCCTTGGCTGGATGGACTGTAGCAGTAGGCTGCAACAACGGAGCCCCACGATGGCAAGCTTTAATTGAGGGCATGAAATTATTCAGACTCAAAGGGTGAAGTACAAAGCGAAATTCTCACTCATCCTAAAGAGGATTTATGGCCTTGGCAATACATCTTAGCAATCATTCAAAAGATAACAATGAAAATTTTCTAAATGTTCCTCTGGCGATCATGAGAAGGAGACCTTCTGCTAACAGATAGATCTTCACAACAGGTTTGACCCACAAAAAACACACAGGTTTTTCACACCCCGGGGTCCAGACACCTTCTCAGAAGCTGCTGGAATGTAGTAACAGTTTGAGCTATGGAAACCACCTCCTGGCAAACAAACAAACAAAAACCCACATAATGCAAAACATGAAAAATTTCATTAAACCGACAGTTGAGGAAAAAAAATCAACAATTATTCTGTCACTTTTAATCAAGTCTTCACATGGTTTCTGATTACCACTTACTTCTTAATATTGCCTTTCAGGAGGTTATGATTTGGGTTCTTTTCCTCTGAATAAAATGAGGTTTTCAGTAATGCATAGTGCAGCACGTGCCTGATTTTAGAGGCCTGCAGCGGAGTTTGGGCCTTAATGAGGAAAAGCAGCACGGGGACAAAGGACCACAGAGCTTGTGAAGTGAAAAGCTATGCTGATTTTTTTCCCCCATGGCATTTTTGGACTGAAATTGTGGCCATTTTAGTTTCATAGAGCCTACAAATCTCATCTGTATACAACAGATACACATGCCGTGAAGATAATTCAGGAATATTTGATTTTCTGCATGACTTGCTGGTGATACCATGATTCAGCAGAGAAAAAAAGCACTTTGAAGGCAACAAAACACATAGAGGAACCCAAAGGGCTCGAGTCTGCCAAGAAGATGTTATAAACAGATGCTGGAGAGAGAACATACTTTGGGAAACACTGGAGTCAATGAAAGGTTCAAATGAGTTCACGTACAAGAACCCATGGTATGCCGTACATGCAAGAAGGAAGCTGGTATTCTCGGCGGGGGCGGGGGGGGGGGAAACTGTTTAGGAGCAGACCGGAGTACAAATAGTTTTCTTAAAACCCTGCCGCCCTCATATAAAGACATCTTGGAATAGACAAAACCTTTTTTTTTTTTTTTTTAAGATTTTATTTATTTATTTAACAGAGAGAGAGAGATCACAAGTAGGCAGAGAGAGAGAAGGGGAAGCAGGCTCCCTGCCGAGCAGAGAGCCCGACCCGGGGCTCGATCTCAGGACCCTGAGATCATGACCTGAGCCAAAGGCAGAGGCTTTAACCCACTGAGCCACCCAGGCACCCCTAGATGAAACCTTTTGCGGACATCACAAGCACAGTTTTCCCAGATCCAGGAAGGGGAGGATGGGGGGGTGGAAAGTCCCCAAGAGAGGGAACTTACAGGTCTAAGTGAGGTCAGCCCTAGGACCCAGGCCTCACACATCTGTGGTCCAAGTCCCAGGACGGCATCAGGCGCTGCCCTGGCATCCAGGCTTCTCAGAAATGCTTTTTCGGAGAGCCTGCTTCCTCCTGCATCTCCCAAGGTCTGTTCTAAACTCAGCTAACCTGATTTACAGCACACCGCTTCTCTTCATTGCACCCAGACGACGAGAGCAGGACCAGTGGAAGGGGTCCCTTAAGAGGCCGGCCTTCCTGTCTCTGGGCCGAGTCCACGGGCCGTGGGAGAGAGATTAGCGCAACTGAAGCCACTCCCGTGGCCACAGCAGGATTTATAAAACCAGCTATCTGGTCAGGTAGAGGGAGTGAGAATCCAAGACATTTCTATCTGGGCACGAGGGATTGGCAAAAATGCTCTCGGAGGGCTGGGCATTGCCTGGGTTTCTCACACGTTTCACTATTCTTAGGGGAACTGGTGAATCAAGCTAATTCCATGATTGTGGTGATGCTCAAAATGCTAAAATTATTGGATAATAGCCAAGGGCACCACTGAGAACGTTCCAGCTCACATCTAGGGAACTGTGGGTCTGAAATGCTATTTCAGCTCAGGAATGTTGGGTGGTTCAACTCCCTGCGAAGTCCAAGCAGCCACTTTTATAATGACACTTCTAGAATGCTCTGGCCGGCTCGGGCCGCCCATGTCTGTATCACGTGTGCTAGGCACAGAAACACAGCCTCTTCGCAGGAATGAAGCAGAGACTTCAAGACTGTAAGTCAGCGTATGGACACAAATGACGCGGGGGGTGCAAATAATGGGTCATCTTAGGCTCAATAACCTTGACTCTTCATTGAGGGCTGATAAATAGGAAGAAACTAGCTCACATTTGTAAGGTTTTTAAACCATAGGTTCCATGGTGACTTTGCCTTCGGAGGGGTGCATAGAAAGGAGAGATTCTGCCAAATATAGTAAAACCTTATCTATAAATAAGCACAAGGAGAAAAACATTTTTAGGATGCTTGAGTCGGCATGTTTATACATGGCATGGTTATTGAGCTTGCGGTCTAATTACACTTTGTGACCCAAATCCCAGGATTCAAAGAAGTTTCTATGTTCTTCCCACCCCCACCTTGTCGCTAATGTCCAGGTGGGAGAGATCACAAACTGACTTATGTGTTCAAAATACTCAAATACATGGGAGTGTAAGTGCGTATTTCTGACAACTGCTTAAGAAGTGTATTTTTGTCATGTTCTCATTATAGGATCTTTTTCTTTTAATTCCGGCCTAGTTAACCTACTGTTATATTAGGTTCACGTATGCAATACGTGATTCAGTCATAACACAATTTCTAAAGAGAAACCTCCACACTAAAATGCCAAATTACACACGAGAGTTTGATGCTTTGGGAGAAATATTTTGAACACCATTTTCCCCCCACTTATTTATTATTTATTTTTTTTTTTTCAGGGGAGAGCGCGAACGCAGTCCCCCACTACCACAAATTATGCAGTCGAGTTTCCCACATTTGGGGAAATCGCAGGGGTCAGCACACCCGGAGTGCAAGGGATAAGCCTCGCCCTGGGAAAACCACCTTCGTGATCATGGTATGTCCCCTGCCAGGTAAGTATCCCACTTATTTAAGATTTTGTTTATTTATTCAGAGTGCGCATGAACAGGGGGAGGGGCGGTGACAGAGAATCTGAGGCAGGCTCCCTGTACAGCCCGACACTGGGGCTCGATCTCACCACCCCCACGTGGGGGTCATGACCCCCACGACCGAGTCGTGACTCGGTCACGACTGAGGTCATGGCCCGAGCCGAAATCAAGAGTTGGATGCTCGACTGACTGAGCCACCCAAGTGCTTTACATCATGATGTCTGCTGCCAATACTCCAAGAATGGTTTTGAAATTAAAGACAGAAAGGAATATGTTCAACATACATAGTATTTTGTATTTTTGGTTGCTTTCGTAAAAACTTAAAAATTTAGACCTACTGTTTCTATGTCTTTGGTTTAGCTACCTGATTTATCCTCCTGCCTTTGATCATGCCATCAAAGCCGCCCACTGAGCATCCTCAAGGAGCACAGACAGGCTTTCCCATATCCTGAGGTTTCACCTGTTCTCAGGCTCTACTGCACACAGCAACTCGACTTACTGTGGGTTTGAAGAACACAGGCTCTTCTTCCTGCTCCAGGTTTCCTCGTAATCTTTCAGGGCAGCTCTGTTCTCAATTTAATAAATAATGTCTGATAGCTAAGAAAGACAACTATGCTTCCAAGCCGCTATTACACACTGGGGGGAGGGATAGTTTACTCCCTGTCACTGGCTCACATCTCTGCCGCTTCAGAAGCCACGTCTGCGAGCTCTCTCTCTACTCCACTCAATACGAATACATATCAGAGAGTTTAGAGTAGGAGACGAACAGTTTGAGATTTTCAGGAATTATCAGTACTTATTTTAAAAAACAAACAAACACACACAAAATCACTACTATAAGCCTGAGGAAAGGTGAGGTGATTTGGGAAATAATCTATTTTCCTTTTTTTTTAAAAGAAGATTTTATTTATTTATTTGATAGTGAGAGACACAGTGAGAGAGGGAACACAAGCAGAGGGAGAGGAAGCAGGCTTCCCGCGGAGCAGGGAGCCCGATGCGGGGCTTGATCCCAGGACCCTGGAATCATGACCCGAGCTGAAGGTAGACGCTTAACGGCTGAGCCACCCAGACGTCCCTGAAATAATCTCTTTTCTAGCGGAATTGGTCCAGACACAGGTCTTCTGCAACAATGCCTGGGCTTCAGCACCCTGGGCTTCCTATATATTTCTGTTCATGACACTTGTTCCTGATAGACCTGGAATCCATGAATCTGGGGGAGAAAAAAAAAACATTCTGAAAAGAGCTGATCAATTTTGGGTCTCCCATGAGAAAACGATCACACATCCTTAGCATCAATGAGGCTGAAATAAACAGGTCACTGAGGAGCACTTCTGAAGAGCATCTTGAATTTATTCTCCATTTACCAAGGTTCAAGATTCATACTGAATGAGTACTTGCAAGAGTACTTCCTAAGATCACCCCTACTAATTTCCTGGTTTTAAATTTGAGAACCTCGCAAACGGAAGCAGGTCACCTCCAGCAACAATTTTTAAAATACTTCAGCTTTTTCTTTTTTTAAGTAATTTGTAGCAGTACTTAGTGTCCAACAGAAACCACTCCGTCTGTTAAACAATATCTCGACTGCGAAACTTCTCTTACTGTCGGTCGATAGATAATGACACGGCACAGTCATTATCACCGTGGCAACAGTACCCGGGACTATCAGAGAAAAATTGCACATAGAACCGCTGGCTCTAAGCGGTCATGCCTCAGCTTCCTCTGGAGTATGCTTTCTCTGCAAGTCTGGTGTGCCCCAGGGTACCACCAACCCGGCGCGGCTCCAAGACTACAGATCGTGCAAGGGTTCCACTCGAGTCCCGAGCTTCCGGAACCCTTCATTCCACTAACAGGCAGGCACGCGTGCCACGTCCCAAACACCGCCCTACGGACTGAGGATGCAGCTGCGAATTAACTCCAGTGCCTGGGAGGGAAGCCAATAAACCAGCTAATGAATGCATGTCAGGTGCAAAACGTACAATGGAGAACAGAGAAAGCAGGGAGCCCTCTTCTGTACCTGCTTCTGGGTTCCCCCGCTGACTAGCAGCTCAGGGCATCCCGCGCTGGCACCGTGCCCGGCACGCAGCAGCAGCCCAGACAACGTCTGGCCAGCGAACCAATTCCCTCTTAGCTCCCCGTTCAACAAAGCTTTCCTGGGCCTTAGGCCCAAGGGACTTAAGTCGGCTGCAAAATCCACAAAGCCCCAAACCCGGAGGGGATCACGCACACGAGGACACCTTACACACTTTTAAAATAATCATTTTGGAGAAACAACTGTGCGGTAGAGACGGGAGCCTTGGGGCCGGTGTGGGCTTCTGTTCCCACGCGGGCAGCGGAGACGACGGACGGCCGGGACACGTGGCCCCCGCCTTGACCCGGGAGCCCCGGCCGCGAGAGCCAGGCCCCGGCCCGTCCCTGCCGCGAACGGCCGCTTTCCGCCACGGCCTTACGGAGGCACCGGGAACGCTCACCTAGGCTGGGAAAGGCGGACCGGGACCAGCTCCAGCCCCGCCGCCGCCCCTCATGCTGGAACCCCCGCTCCGGGCTACCGGAGTTGCCACGGCAACTCAACTACCGCCTACACCGGAACCGGAACCGTCGCCTGGAAGTGACCCGTTCCCGGCGTTCCGCGGAACGCCAAAACCCGCCCACTGCCTTCGCCAGTCCTCCGGGAGTATCCCAGCAGGCCCGTCTACCCTCCGGAGGGAAGTCGTCTTCCCCCTTGTTTCGCCTCTCCTTGCCTCGGAGCGTGACGCTGATGGGCATTCACTCCCTCCAATCAACTGACAAGACGATTGCCAGCGGCCAATAGTAAGGCTGTAGAATGCGGCTCTGGTTTAAGGACCTCCTCCAACCTGTCGGGAGGCCGGCCGAGCCACATGATTGGTAGAATCGAGTAATTGCGGGCTGGCGTTGTCCAGTCACGGGGAGCAGTTCGGAGCCGGCCCAGTGAGATCCTCCGGGGGGCGGGCCGGGCTGCCGCGGGCCAAGGGAAGGCTCCGGGGGGCGAGCCCAGGTCCCGAGCCGTCGAGGGCTCCGGCGTGCGAGCGGAATGAGCGGGTCCCTGGGACGGGCGGCGGCGGCTCTGCTCCGCTGGGGGCGCGGCGCGGGCGGCGGCGGCCTGCGGGGCCCAGGCGTGCGGGCGGCGGGTTCGGGCGGCGGCGGGGGCGGCTCGGCGGAGCAACTGGACGCGCTGGTGAAGAAGGACAAGGTGGTGGTCTTCCTCAAGGGGACTCCGGAGCAGCCCCAGTGCGGCTTCAGCAACGCGGTAGTGCAGATCCTGCGGCTGCACGGCGTCCGTGACTACGCGGCCTACAACGTGCTGGACGACCCCCAGCTCCGGCAAGGTCAGGGCCGCCGAGTGGGGGGCGACAGGCCGAGGCCGCTCGGAGGGACTGGGCTGTGCCGCGCGGGCTCTGTCTGGGGGTTCGAGCGGGGTCGGGGCACGGGCTGCTGCGCTGTATTCGGGGTCGAATTTCAAGGCATAATTGCCTTGAAGTGCGTCTCGAGGATCTGGGCAACTAGTACTCCTGCCAACTTGGGCATTGGGGAAGTCCTAGCGGTTCCCCGACCCCCACGCTGAGCCGAGAGAGGCCTTCTGGGGCCAGATCGCTCAGGCTCGCTCCGAGGAGAGTGGTGGGGAAAGGGGGGCCAGGAGGGATCCGGTAAGAACCACTAGAAGGTAGGCACTTTTGGGGACACGTTGAGGAAGTTGGCCCGTCTCGAGGATAAGGAGCTGCTGCTGTTGATGGTAGAGGAAGGGCCGAAGCTGCCCTTGTCAGAGGCTGGTGAGGTCAGAGGCTAGCCTGGTGCCTCAGGGCCGGGGGTGGCGGGAGCCATCTTCTGTTGCTATACGGAGGGGGTGGACCCCGCTTTTGGACTGGTCTTAGTTGGGATCACTTGGTGTGGAAGAAAAAGGCATGAACTTAGTTTTTAGATCCTTGAGGACAGGGAGGGATTTGTGGGGGGGAGGGCTAGGGCTTGGAGAGGCTTGTGGGGGGAGGAATGAGGAATGACCCTTGGGCCCCAGCTAACTCAAGCGTGGATCCCAGGGAACCTGGGGCGAATCAGGGTGTGGGACCAGATGGCAACAGGTCCTGTGGCTTGTCGCTGGCTCACGGGAAAGAGGGACTGCCTGACAGCTAATAGTACCTTTTCTGCTGAACTCCGTGCCAGGAACGTTACATGTATCCCAGTTGGAGAGGAGGACGGAGTCCGTGGATCCGCTCCTTGGCTAGGGTCCTTGGTCCCAGTTGGTGGAGAAATGGGGAAGCTGTGCCTGAACTTCCTAGAGGGTGGCTTAGTAGCCCGCATTCCAGTTAGAGACCTCCAGTAGGAGTCCTGGCACCTCCCTGAGCCCAATGCTGTTCTTCAGTTACAGTGTTCTAAAAACAGTTTTACCAGGCACCAGGTTCCTGGTTAATCTACATTTAGAACTCTACATTTTGTTCCTCCGTACTTAGGACTGTTATTCTGCAGTGAAATGATCAGCCCTAGTCCCACTCTTTGATCAGACAGGCTGGTATGTCGGAGAGACTTGGGGTGGGGGTCCTGCTGCAGTCAGTCAGCCGGGCAACCTGAAACTGGTCCCGTTACTGCATTTTTTTTTTTTTTTTTCCGGTAACGGGAAGATAACGAACCCAAACTTGACAAAGGTTTGAGGAGGAAAAATAGAGAAAGTAAAACTCTTTTTAGAAAGTGCCCATCATTTTATCTGGAACACAGCAGGCA
>CM052797.1:118702741-118722948 GCA_028533885.1 Nasua narica | reverse complement strand
CACCATCACCATCACCACCATCACCATCACCACCACCACCATGATCATCACCACCACATCACCATTGTCACTGTCCACTGTTGTCACCATCATCCTCGTGCTATCACCATCACCACCACCACCATTATCATCATCTCCACCACCATCACCATCACCATCACCACCATCACTACCATTATCACCACCACCACCATCACCACCATTATCACCATCACCACCACCACCATTACTACCATCATCATCATTCTCACCATCATATCACCACCATCATCTCCACCATCACCACCATCCTCACCACCGCCACCATCATCATGCCATCACCGTCATTAGCACCACCATAATTGCCTTCATCATCATCATCATCATCATCCTCACCATCACCATCACTTGACCGTAGCTTTTGGTGCCTGGATGGTGACCCTTTGGTTCTTTGAGGAGCCAACAGATATGTTCTACAATAATAGTCCTACTTATATACTTAAAATCGGTTTAAAATATACTTTGCTTTGGGTCCTCTCTACAACCTGGCAAATGGGAGTAGGTGTTTTATCCCCATCTTGCAGAGCAGGAAATGGCCCAAAGAGGTCATTGACTCTCCCAAGGTCATAGAGATACTGGGTGACAGAGTCTGCGTTGGAACATAGTCAGGTCCCTCAGACCTAGGCCTCTGCTCTGCGCCGTGCTGTATTTTGGCCTTGGGACCTCTACTTCCCTGAGTAGCCAGCTCTCGGGCCCGTACTCTTTGGCACTGGCGACATCGCACGAGGCCACAACCCAGCCAGACCCTCCAGATTTAGGAAATATCTTCTGGCCACTTTCATGGATGTTACATCAAGACAGTTCATTAGGCATTCGGACCCGTGTGTCTGGCCTTCGGGCGATATTGGCGGTGTTGATGGGGACGGTGGTGTTAAAGGAGATGGAGAAGGGGGAGAAAGTGATGTCGAAGAGCATGACGCCGAACATAATGGTACCCTTCATACCTTGAATGCTTCGAGAAAACCAGAGATCTTCGTTTCTGGCAAAACAGACATTAGCCCCACTTCACAGTCGGGCAGACTGAGCCCCGGGCGGCCAGACATTCAGCCCAGGGTCGCTGCTCGCCTAGCGTCCCCCCCCTCCCGCTCAGGGCCCCTGAGCGCACTCACACCCGCCTCTGTTCTGCAGGCTCCGCAGCGGCCACGGCGGTGGCGAGGCCTCCGCTCCCTCTTCCGGAAGGTGTGCTGCGCGGCGCTCCCCTTGCAGCCTCTGCTGCTGCTCTTCCTGCTGCTGGTCTTCCTGCTCCCGGTCGGGGAGGAGAGCCGCAGCTGCTCGCTGGCCAACAACTTCGCCCGCTCCTTCCGGCTCATGCTCCGCTACAGCGGCCCGCCGCCCACCTAACCCGCCGGGGTCGCAGGGGCCCCTCTTCCCGCCGCCCCGCCACCCCCGGGCTGCTTCCCAGCCGCCCCACCGGGCCGCCTCGGCCTCCGTACCATGTTAGCGCTCCCCAAAGAAAGCCACTTTGTATACAGTCTTGTCTATTTATACGGAAGGTGGACTCTGCGTGACCAGGGAGTGACGCGTAGAACTTTTATATCCTCTGTACGTAGATGCTCAGTCTGTATGTTTCCTGTAGGACAGCTCTTTGTGGGGGGACATGCCTAGCAGGGTGCGTGTCCAGTGCGATGGGGCGGCATTTTGGCCTTGGTCTGTAGTCCCCCCGTCCCCCCCCCGCCCCCCAGGAAGCAGGGGCAAGAACATGTCACTTACGACCACCGCCTGCCCTGAAGCCAAGCCCCGAGCCCAGATGTCGGTGAGGAGGCCCCCGGCTGTGGACATGGGAGCGCCACATGGGTCCTCGTGCGGCACCCAGTTCCTCCTGCTTTAGGCACAGTGAGGACAAAGGACAGCAGCTTAGATGCTGCAGCTTGGAAGCAGAAATGGTGATTATCGAAGGCGGACCTGGTGACAGCAGTGACAAGTGGCAAGTGATAGAGTGATATCAAGGAAGGAAAAGAAGAGCCGTAAGGAGCGGACCCAGCACTGAAATAGCACACAGCGGGGGGGGGCAGGAGCGCCAGCCCCCCGCCCCCTCCGCCTCCGACAGCACAGAGCCACGGTGGAGGGCCGTGGCCCTGACACAGATCTGCCCACATGCTGAGCTGGGGCTCCACGTGTTCTGGGCAAGGAGAAGGGAAGCAGAGAAACTTCGTCGCTGGGGTCTTCGTGCAGAATGGGGAGCGCGCTGCATGCAGCACCGCCCGGGAGGATTCATCCCTTCTGTCGCTCTCGGGCTGTTTTTTCACAGTCTGCGCCTGGAGCCTAAGGGTCAGAAGGGGAGCAGCTGGCACGCCAGGCACCAGGGATCAGGGGTCTAGGACAGAGATCAGAGATGGACCGTGGAGCTGAGCCCGTCTGGGGGGCTCTGCCTCTTCCTCCTCTGACGAGGGACTTCAGAGAGAGATGGGTCTTCCCATCTCCATGGCTCAGAGGGCCCCACAGGTGTCCTCACAAGGGTCCACGGCCCAGGCCACCCCCACCCGAAATGAGGCTCCCTCTGGGCAGGGCTAGGCCGTTAATCCCCCTGCACCCCCTGGGGAGGAGCGGGGGACTCCGTGCTGGGCCCTGAGGCCAGAAACACGTCCTTTCCTCCCCAGGGAACTCTGGATGGCTCCTAAGTGCGTTATAACTGGATCCTGTTTTTCCCTAAATCAACACTAAGTGTCCTTTTAGAAAACGCCTAGTGCCCATTCTTTACAAACTGATTTCGTCTCTTCTCCTCTAGGAGGAGACTAGGAGGGGGTTCCTGCAGGCCTCTGGGATCATAAAGTGTCCAGACCCAGAAAGGCCCTGTAAAGGGAGGGAAACCGAGGACCCAGGAGGGTCCTGACTGACAGCACCAAGCCCCGCCCCCACAGACCTGCACACACGGCCTCTGCCTGTCCAGCAGCCGAGGGCCCGACCCCAGGCCCCCCTGAAATTCAGACAAGCTGGACTTTCACCGGCAGGAAAATGTTATGCCCAGAAGAGGTCTTGGTTTACACTTGGAAAGCACACTTTTCTCCAGATTCCAGGAAACCGAGCCACAAGACTATTGGCCGGGGACCACTGCCGTGGACACTCAGGGCTGAGGGAAGCAAGGCCTTGGGCCCAGGTGGCTGAGCCCAGGGGCTCCCTGGGCCATGTGGGTCCGGCGCTAGGAGGTCAGACTACAGCAGGGCCTTCGAGCAATCTCCATTAACACCCTCCCACTTTGCGGGTGGGGAGACTGAGGCCCAGAGAGGGGAGGAACTTAGCCATGGCCACACAGCAAGAGGCGGGAAAGCCAGACAGGGCTGGACACCCCTGTCCCCAGGCTCACGGTAGCGGGGACCCCTCCCCCCATGTCAGTAGCTTCCCCAAGGAGCAGGCACTCCAGACGAAGGCAGCCTGTCCCCTGTGGCCCCCGTCAGGGAGGAGGGAGGGGGGAGCTGCACTGTGCAGGACTGGGGGGGGGAGGGAATGTCTCTGCATATTTTTTAAACTTTGATAAGGAGGCCATAGAGCCTGCTTGTTCGCATAATTTTTTTTAAAAAGAGAATTGATATTTTCAATACTTTCCTATAAATACAGCTGTGAAATAACGGCTCACTCGCTGGCGCTTTTCAAGTGTAATCTCTTCTGCTTAAAATGGATGCAGACAGTTATGATTTTTATGACTTTCCAGCTTCCTGAACAACAACCGCAAAGAGCTTTCAAGTGCCATTTGAGAAAGGTGCCCCAGTGGGACCGGTGTGTGTTTATCTTTTCTCTGTCCCCAGAGTGAGAGTCGTGGAAAGAAACGTGAATATCATGGCCCAGCCCAGCTGTGTGTGTGTGTGTGTGTGAGAGAGAGAGAGAGAGAGAGAGAAGGAAAGAGGGAGAGAAGGAAGAAGAGGGGAGAAAGGAGAAGGACAGGGGGAATATGGGAGTGGCAGAGGGATGGGGAGGAGGGGGGAGTATGGAAGGAGGCTTGAGAAGGAGAAGGGGAGAAAGGGGAGGGGAGGGGAGAATATGGAGGGAATAAGAGGAGAAGGGGGAGAGCAGAGGAGGAAGGGGGAGTATGGGAGAGGGAAACAAAGGGAGAGGGGAGGAGGGGGTAGTATAGAGGGGGCAGGAGGAGGGGAGAAAGGGGAGGGCAGAGGAGAAGGGGGAGTGTGGGAGGGGGAAGCAGAGGGAAAGGGGAGGCGGGGGACTATGGAAGGGGCAGAGGAGGAGAAGGAGGAGGGCAAAGGAGGAGGAGGAGGGGGGAGAGGAAAACAGTTTGATCAAAGATGCTGGTCCCCTCCTCAGCTGCCCCCCACCCGGTCCTTTCTCCACGCCTGACCTCCGTGGGGAAGGGCCCGTGCAGGACCCAAGGTTGAGGGGTGGGATGTGTGGGCGCGGGTGGCCGGGGAGACTCAGGAGGAGCTCCGCATCGGAGCAGGTGGGACGACGACGGCATCCAAAGCAAAAGTGCCTTCCACGTGCTTGCAGGACCGGGGCCCCTGCTCGGCGCCTGAGGAGACATATTTCACTTAATCCCAACGACAGGACAGCGCTCGGGGAGTGGCCTTAACCTTACCTCCACTCACGAGACAGGAAAGCCGAGACTTAAAGACATGGAGACACTTGCCCATGCAGAGGTGGGATTCGAACTCCTGCCCCGGCAGGAGAGGAGAGGGCTTGGGGCCGGCTCTGCTGGGGCGCAGGTGGATTGCAGCGCCTTCCGCTGGGCTTCCCTGCTGGTCTCGCCCTGGGCTCCGCGCAGGGTCGCCCCCCACCCTGGGGCAGGTGGGCGGGGAGCGCTGTCCCCAGGGTCCTCTACAAGCACCTTCACGCCGGTTACGTCCCGCTGCACAGGGCCGCAGGGCTGTCTGCCCATCGGGGGGCTGAGGCCCCTCCGTCCTCCTGCGCGGTCCCAGGCATGGCTGATAGACATGTGAGCCCAGCGCCCAGCGCAGGGTAGAGACTTCGGCTGTGCTTGTTGGATCCCGTGAAAAACCCCAGAGGCGAGTGTGTTCGACTCCTCAGCTCCCCTCCAGGGTACAGCGTTCCCGGTGGGTGGGACTCTCTCCCACGTCTCTCCACCTCACCGCTTTGCTGGGGGCTCTCTGCTCTCACCTCTTTGCAGCCGTGGATGTGCAAGCCCTCAACTCCTACGTGTTTACTGTCATTTCTGTTCCTGGCACAATTACCCATCTGTGGTCATGGGTCACGGTAAACATTTGTGGTTGGGAACACCAAGCTGAGAAGCCCACGTTCCCCCCGACTAGACATTTCCTGGGTTGGGAAGTATATACAATCTAGTGATGAGTTTGCCCAAGGAAGAGTCCGGGCTGCTGCAGAGCGCCCCCTGGAGGCCTCAGCCACACCCCTGCAATCTCCACCCTCAGCCAAGTGTTCAGGGGCCAAGCTGGTCCATTTTTGCAACCTGACATTGACCGGCTGTTTACCCCACTGGACCAGACTGGTTAACGCAGTGTGGGATGGGTGTGTGTGTGTGTGTGTGTGTGTGTGTGTGTGTGTGTGTGTGTGTGTGTTGGCGTCGAAAGCAAAGTACACTGTTTAAAATGTTCTGTTATGTAAACAGTATTCACGGGGACCATATCCACTCTCATCATATTATTTGTGATTGTAAAACATGCATTTGCAATACATGAAGCTTTCTGGGAAGGCAGGCAGCCCCGGAGCCAAGCCAGTGCCCGGAGCACGTGTGCCTTATCTCGGTTCACATGAAGTCCACCACCAGCCCGGAGCCTTCCCTGCTCAGGAGGGAGGGACGCGCGGGCTCTTCTCGTCTCTTCCCAGCGCTGTGTTTCAAAGTCCCACTGACGTCCTCGGCCCCTTGCTGCTGTTCCAGCTGGAAGGGGCCGTGTTCTCAAAGCCTGGCTCGATGTTTTTGTTGTCACTTTACGTGTTCAAAAATGTATCTGCTTTATGTTTGGAAATAAAAATCTCTATTTTGGTCTATGAAGCGTTGTGTGGTTTGGAAAATGTTTTTCTCAAGTCAAGGGGTTTTGTCCCGATGGGGTCCTGAGGAGAAAGAGGGGAGGAGGCGAGGGCTGACTGGTTTTTCAATTCTGACTTCTGGGCGGAGGCACCTCTGGTCAGGTCGACCGCTGACCTCGGGGCAAGAGCGGCTCTCGGCTCGACCAGACCATCCGGATGCCCTGGGAAGCATCCTCGCAAACATTGCCAGCGTCTCCCCAGAGCTCGTGGGCAGCAGTCCCGGGGGGTAAGCCAAGTGGATTTTGAGAATTCCAAATGCACTGAGTAGTGGCAAATAACAGAAGGCCCTCCCAGCACTTTGCTCCCACCCCTTGGATCAAAGCCTAACATTGATGGTTTGTTTAACAAACAGGTCTTAGGTCTGGGGGTCCAGTTTTGGAACCCACAGGGCACTGGGGTCCGCAGCCCGCAGAGAGGACGCAGATAAGGAGAAGGGGGGACACCATTTGAGGGGAGGTCTAAGAAACCAGCGATGAATCCCGGACCCACTGCCTGTCGATGAAGCCGCCTCCTAGCTTGGCCCCGGCTTGCCAAGAAAAGGGGAATTTGTGTCCAGAATCTTCTGTTTACAAAGCATATAACCTTCAGTTTAGAACACTTTCCATGAGAAGGCTTTAAAATAGAAAGGCTTTGCCTCTTGTGTTTACTGCCCCCTCACCCCAAATTTTAAAAAATCTGCTGTTAACTTCAATAATGGTTGGAATACTTTTCCTGGTCTGTTAGCTGAAGAAATCCTCGTCATTTCCTGAGGAGAGAGAGAGAAGGACCTCTCAGGTGAGAAAAGGGTGTCTGTAAATCCCTCACTCCTTCAGTGGCTGGTAGAAGGTTGAGGCCAGGTTTTAGACCCATTTTGGTGTTAGAACATCATCTCAGTGGGAAAACCATAGTTTCTAAATCTCAATGGAGCGCTCATACTCCTGGCTGGGTGATCAGTCATTTTTTTTTTTTTTTAAGAGAGAGAGACACTATCTCTTCTTCAAAAGAAGAGACTTGGGGCGCCCTGGGTGGCTCAGTGGGTTAAAGCCTCTGCCTTCGGCTCAGGTCGTGATCTCAGGGTCCTGGGATCGAGCCCCGCATTGGGCTCTTTGCTCTGCAGGGAGCCTGCTTCCCCCCCTCTCTCTGCCTACCTCTCTGCCTACTTGTGATCTCTCCCTCTGTGTCAAATAAATAAAAAAAATCTAAAAAAAAATAGAAATAAGAGACTTTTTTCTTAAGATTTTATTTATTTATCTGAGAGACAGAGAGAGAGAGAGAGGAAGAAGCAGATTCCCTGTGGAGCAGGGAGCCCAACTTGGGGCTCGATCCCAGGACCCTGAGATCATGACTGGAGCCCAAGAAAGATGCTTAACTGACTGAGCTCCCCAAATGCCCCAGAAGGGACTTCTCTTATATAAAGTTTTCCTTAAACCAAAACAGATTTCATGTTCTCCATAGCAAAAGAGTATAAAACACAAATGTACTGACTCCCTTCGTCCCACCCCTTTTGGGCCCCATCAATCCCTCATTCTCTTGTTCTGGAATAACATTCAGAACAAAGTCTACTATGCCAGAAAAGATGCCAAGGCAAAGAGGAGGAAAAGGAGAGCTCGTCATCACAACTGAGTTCTCAGCAACCTTGCATTCGAATTCTTCCTAATGGTGGACAGAATAGATTTGAGATGTACAAGACTAAAAAGGCAGGGGGGGACTGTCCCCATACTTCTCACCTATGTCACTTTGGGGAACTTAATTTCCTGGTTAATCTGTTTACCTATCTGTAGAAATAAACCAATAATACTGAAAAAAAAAAAAAAAAAGACAGCGGAAGAGAGAGAGAAAGAAGGGGGAAGCGGCAAGGGAGGGGCAGAGAGAATCTCAAGCCGACTCCATGCCCAGTGCGGAGTCCGATATGGGGCTCGATCTGTAACCCCGAGATCACACCCTGAGCCGAAACCAAGAGTCGGACACTGAGCCGACTGAGCCACCCAGGCGCCCCAAGTCATTTTTGTGACTATGTGATTTTTTCCCCCCACAACCAGCCTTGCTATGGAAGTAATTACCTTCCCTCTGTTTTCATCTGCGGCCCCCCAGCCCAGCCGTGACATGTTTAATTGGAGAGATTCATCATCTTTCGTGGAAACCCCTGGGTGAGAACGTTCTTCAGCTACTTGGCCTTGGCCCTTTCTGTCACTGTCTCGCCAGCCCCGGCCCCCACCGCTCCTGCGGTGACCTCTCTCCACCCTGCTTCCTTCGATTAGGCTGGGAGGGGAGGGACCCCAGCCTGCTCGGGGCCCCTGGCGCGGGGATTCCGGATGGCGGTTGTGTTTGGGTACATGCCTCCTGCTCGGCCACCGCTCCCAGCTCCTGCTGGGTCTTCACCGCGGCCTTCTGCTGCCAATTTCTAACAAGGGCCTCCGCTACCAATGGACATCAAGGGAAATTGCTCCAAATTGTCCTGCGACCGCCTCTCTCCCAGGCAAGTGTGGGTTTCCCGTCCTGGACCATGTGCAAATAATTGAGGCCCTTTTGCTTTGGAATCAGGTGACAGGATGACAAAAAGAGAAGTTTAAAAAAAAAAGTTCAATACAATTCGGTACCGTGGATCGCATCTTGGAACAGTAAAGTGACATTATTGAAGAACTCCATGAAACGCAAATGACGTTTGTAATCTCCTTAATAACATCGCACCGGTGTGAATTTCTCGGTTTTGACAAGTGTCCCCCGCTTATATAAGATGTCAGCATCAGAGGAGACTGGGGGAATGGTATCTGGGAGCTGTGTGCTATTTTTGCACCTTTTCTAAAATGAGCCCAAATAAAAAAAATTGTTTTTAATATAGACTTTTTTTTTTTGGCCTTGGGAAAATCGTGAGGGTAATCTTTTGCCCTTAAGTTGCTCCCTTAAAAATGGGGTCGGAAACAAACTAAGGGTTGCTGGGAGGTGGGGGTAGGGATAGGGATATGGACATTGGGGAGGGTATGTGCTATGGCAAATGCTGTGAAATGTGTAAGCCTGATGATGCACAGACCTGTACCCTGGGGTAAATAATACATTATATGTTAATAAAAAAATTTAAAAAAAATGGGGTCGGATCTGTTCGAGGAGTCAGGTGTGGAGTCAGCTTGATCTGTGTGCAGCTCCCAGGAACCACATCTGCAAGGTCCTGACCTTGGGGAAGTTCTGCAGTGTTCTGGAATGATACTCACCGCAGGGGGATGTGGTCGGGAGTTCAAGGAGACCGTGCAAGGGGCCGGCACAGCGCTCGGCACAGAGCGAACGCGGCTGCTCATTCAACCGCATCCCAGCCGCCGCCTCAGTCATGCTGGGCGGCTCCCGCAGACGCGTCTCGTTGCAGCCATCTGAACTTGGAGTCTGTGGGACGCTGAGGTTGATCCCGAAGGGCTGCCCCGCAACTACTGCTCGGGGCCTGGGGTGTCCCCTCAGCCCTTACAAGGGTTCCCAGGGATCCTCGTTTCAGAGGGGCATTCTGGAATCAGCCACGGTTCCGTTGCAGACCGTAGAATCCACTCTCACTCGTTTAAGGAGGAGAAAAGGATAAATTACGGGGTATTAGGTGCCTCCCAGAATTGTTGGAAGGATTGGAGTGGAGTGGAGCCTGGGATTCCAGGAATAACTCCAACCCCAGGACCACTCGGCAGAAAGCTGCCAGAGCAGGAAACTGGTGCGGCTGCTGCCTGAAGAGTCTCGTCACCTCCACTGCCCCCCCCCCCCAGCGGCACACAGGTCCCCCACGTCAGGCTGTCTTCTCATGTCCCTTCCTTCCGTAGCGCACAGTCGTGCAGGAAAGTCTGGGCGGGACAAAACCTAGCTCACATCCAGAACTTGGCAGCAAAGGAGTCGGGAAATGTCACTTCGGCTTTCCCTCTCTGCTTTACAGGTGGGCATCTTGCAAGGGGTTTAGTGGGTGATGAGGGGGCACCCGACAGTCCACACCTATCGATACATAATATCCACGCACACCCCTATTTCCGGATCTACTCTTCCAGCTAAAAGCGGTAGCAGAAACAGGTAGCAGAAACAGCTGGCGCCCACTCCCAGAATGCACCTGCGTCTCCTATAGAAGCAGGCGCAGGCCGAGCCCCGCCCCCCCACCCCCGTCTCACTAGTCGCTACATCCATTTCCGGGCTCTGTCCATTTCCCTCAGCTTCATGCACAACCTTAACTTGATATCCTGAAGTCTGTAAACTGAATTTTGAGGTTAGCCACCGAGTTCCTGCCCCCATTCCAGTGTTGTCCGTGAAAAGGCACTGGGGCGGCGAGGGAGAGAGGCTGCGGGGCTGCCTGTCCGACTCTCAGGAGCCTCCTCTGTATAGACAGGCTTTGGGGCAGCTGAGAGCCCACACATACCCCTGCACGTGAGATCTACTCCAAAAGGGCTACCCACAAGCCTCTCCCCCAAACCTCCATGTGACCGATCCCCAAACTTGACCTTTTCAAGCCCTTGACCTTCCTTAAGTCAAGAATATTTCTGAGCTCCTGTGATGTGTCAGGAATAGAGAAAATGGTGAACAAACATAGCTGGCCTTCGTGGAGCTAACCTCCTAGTGTGGGCCACTGCCCGCCATCCGTGTAGATCGGTACCGGCAGTCACATGTTCTTCCGGGAAAAATGGATTGCCAAAAGTTGGCCCCCAGAGGGACTTTGCTCCCCTGCTGTTTTTCATCTCCAGCCTTCAGCAAGGCTCTCCTTCTGGCTGGTTCCATCCTATCATTCAAGGCCATGTGGAAACTAGGCTCAAAGTCATTACTCCTGGCACAGCTCGTCATGGGAACTTCCAGGTGAGACCACAGGGAGGGCTGAGGGGGCGGAGGCTGTGCGACAGGGGTGGCTGCCCTGGGACGTGAATCTCCTGGGCATCGAGCTCGCGGGATGACCGAATGAGATGAGGGGCAAAGACTTCACGCCTGGGTGCTCATCCAGCAACTGGACGTGATGCTGGGACCGAGCAGTGTGAGGTTCCCACCCATGGGAAGACGGGACAAGCAGATGGGGGAGGGGTCCTCTCGGCCACCGTGACTCCTGACCCCACTGGAGCATTGCCCACACCACGGACTTCTGTCCATCCCCTCCTCGGGGTACTGCTGGGAGACCCTTCTCTGCCAATAGGCTGTGACGGAGCTTCTTACAACGCGACACTGACATGCCCTCCCCCACCCCAGGCCCCTCCGCCCCAGGCTAACCCGTGACCATTGGTTTGCATTTTCTCCTCCCCCAGCTGCTCTTTGATTCCTTCTCTCGTCCCCTGGCTTTGGCCAATTTCTGGTTCCGTAAATCCAGATCTGTTTTGATGTTTACATCCTCCAGGACTGGGCTGGCCAGCGAATCAAATCCAGCTGCCGCCTGTTTTTGTGTAGCCCAAGAAGATGACCGTGATCGTTACATTTTTTAACAGTTCTATGGTTAAATGGCCACATATCCAGTGGTTATCTAAGTACCTGCATAATAGCTTCAATTTTGCCTCTTAGCCTGTGAAGCCCTGAAATAGTTCCCATTTGGCCACACAGAGAAGCATTACCAACCCCTGCTCAGGACGCTGCTTACGCAACTCCCCGCCCAGCCATTGCGTGTATCCAAGCTGTTCACTCCTGGATCCCAGCCAGATCCTTCTGGAAGACCGGCTCCCTGTCAGCTGGTCCTGACCCCCCTGAAGGGGCCCAGGAGCAAGCCCATGGGACTAGGTGTCAGGAGAAATTGCTTCCAGCCCAGCAATGGTCACCACCTCCCAGTTACCTGTGTCCAGGTAACTTAAGTGGCCGCTCTGCCTCTCCACATCGCTCGCTGTCAACTGGGGGTTTGCATGTGAATCGCTCTGGAGAATTCCCACGGCGCCGTCGGTCCTCTTTCCCATACCCTTGGGGTGACCTCCAGGAGCACAGAGAGAACAGCGCCGGGGAAGCTCAGGGGAGAGCCTTTGCTGAATCCTCTATGCGGGGGCCACGCGTGCACTGACACAGAGGCACACCCTACACGCTGTAGATAAACGCACACGCTTGCACACACGCCCTGGACGCACTTGCACACGTGCACGCTCCCGCCAGATACCAACACACTGTTCCCCGCACTCACTGTGCGCATGCGCACCTCGTAGACGGAGGGAGACCTGCACGCCTACGCACACCTACCTCGCACGCACACACGCACAACACACGCAGTCACCTTCCCTGCGAACCACACACACAGGCACACCCGCACACAGCCACACACGTGCATGGCTTGCTGTCCAGCCTCTGTGGCTGTGTTTCCTGGGGCGTTCCCCCGGGAGCCCCACCAGAGTTCTGAGGCCCATCCCTGGGGGGGACTCTTGGCCTGATTAAATCTCTTCAGAAACCAGAAAATTAAATTTGGGGCCATTTTTCTGTTCCGGATCTTGTGCGTAATTTGAGGATTACTGTGGGCGAGGAAAAGAGAATGGATGACTCTCTCTCTCCTTCTCTCTCTCTCTCTCTCCATTTTTTAACTGAGCTTGGAAAGAAAAAAGGCTGGTGTGTGGGTTAATGAGCCTTTCGATGGGCGCGAGGTCAGGAGAAGGTGGGGCCCCGGAGCAATCCAAGCCAGCATCTGAATATGCAGCAAGTCTTGCCTTTCAGGGTCAGGGAGGGGGTCAGTAATGCGGAGGCTATAAAGAAAGAGATTGCGTTGAATTAAAGAAACATCTTCTTACAATCATGTTTGTGCTGAAAGGCATGTCCGACCCCCGACCAAAAGCCCAGGGGGGCCAAACACAAAATGTGTAGTCTGGGCTGCCAGAACCCCTCCCCCAATTGACGTTTGCACACGCATCCAAACCCGAGTTTATCCAGGAGTGGGAGGGGAAGTCAGGGAGAGAGCCATTTATTTTATGAGTAATGCACACTGGGCTCAATGACACGATAACGTAATATTCACAGTTTGCTGGGTACTTATTTCATTTGGTTCTTACAATAGATGTCAAAGGCATTACTGTATCCAACCCCCAAGACTATTTATTGGGTACCGAAGAAAGAACAAAGCCTCAAGGTGAAGACTACAGCAGGGCTGGAGAGTGGGGAACAAAATCACTCAGTCCAGAGGTACCTGATAGTTTCACCTGAAGCATTGCCCAAAGTGCTGGGTTAAGAAGGACTCTGAGGCTTGAACTAAGCGAAGAGCTCCGAGATCTCTTGGTGATGCCCAGGGTAGCGGTGGGGGGGCGGGGCATATTTGGAGTCCTTCTCTTAGCCTTATTTGTCTCGAAAAGTAAGAGGACCGCTCTCCATTGGGGTCACAAACTCACATCCGTACAGAACCGAGCCAGGAAACGCAAATGAGAGACGAGCTCCCACGTGTCAAAAAATACCAGGAAAAAAGGATTGGGGAGGGGGGCCCTGCCGGTTGTTACCATTTAGGTGTGGGAGCTTTTTGGGGTTACTGAATCGGACAGTTCTGAGATCACAGAAGATTTCAGATTTTGATATTAGAACATTTTTTTCTTTTTAGTAGCAAGTAGTTTGAATAACTTAAAAGTACCTATACAAACTGTGTGTGTGTTCGTGTGTGTGTGTATGTGTGTGTGTATGTGTATGTGTGTATCTTTAGGCTAGATGTGGTCCACAGGCCTTTGCTTTGCGCCCTTTAGTCTAAATAATCCCCGAGATTCCTTTGAGTTCACAATTCTAAAATTGTATGTGGGACACAGATCCAGAGACTGTGGGCCTGTGACATATTTCTCGGTGGGACCCATAGTTTAAAGCCCGGTTACTCGCTGGCTGGGCCCGAGGACAGTTTGCACACCTACTATGAGCCTATCAGCAGCTCTGACACACCTTGTCTCACTCAAGCCTCCCCGAGACTCTCAGCTGGTTTTTCTTGTTCTTGCAGCTGAAGACACAGGCTCAGAGAGGTTACAGGCTTGCTCAAGGTTGCACAGCACACAACCAAATCGAAAATGACTCCTTGGTGATTTTTCAAGCTTTCCGGTTTTGTGGGGAGAAATCCCATGACGATCAGCACCAGAGGAAGAAGACTCCCCGAACACTGATAACCACACAAAGCCAAGGACGACTTGAGCCCCATGGAGCATCTGGGTTCACTGTGGCATTCCCAGTGTGCAAAATCCTGTAACTGGATCCTCTTCGGCGAATAACGCAGTAGGCGTTGTGGGGGCTGAGCCGGTCTCTGACACCCCTGGGCAAGCGGTCCCTTGGCTGCCTTCCAGCTCGTAAATTGTCCTCAAGGGCCGCCTGGTTTGGCTCTTGGGGGGAGGTGGGAGAGGAGAGGTCCTGGAAGGCAGTATCTTTCCCATCTGTTCTGCATTACGATGCTGTTAAATATTTCATGCTCTCTATTGTACCAACAAATAAAAGCAGAACTAATCTCTTTGTTAAAGTTTCCCTGACCGACATTGCTGATGATTTAGCAACATACTTATTTTCTCACAACTGGCGGGGGCCGGTTCTGCGGGAGGTTTGGGAAGAGAATGGCTCTCACCCACAAAGCCAGGTGGGAAGTGTCCTAATGCCGACGGACAGAGAAGAAACGACAGCCCCGGAGACGCGGGTGAGAAAGATCCTTTTCAGTTGTCTCAGCCATGGAGATGAAAGCCTGGGAGACGAGACTTTCTAGTGTGTATTCATCCACCCCCCTGTCTGTCCATCCATCTATCCATCCATCCATCCTCTGTCCATCCATCTATCCGTCCATCCATCCATCCCCTATCTGTCCATCCATCTGTCCATCTGCCCATCCATCCACCCATCCATCCATCTCTCTGTGTGCCATTCATTCATCCATCTGTCCATCCATCTGTCCATCCATTATTTTATCCCCATTGCTGAAGGCAGCCACAAGCCAAGGGGTGCATATGGCATCTAAGAGCTGGAAAAGGCAAGGAATGAATCCTCTCCTAGAGTCTCCAGAAAGAATAGACCCCCACTGATACCTCAATTTAAGCCCCATTTTGGACTTCTTATTAATCTTTTTAAAAAGGATTTTGCTCATTTATTTGAGACAGAGAGAGAGAGAATGCACAAGTTGGGGGAGGGGCAGAGGGAGAGGGAGAAGCAGGCTCCCCTGCTGAGCAGGGAGCCTGACGTGGGGCTCGATCCCAGGACCCTGAGATCATGACCTGAGCCGAAGGCAGACGCTTAACTGACTGAGCCACCCAGGGGCCCCGGACTTCTTATTAATCTTATTAAGATAATAAATCTGTGTTATTTCAAGCCACCAAGTGTGTGGCAGTTTGTTACAGAAGCAGTGGGAAACCAACACACCACCTCCTAGGGTCACTGTGGGCGTGAAACGAGCCAGTGTTTAAAAGCACTTCGCCCAGCGCCTGGCACATAGGAGGTCTCAGAAATCGTCGTTGTTCTTGCTTCCGTCACCGCCGCTGTTCCGAGGTGCTGTGGGGACGGGGAAATAACTACGGCTTTTTGATTGAAAATGTAACGCATGCTTACTGAAACAAATTTGGTAGACAAAGAAGGTGCACCGCTGTCGCTGTCCCCTTCTCAAAGGATCCCTGTGAGAGATGAATTGATTACACGAATTACCCCGACTCTTCACTCCTCTCCCCCCACTTTGGGCAGGTCACCAATCGGGATCCTCCCTGTCTGGGTGGGTTGCCCCCGCTCCCCCCGCCCCGTCTCGGTTCTGGGCTCAGCCCCGTGACTTATTTGGACCATTGGGTTGGCAGCAAGCGCGATGGTAAGCAGAGACCTGGGAATATTTGTACGACCGCCCCCGGCACGAGGACACGGCGAGGCCAGCTGGCTGGAGGGCGGGAGTCGTGTGACCCGGGGCCTGCCGCCACTGAGGTGGACTGCCACCCGGTGATGCACCTGTGACCAGGCCGAACCGAAGAGCCGCCCCGCCGAGCCCAGTCGCCGACATGCATATTCATGAGCTGAACAAACGACGATTCCTTTGAGCGGCCGCATCTGCGGACAGGCTGTCACCCAGCACTACTGCTCTGCCGGAGGCTCATGATGTGCTGGGCTCCCTACTAAGTCCTTCGGAGACACCAGGGTTTCTGAGGGACGTACTCGGGTGAGAATCACCCAGAAGCTTCTCAGAAGGTCCCAGCTTCCCGGCGTAGTTTTCATCAGAAAAACTGGAGGGGCCTGAGAACCTGCATTTTAACCATCTCGCTCCCTTGAGTCTTGGGCACCATCACCTCTGGGAACCACCACCACGCACTCGCTCATTTCGGCTCAGCCTCCCGGTGAGGCAGAGAGCCTCGTGCCCACAAGAGAGCCTCGTGCTCGTCTTACAGACGAGGCAAGTGAGGCTCAGGGAAGAATGTTGGCTCCTTGCAGGGGGAGCCACAGCTTGGCTCCAAGCATCCTGATGGTCAAGGGCGAGCTCTTGGTCAGTCCTCAGACGCTGCCCGCCATGGTCGGGGCTGGTTCCACGAAGCTTCACCTTCTGCCTGACATTCTGGGGGCCACCCCCCCTTTTCCTGGCCACCACGGGTCCGTGTTGTTCTGGGCCCACCCGAAGCTGGGCTTGCTCCAGGCAGAGGTGAGAAGTGTCCAGGGAACGATGAAGTCGGCGTTCTTTACTAAAATGGACATTGTTGTTAAATAAGAGCATAAATATTTAATCACCCACCGAGACTCCTCTTTGCATAACAACTTTGGGTCCAGATTCAATAGGAAATGGGCTTAAAGTAAACAAGGGCGTAAAGTCCCACGCCCCTGCCCCCCGCCGGCCCCCCTGCCTCCCCCCCAGGTGGCCTCCGCGGGGTCCAACCGCCAAGGCCGGCTTCCCAAGGTCGGGCCTGAAGAGAAGCATTTTGCTCCGTCCTCACCCGCCCTCCAGGCTCCCTGTCCGTGGCCTCGGGCACCCTGGCTCCCATGTGAGGAGTCCCACCCCTTGGCTGGGAGGCGCCCTTCGAGGGTGGCCCCACGGCCCCGGGGTGCGCGGTGACAGGGGCACTGTGGGCCCCAAACAGCGAGCTTCAGGGGACACGTGGAGCGATCTCTGGGAGATTCACGCCCCTTCGCCTAGATTTTTCCCTCTTTTAAATTCAAAGCAGGAGCAAGGAGCCCTATGGCATCCCCCTTCTGGTGGGACATGAAGGCCACCGCCCGCCGCCCGCCACGCCTTCTCCAGGCTGGGACCCCACCGTCACCCTTCTCTGGGGGGGTTCCTCCTGCCCATGAAACGGTCAGTGGCCACGGATCACCTCTCGGGTCAGCTCCCCAGTGGGTAGTGTGTCGTCACCTCCTCTGAGATCTGTTTCTCCTGGGCCTTCCTCTTCCAGGCGCCGGACTCATTCTCCATCCGAACCCTTTAAAGATGACATCAGCAGAACCTTGAAACAAATCCCGGGGACGTCCCTTCGGCTGGGGGGACCCGGAGGCGGTCCAGCCTCTGAAAGGCCCGCAGGTGCCTGGGGATGGTGGGAGTGTGGGGGCAGGGCGGAGGCGGACAAGACGGGTGTGGGGGAGGGGGGGGATGGGAAGCCAGAGGCCGGGTCACGAACAGGGAAGTGACACGAGTGATGGTCACACAGGCCGATTCCCACGTGGCGCTCACCGCATGTCAGGTGTGTGCTAACCCCCACATGTAACCCCCACATCACTCCCGTGAGTTATTACCCCCATGACACAGATGAGGGAACTGAGGCTGCCTGGGTCCCCTGTCCCCAGGTCCTGCCTGACTCGCATCCAGCCCTTTACAGGGAGGGGTCTTCCTTCTGAGTGCCCCCCACTTTGACTAGACCCTCGAGAACGCATTCCAGCCTCCACTTAAAGCCTACATCCCGCCTTCGGGCGTCCGTGGTTCTCTGTTGATCCTGACCACGCGCCTGAGTGGCCGCCGGCTCCCTGCCACCATTACCACAGGCCACCGACCGTGTGGCCCTTGTCCCACCGCCCACAGTGGGTCCGCCCCACCCCCCTGGCCGCCCGCCGTGCCAACCTCACCCCTTGGGCCTGACGGCACCCAGGTCTCGGCCAAGACCAACTACTGTCGTTCCGCCAAGACACAAAACGGACCCTCCCCCCCCCCAAGACAGGTTGTTCTTGTCCCCAGGACACCGCCCGCCCTGCTTCCTGCTGCAGCCATTCGAGTCCCAGGCGCCCGGAGGCCCCCGTTCCCTGGGGCTCCGGTGCGGAGGCGAGCCTGGCAGTGGAATGAAAAGACTTGGTGACCCGCGTCTAAAAATAAAAATATTATTCAATTGTCATGTCTGACAGAGTGCCCAACGCAGAAAGCAAAGCCATGGCAACCGGATAAACACACTGGAAACCTTTCCACGCGGCTGGATTAGAACAGATCTCAGCTGGGCCTTCTGGAGAGAAGAATGAACAGGCGTCTTCGCAGCTCTCTGGTTTGGGCTTGGATGGGGCGGGCGGTGGGCGTGTGTGAAGGAGAAGGGCGATGGGCCCCCCTCGGCTTCCACTGCCTCCTTAGGACGTCCCCTGCTCTTAGGGGGAGAGCAGCTTTGAAAACGATTTCCACCAGAACAGGGGCGTACTGGAGGGTAAATATGAATACCCCATTTGCATCCCCAATTAACAAGGTCTTCTCTCCATTTGTACCCACAGGAAAATGTGGGCTCTGGACTAGACAGACTGAACTACCCCTTCGTTCCCACAAAACACCTTCCCTGGCACGTCTGCACAACTGAATGGACTGATCCTTCTACGCCCAGCTAAAATGTCCCTTCCTCCAGGAAGGATTTCCAGATTTTTTTTTCCCCATCCATGAGCCCCACCCCAACCGTCCACAGGCAGCAGAGGTCTCTGTCTGCCCCCTTCCCGTGGCACTTCGGTTACATGGTGCCCCTTAACTCAGCACGCAGAGCCATGAGCGAGGTGGACACGAAGTCCGGCAAACCAGCTCCGAACCCCGTTCTGTTCCTAAGGAGTTGTGTGCCTTTGAGCATTTCACCTCGCCCTGCCTTAAAGTCCTCACCTGTAAAATGGACCCAAAGGGACTACCGTGTAGGGCTGTTGGGATTTTGAAATGGCAAAATGTAAGTCCCAGTCTTAGCCAAAGACAAAGACTAACCCAAAGTAGCCTCCTGAAAATGCCCGTGGTCATGACCAACGCCTTTGGGCAGGAAGAGCGTGAGCTCCGGATTCGAGGCTGGCTTCACTGCCCAACAGGTGTTAGGGGTTCAGTTGTGCTCCCCCCAAGACATGTTTGAAGTCCTAATCTGGGGTTTAGCTCCCTTAAAATGTGATCTTATTTGGAGAGAGGGTCCCAGCAGATGTCATTAGTTAAGATGAGGTCACCTTGGAGTAGGTCGGGCCCCAATCCAATATGCCTGCCGTCCTTACAAGATGTCGTAATCACACACGGGCAGACAGTCATGTGACCACAGAGGCAGAGGGTGGACCAAGCATCTACAAGGTAAGGGGGCGCCTGGGGGGCTCAGTCGGTCAAGCATCTGCCTTCGGCTCAGGTCACAAACCTGGGGTCCTGTGATCTAGTCCCATATCGGGCTCCCTGCTCGGCAGGGAGTCTGCTTCTCCCTCTCCCTCTGCTCCTCCCCCTGCTGGCCTCTTCTGCGCCAACCTGAGCCGCGGGGCGTCCGAATCTTCTGGGGGTGTCCGGGAGGGTGTTTCTGGATGAGGTTAACGTTGGAATCGGCAGAATGGGTCAAGCAGATTGTCTTCCTTGATGCGCCGGGCCTCTAATCAGCCGAAGGGAGGAATAGAACAAAACAAGTACCACGGAATTGCCCCCGTCTTCCAGCTTGAGCTGGGACATCCATCGGTCTCCTGCCCTCGCGCCGGAACTGACACCGGGCCCTCCTGGGTCCCCGGACGGGAACGACGGCACCAGCTCTCCTGGGTCTCCTGCTCGCCCACTGCAGGTCCTGGGACTTCTCGCTCCGTGACTGCGCCAGCACATTCTTCGTAGCGAATCTCATTCTCGCTACGTGACTCGTCCTATGGGTTTGGTTTCTCCGGGGAACCCTGACTAACACACTAGGCAGGAGGGACACACCCGGGAGCCCCTCGTGCCTTTCTGGGAATGAGGTGTGGGATCCCCTGGGAAGGAGAGGCTGGGAGGGGAGTTGGTAGACTGAGGGAAGCTGGGACAAGAAGCCAGGAAGGGCCCGGACTGGCTCGGAGGGGGCCTGGGGGACATGGAGAAGTCTCAGTTGTTTTATCTGCAGAGCAGGGCAGGAGGGGGGAACGGGGACAGCCCCTCTGGGTGAGGACCCAGGCGGGACTGGAGTAACACCAAGGCATGAGTGTCCTGAGCTCTGGGGGACGGGGTCCGGGGTCCAGGGAGACCCCAG
>CM052797.1:118669756-118702641 GCA_028533885.1 Nasua narica | reverse complement strand
CCTCCGTACTCGGACTGTAGGGTTTCTCTTCAGGCTCATGGCGTCTCGGACCTGTAGGTTCACCCATCGCGACTCCCCATCCCAGCCTCTGGCCCGGACTAGACCAACCTCCCACGGGGTGTGGACAGGGGCCCCGGGCAGAGCCGGGCTCAGGTGCAGCCAAGAAAGTGTGAGAGGTGCCAGGTGGGGAAAGGGAGCTCTGCCCCCACGAGCCCAGAGCTAAGGAGAGAGGCAGGTGGAGGGAGGAGCGGGTTTTCAGGACGCAAATGGAGTCCTACTCCTGGACACTTTGAAACAGCAGGTCCCTCTCCTGCCTTCTGCTACAGAATTATCCATGCTTCGTGCCAGATAATGATTCTTTTCCTGGGCGCCCCAAACTTTGGTTTATTTTAATCATATGAGAACTGTGGGATTGTTGAGATTCCTTCAAGGCAAAGACGAGTGAGATGCTCGAAGATTTTCGCTTGTCCCCAGCACTTTCAGGGACAGCTGAGAGAGGAGACGAAGCGGGAGGTCCCAGTGCCTATGTCTTTTCCAGGTGGGGGCCATGGACCCAAGCCCTGTCCTCACCATGGCTGACCTCGGACAACCCTTGGGAGCCCCATTCCCTCACCTCACCTCCCCGGGGTTGCCCCGAGGACTGGCGGGAGCTCCCCCAGGTCCCCGGAAATGGGCCAAAAAATGTTAGTTTCCTCCCCGCTCAGCGTGCCTTTAGAAGCTGGGACTGCGCACTATGGCAGCTGCCTTCAGCTCAGGTCATGATCCTGGGGTCCTGGGATCGAGCCCAGTGTCAGGCTCCCCGCTCAGCAGAGAGCCTGCTTCTCCCTCTGCCTCTGCCTCTGCCCCGCTCGTGCTCTCTTTCTCACTCTCTCTCTCAAATGAATGAATAACAAATCTTTTAAAAAATCAATAAATAAAAGCTGGGATTGTCTTGGCACAGCCTGGTACCTGCCACACAGAGAAGGCCCTGGACAGAGCTCGCTGAGTTGAGTCCCCTCGGGGAGGCAAATCTCCCAGAGAACACAATCTTACAGACTCATCCTATTTTAGAGTCTCCTGCTTCCCTAACTGGAGGAAAACCAAGATACTGAACTTTGATGACCCTCCCGTCTTCCCCAAGGGCTGTAAATTCTGCCAACAAGTTCTCAGATAATAAATGTTTTGCTGGTGGAATTTTCGGATTCTCTTGAACACCGAAAGTGACCCTTTGGCCTCGCTTATCTCATTTCACGACAGAGTCAGGCCTCAGTGATGGGCTAGTCCGGAGGTCACAGAAATGTCTGGGCAAAAGCAGAAGATCATGCCCACTCCAGACGAGGGCTCCACTCTCACCACGGATACGCCTCCTTAGAAACGCCAATCTGATTTGGGCCCCACAGGGGAAAATTAAAACCAGACACTGAGACACAGATGCCATATTTTGTTTCATTTTGCGTGTTTATTTTGTACGTGCATTTTAAAAGAGAGGAACTCAAACATCTTCCTGTTCGGATTCTACTTCCAACAAGGTTAAACTTCCTGAGTCGTTGTTCCCAAGGGCAGAAACTGTGACTTTAGAGGTTTGGAGATATTTTTATCGGTGCGCATAAAGTTTCGATGTTATGAGCAGGAGAAGAGAACTGGACTTCCGCTGAGTACACACACCGTCTGTCTCGTATGTTGCTAGAGCCCAGCCCCTGGCCCAAGGCCTGTCCGTATCAGATGCTCACCCAGTGTTTGCCTCAGAGATGAATGAAGCCACAGTCACAACCATTCTCATCAGTTTGGCAAACACTGTCATCCCTATGTCAATAGAAAGCCCCAAACGGCTCACGTCCAGTACGTGTGGGCCTCAGAACGGACATTTGCCTAAAGGGCAGTGCTTAGACACCCCCCGATCCCATCTCCTATGAGACCCCAAGCCAAGTTCTGCTAGCCCCATAGCTAAGCGGAAGCTGCCTCCCTAGTTGGAGGGCTGCTTGTCGTCTCATTTCTCGTGGAAAGACTGTCCCACACACAGTGATACAGGTGCCTTCAATGTATCCTGTGTTAGCTATGTCTGCAGGCATCTCGCCGGCAGAAATGTCTACGAAATTCCTAGGAAGAATTTCAAAGTCAGGGGCCTATGCATTTCTAGCTGTGTATTAGAAAAAGCACAGGACTGCCAGGAAGGGGAATTAAATCCGAGTAATACTGGAACAACATGAGAAAAAGATAAAAGTCAGGGGGGGAGGAATAGTCAGGGCACTCAGTCGGATACCTTATTTTTAAATATTGCATGAAAACAAACAGAAGAAGGAGTTCTGTGAAGTTAGAGTTATCTGAAACAAAACTCCTGGAAAAATTTCAAGAAAACTACCTGAACATTCAAATGAACACTAAAAAATTATCAGGGGCAGTCTTATACTGAGTTACTATAAGAAAAGAAAGGGGCGCCTGGGGGGCTCAGTCAGTTAAGCATCTGCCTCCAGGTCATGATCCCAGGGTTCTGGGATCGAGCCCCACCTTGGGGGGAGGTCCCTGCTCAGTGGGGAGCCTGCTTCTCCCTCTCCCTGCTTGTGCTCCCCCTGCTTGTGCTTGTTCTCTCTCTCTCTCTCTCTCATAAATAAATAAAATTTTTAAAAAAGAAATAACTTTTTAAAAATAAGAAAAAAGAGAATAAGAAGCAGAATCATAAACCCACAGACAATAAGGTATACCAGAAAGACATGCTCACCAAAACAGATCAAAATGGAAACCTACTATTTTTTAAAAAAAACAAAAGTCATTAATAATATGATACAGGGCACCAAAAAAACATACAAAGTGGATCTAAGAAAAAAAACCCCAAAAAAATGAGGAGACAGAATTCAAGAACTGGAAATAGAAGAAAAAATCATTTTAGAAACGAAGACAGAACTAGAAGAAACAATTGCATCAGCAGCACAGAAAATGCCTGAAGAGAAACGGAAGATGAAAAGCAGATACATTTTAAAAATAAAACTAAAGGAAGAGATAAAAAAGATTTGAAAGGCAGCGGCAAGTGCTAAAAATAAAAAAGGAAGATCCAACATATGGATAATGGGACACCCTTAAAAAGAAAACCAAAGCAAGGAAATAGGAAAAAACGCTTAAAACCATAATTCGAGACCACTTTCCCGAAAGAAAAATATCTGGAGCTTCATAGTGAAAGAGCACACTGTGTACCTAAGAACATCAACTGAGTGATGTGGACTAAAACCACAGACTTGAAGGAAAAAGAAGCTTAGGGACAAAGAGCATGTGACTTGAAAACATTTATGACTAGGGTCGGTAATCAGAATTGGTGGTGGTTGTGTGAATATTAGCACGGCTGATGTGCATATGAGATCCCGTAAGTGATTAATTATGGGATATCTGAATGCTGACATCTGGGTGTCCTTGGTAAGTGGGATGCTCAGTGTGGAAGGAAGAAAAGATGTGATAGACAAGCTAACTCAAGCAAACAAAAAAAGCACTCTGTGGTTTTGATTTGGCTTAGAAATATCAGTATGAACTCGTGAGGCATTATCTGCATATTACAGATATCTGAGCGCTATTCACCGAGAGGAGCACGAAGAAGTCAGTACCCATCACTGTATGCAGACATTAGCTCAAACAAATCATGGACCTAAACGTAGGAGGAACACTGTCAAACTCTCAAAAAAATAAAGAAGAAAATCTCTGTGACCTTGGGGGTAGGAAAGATCTCTTAGATAGGCTACAAAAAATACTAGCCATCAAAGAAAAAGTTGACCAATTGGACTTCACTATGTTAAAATGTTTTGCCTGGGGCACCTGGGGGGCTCAGTGGGTTAAAGCCTCTGTCTTTGGCTCAGGTCATGATCTCAGGGTCCTGGGATGGAGCCCAGTCCTGGGATCAAGCCCTGCATCGGGCTCTCTGCTCAGCAGGGAGCCTGCTTCCTCCTCTCTTCTCTGCCTGCCTCTCTGCCTACTTATGATCTCTCTGTGTCAAATAAATAAATAAAATCTTTTAAAAAAATAAATAAAATTAATAAATAAAACGTTTTGCTTTTCAAAACATTTTTGGCTCAGGAGGTATATGGGAAATTTCTACACCACCTACCTGCTCAACTTTGCTGTGAGCCTAAAATAATAAAGTCTATTTTAAAAAGAATTTTCAGCCAAAGAAGAGACCAAAGCTTTGCCATGCCTTGTTCATATCACTGCTCTTGTTATGATGATTAGATAGGAGACAATCACATGATTGTTGATCACATACAAGCACAGGGATGCCAGAAATGACACTGAAGTTGGCATCAACTATTTGACCTTCTAAAAGCCAAGCCAAAGCTAAGGCCAAATATCAGATTTTGGCTCATCACCAAAAAGCTGAAGTTGACTTTCAGTGTGTCACGAATTTTTTCTTGACTACAGTGTTTAATTTTTTAAAATAAGTAGCATGTATTTCTTTATGATTTTGAGCAGATATTTCTATTAAAATCACACATTGCAAGCACTAGCAGTATCCCACTCCCCCAGAAAAAACAAATATGGGTAAGAACATTGGATTGGGGAATATTATGCCTCCCTCAGAAAGGATGAATACCCAACTTTTGTATCAACATGGATACAAAACATGGATTTGTTGATGGATACATCAACATGGATTGTCTCTTCCATGGGACGGGAAGAGATTACGCTGAGTGAAATAAGTCAAGTGGAGAGAGTCAATTATCATATGGTCGCACATACATGTGGAGCATAAGAAAAACATGGAGGACATTTTGAGAGGAAGGGAGGGGTGAATTGGGGGGAATCGGAGGGGGAGATGAACCATGAGAGACTGTGGACTCAGAGCAACAAACTGAGGGTTTTAGAGGGGAGAGGAGGAGGGGGTGGGCGAGCCTGGTGGTGGGTACTGAGGAGGGCACATATTGCATGGAGCACTGGGTATGGTACATGAACAGTGAATCTTGGAACACTGAAAAAATAAAAGTATTCGGGGAAAAAAAAGAACATTGGATTGGATCTCTAAATAGTTTGCAACACTTTTGAATACAAAAGGAAAAAAAAAACCCACACACCATTAATGTGCACCAAAAAGAAGTATATTTTATGGTATGGAAAGTATACTATGAGAAAGTCATTAATAATTTTTTAAAAGCAAATAAAAATGCTAGAGGAGACTACAGCTTTTTCCTTAATTGTAAAAGCAACAACAATAAAGACACTATTAAGAAACTGAAAAGGCAAACCAATAGACTGGGAGAAAATATTTGCAATGCATCTATCTGATAAAGGACTTGTATTCAGTATATACAGAGAACATCTACAATTCAACAAAAAGGAAACAACTTGATTTTTAAAATAGACAAAAGTCTTGCACAGACACCTCACAAAAGAAGATATGAATGTCCAGTACAGATGAGATACACAGCTAAACCAAAAAATTCTGAAAATACTAAGTGCTGGAAATGATAGGAGGACCTGGAATTCTAGTAGATCACCGGGAATACACTGGAGGGATGCTTTTGGAAGACAGTTTGGCAATTTCTTACACAGTTAAACATAAACCTACCCTAAGTTTCAGCAATCCTACCCCTAGGTCTGTACCGAAGAGAATGAAAACGTAAGACGGCATAAAGACTTAGACAATGGAATATGACTCAGTAAGAAAGGAAAGAACATTTATTAAAGAAGCCAGTCTTGGAACAGAACACTCTAGATGCTTCCATGCACCTGAAGCTGCAACAGAAGCAAACTATTCCGTAATGGATGAAATCGACTGGAAGCTGCCTGGCCAGGGTGGGTGTGGCTATCTGGCTGAAACCGGGCGTACGGGAACTTTCTAGGATGATGGAGATAGTCTGTCTTGACAGGGGTGGTTATCACTTGGGTACATAATTTGTCACAACTTGTCAAACCATACACTTTATGGTATGTAAAGGATACGTCAGTAAAGCTGATTCAAAATAAAAAGTCACATATTCATCTGTACAAGTATTGGGGCTCGGGGGGACACTAATTAATCACGCCTCTTTTCTGCTTCTTTGTGTTAAGAAACAGTTGAGAAACAGATCTCGGAAACAGACAGATGGGGTTGTTTTTTTTTTTTTTTTTTAAAGAGCTTTATTACTGAAATGACCGGATTAAAGAATCCAGTTCGGCTGTGTGATCACTGTTAGGGCCCCTGATACTTCCCCTCCCTCGCCAAGGCTGGTGAAGCAGACACACCCGGGACCATGCCACACATCCAACGCACCCACGGGGCCCCACTGCACGGGACCCTCGCAGAGGAATCCAAAACGCCTCAGAGAACTGCCTGGAGGAAGCAAAGGCCGCGCGTTCACCCAGCAGCTCCTCCCACACCAGTGACTAGTGACGAGCTAGATCTCGGCTTCCAGAAGGCAACGTGGTTTTGCCTGGGATCGTCAGCATTTGCAAAGGAAGCGAGGCAGAGCCAGCCCCTGACGTGAGACTGAACAGCTAGGGCAACCACCGAGTAACCCGAAGTTACTCATTTTCGTATCCCCTGGCGTGTCACTAGGCTCAAATGTCACTAGGCCAGGTGCTTGGCATCCGACGCATAGTAATTACTCAACAAGTTACTGGTCCGCTATCTCTAAAGCCCGCTATCCCTACAAATGGCCCGCTATCCCTAAAGCCCCCCTGGGAAGACATTCCTGCCCCCACTGCCCCCACCGCCACCAAAGGCCATCTTCTGTGTCTGTGGCCTGGCCACCTTCTCTAGCAACTGGAGTCAATACCCAGGATAGCCCCTCAGTGAAGGAGGGATGGGTGGCTGAAAAGACGCCCCAGCTTCCTGCCCTCGAGGGACAGTTCTGAGCCGTGCTATGATGCCCCGTCGAGTCCTGTACGGGACTGAGGCCCCACCGTGAGTTACAGCAGTACCTCACTGGGCAGCCCACCCTTCCCAGGCTTTAGGTCCCTCCTCGCCCTGCACAGGCGTCCCAGAACCACCTCCCCGTAAGCCGCTTACGCCCAGGTCTCGGGGTCCACTTCTCGGGGAGCCCAAACCACAAGCAGGAGCGTGGCAAGAGCAAAGGGCAGCGAGTGTGAACTGCTCGTGGGCTGTCTGCAGTTAAAACCAACACCCTTGAGCACAGACGGCCAGTGTCTCCACGTCACCCTCAGGCGGTTGCCCCCTCAAGTACCACCAAGTGCAAAAGATAAAATCAGGCGCACCTGGGAGGCTCAAGTCGGTTAGGTTTCTGACTCTTCGTCTCAGCTCAGGTCTTGATCTCAGGGTCATGAGTTCAAGCCCCACGTTGGGCTCACGTGCTGGCCGAGGAGTCTACTTTAAAAAAAGATTAATAAAGGGACGCCTGGGTGGCCCAGTTGGTTAAGCAGCTGCCTTCGGCTCAGCTCATGATCCCAGAGTCCTGGGATCGAGTCCCGCATCGGGCTCCTTGCTCAGCAGGGAGCCTGCTTCTCCCTCTGCCTCTGCCTGCCACTCTGCCTGCTTGTGTGCTCTCTCGCTCTCTCGCTCTCTCTGACAAATAAATAAAATCTTAAAAAAAAAGATTAATTAATTAAATTCAAGTTCTATGGATAACTTCCTTGCTGTTGCTAACTGTGTTTGCGTGCTAGGGCTGCCTTAACAAGGCACCACAGACTGGGGGCTTAAACAAAAGTCTATTTCCTCACAGTCTGGAGGCTGGAAGTCCCAAGATCAACGGGACGGTGGGGCTGGTTTCCTCTGAGACCCCTCTCTCCTTGGCCGGTAGACAGCTGTCTCCTCCCTGTGTGTGGCAAGGCCTCTTCTGTGTGTGGGTCTATGTCCCAATCTCCTCTTCGTAGAAGGACACCAGTCAGACTGGGTCGGGGTCACTCCACATGACCTCGTTCTCCCTTAATCACCTGTCTGAAGACCCTGTCTCCAAACACAGTCACACTCTGAGGTCTAGGGAAGAGGTAGGACTTCAACATCGGAGTTCAGGGGAACACAATCCAGTCCATAACACTGACCTCGAATCTTCTATGTAAAAGGGGATGGTTGTTCATTTCGTTTGGGGTTCACCCAATGGAGAAAGGGCCACGGGGTACCCAGGACCCTCTGGATCGGGACCCGCAGATTCTCCCACGGCACTTCCTTCCTGCCTCAGTGCCGATGACGCTCCTGCCACGGTCGCTCCTTCTGAGCTGAGAGTGAACTGAATTCCCCCTGCAGTTTTTTTAATTTAAATCTCCTGGTAGAATATTGATGCCGCCCGCCTTTTTTTCCTACTCCGGATCCCAAAGGAGCCGGCAGCAACAGAGACCCAGCCATTCAATCTTCTCTCACAAGCGAGCGTGGGTCCCCAAGGTGTAGAAAAGGTGGAGTGGTTTTCATTTGCGTCTTAATGTCTTCAAACTCCAGAGCACTTCCCCTCAGCCCTGGAAGGGCTCAAGCCCTTCGCCTTCCACCTGCTGCCCCCAGACACAAAGCTCCATTTGTGTCCCTGCGGCTGCGGGGGAATGGCTACCCCGCGCCACCTCATCCCCAGACAGGCCACAAAAGCCCAGCACGAGGTGAGGATCAAAACAGGCCAGGCCAGGCACTGCCAAGCCAAACAGAGGCAACGGGGTGCGAGCCCAGCAGAGAAACCAGATTCCCCTGGAAATCGCTGCTCCCCAGCGCGTCTGGAAGGCCGGCTCCAATAAAGCTGCTCCGGAAGGCCCGAAGGACCCCCACGGCCCTCATCTTGCTGGAGACGCCAATAAAAATCTCCGAACATCCAGGCTGCAGGCCCCCCGGCGCTGCCCGGGGGCCATAAACCAGGATATGAGCAGCTGGGGAGCCGGGAGGGAAGAGGCCTGCTCCCAGAAAGCCCCCCAGCCGGCCGGCCCGCAGGCCAGAAGGTAATGGAGCCGCCGTCAGGGAAACGGAGGCCGAGGCCGGCTGAGCCGGAGGGGAAGCCGCCCGCCCGGCCCAGGCCTCCGCTCCCAAACCAGGCCCGAGCTGTAAAATCCATGGGAACTGCGCGAAGGCCCAACGACTGCCCAGCAACACGGCTCTCAGGGCGACTGGGGAGGAGCCCGGCCTCGGGAAACAGCCCCAGACCCCGAGATAGGAAAAAAGCATTTGAGGACACCCCGTGGGACCCAACTATGCCCAGCGACAGAGGAGGGGGCAATGGGGTGTGCGTGCGCATGCGCGCGTATGCTAGCGCGCATGCGTATGTGCGTGCGCGCGCAGGCTTGCGTGAGCGCGCGCGTGCACATGCACACATGCGCAGCTGAAGGCACAGGCTCTGGCCATCTCAGGCCTCTGTGTCCTTGAGCGCGTGTGTGTATGCGCACGTGGGTGCTTGTGTGTCTGTGGGCACACGCACCAATGTATTTGTGTATCCATAGATAAGATACCGAGTTACATTTGCATTTTAGTATTTCCTCTTACTCTTTTGTTATAAGTATTCCCAAATACGGCCTGGGCTACGCTTAGACTCGTGTTGTGCACGGTTTACCTGAAATTCGAATGTGGGTGGGTGCCCTGTGTTTTATCCGGCAGCCGGATGTGTTCTCAGGTATCCAAATTTAGAGGAAAACAAGGCATTTGAGATTACAGAAGGGGGGTTTTGCTAATGAGGCAAAAAAAAATTATAATAATTATTTTTATATATGTATGTATTTGTTATAACATATTTATGTCATATAGTTTGTATAATTATTACAGATATTATATTATATTATATCATAAGTATGATAGTCCTCAAAATTCTCCTAACAGGTGGCTGGTCCCTCTTTGTAAGAGGTAGGTTGTTTGCCTCATATGGTGCAACTATAACTTAAATGCATGTAACTTGCAAATCCCTCTTCGGGGGCTTGCAGAGAGAGAAGTAACACATGGAAATGGTGCATTTGTATTTCCTGCTATCCCACCCAGAGGATGGAGGCCCCAAGCAAGCAGGTTCACGTGGGGAGACGTGAATCTGGGCTCCCCCACTATCTCAGCCGGGACACCCCCGCCCAGCAGGAGCACTGGCCATCCCGGGGTTTTCTGTGGCTTAAAGACACACATTTTTTTCTACCTCTGACATTGAAGTATATGCCAGCTCCTTCATTCAGAGCTTTTCACCGACCAGACATCTATTTGAGGGCAATGGGAAGATGTAATTTGCACCTTCTGGACTCCAGAGGAAATGATCATCTAATACGAAGACTTTTTCCCTGGGAAATTGGTCTTAGCTTACAGAGCCCCAGTCCCTAAGCGGATCCTCGGGTGACGCACAGCGGCATCACTGCTGCATCCCTGTTCAACGGGGCAGACATTTCCGGAGCCCTCCCTTAGCCTGGTCCTGAGTCTGGACGTGAAGGACGAGAGTGCTTCTGCATGATGAGGCTTCACCTGGTGCCGGGTGTCTACCCAAACCAGCCCTGCAAATGCTTTAGTTGGGGGGCTCTCAGCAGCCAGCTGCTAGGCAAGTCTGGCTGGTCTGCACTTCACGATATATTTCCGATGTTTGCATTTGAATGCACCTTGCATGGCACGCAGTCCCATTTTCACCATCTACCCTCTACCCATTGTGATCTTGGGATCCATTGACTGTCTTATGGATACGACCCGTCTGCTCCTGCTTGGGACTGACCCCCCGAGTTGGGGCTGGAACGCAGGCCTTCTGACTCCTGGGCCGGGATAACGGCGTAAGCATGTGGGCAAAAGCAGGCAGGTGTGGCGCTAAACCCTGAGATGGGGGACTGACTTTGCTCAGAAGGTCATGCCGCAGACAGCTGCACCATGCAGGTGTATAGTAGACGGGGGACCAGTGCCTTCCCTGCCCCATGCTGCTCAATTGTAACCCAACGCAACTGCCCAAGGGGATGGACTGTTATTCCCATTTCCTGTGAGGAAGCTGAAGAACTGAGCTCCAAACCCCAGGCATTCTTGGGGCACCTGGTGGAGCACATGACTCTTGATCTCGGGGTTGTGAGTTCAAGCCCCATGTTGGGCATGGTGCCTACTTAGAAATTAAAATTAAAAGCTATAAAAAAAGAGAGAGAGAGATGCAAACCCCAGGCCTTCTAGAACGCTCGTCACAAACCTGCCACTTCCATGTACCGCCCATGCTGCTATTTACTGAGTACTTATCTTCAAGTCTACGTGTTTACTTTACTAAATTTCGTGTTCAAAGGAAGCTGCACTTCACTTCCAAACATGGGAAACCAGCCATGTCTGCTCTGAAAGACCACAGCCACAACAAAGAATCCGAGGACCATAAGCCCAGGGTACTAAATCCCGGCCAGACGGGAGATCACGGGTCCGTGGCTCTGAACCTGGGGCCTGGCTGCTCAGGGTCCAGGAGGGAGGTCAGTGAAAGTCAAGGAAGCATCGGAGACAGAGCAGCAGGAAGCAGAGGCTCTCTCCTTGATTTACCCAGACGTTTGGAAGCCAACGGAAAAGGGAAGGATTATCTCATGTTGCGGTCTGCTGTTAAAGCCATGGACCCTGTGCTCTCTAGGTTTCCCAAGTCACTGCACTCTTGGGGAACCACTGACGGACATGGACCTACGTAGGCGTTGGGGACGCTGAGTGGGCCACCCGGTGGCACACAGCAGGAGAGCCGAGAAGCAGCATCTGTGGCTGGCCTCCGGCCGCTCAGCCCAGCTGTTCCTGCCGTCCCCGGGCTCTGGAAATGCTGAGGGAGGGACGCAGAGGACTTTGCTTGCTCAGGAATTCTGTTTCTGGACTTGGCAGAGGTGGACTCATCCCAGGAGTGGGGTGATCCCAAGTTCTGGTGCTTTGGCTGTGGCCGTCACCTCCCGCAGAGACACTCATGTCCCTCGTGGCCACTGATTTAGACTGGGTTTCTCAGCCTCGGCACTGATGGTACTCGAGGCCAGATCCTGTGTTGTTGGAAGTCTGCCCTGTGCCTTATAGGATGCTCAGCAGCATCCCTGGCCTTGACCCATCAGATGCCCCAGCGTCCCTCCTCCAGTGGTGACAACAAGAAATGTCTCCGGGGGGGGGCAATCACCCCCCCCACCCCGTTTGAGAGTACCCCTTTTGATGGAGTGAATGTGATTTTTAGTTCCCGTGGGAAATTCCAAGATTAGTTGGGGAGAGGGGAAGTTAAAACCTTTTAAGAGAAAGGATGAGAAATCGGCAAGTAATATTTATTTATTTAAAAAGAGGCTGCCCAAAGACTGATAAGCACTGGAAGGGGAAAGGTCATTTATTATTTATGTCACTGGAGGCCAACGAAAAGCTAATGGACCCAAGGGCAGAAGAGAGAGGGAGGGAAATAAGGAGGGAAGGAAAGAAGAGCCATTTATTGAATAGTCACTGGTGCCAGAACCTTGCTTGACACCCTTTGTCCCCTTCAGCTGTCGCCAAGAATCCTGCAACGGAAGGGTTGCAAAGGTCGTACGCAGGTGAGGGCAGAGCTGCTTCCTCTGTGCTGGGCGGCCCACTTCCCCTGCCCCAAGTGGGGCAGAGGATGAGAGCGTAGGTTCCTCCAGGAACCGCCAGGACCTGGAGGGACTTAGAGCCTGGCTGACCTCACCTCCCCAAACCCCAAGAGTGACAGGACCCCGCGGGCCATCAGCGGACTATGACCACAGCCCATCCTATCATCAAGAAGAGAGCAGGGAGGCACCCTTAGCAAACGCTCCTCTTCTCCTCAAAGCTTCCCAAGAACGCACGAGGCAGACGCTCTCCTTCCGAGGCTAGGGGAAGAGGAAACCAGTGTGTACCCTGAGGAGTCACCACGCCAAGAAAGGGACAGTCTCTTCACCCTCTGCTCCAGACTCCGGCCCAGCCACGTGGCCCCTCTCTCCATTTATACACACACAGGGGATGGGAAAGTGTCAAGAGAGCAGGGGAACAATCCGATGTCCCCAACGGGGTCCCAGTCGCTGCAGACCCGGGATGAGGGCATTTGAGACCGCCGGGTCTCTCCGTTGCCTCCCCCTCTCCTTCCAGCTTTGCACCTCCCTGCGTGGTTGCAGACGGACGCTGAGGTCTGATGGATCCGCCCCCGGAAGCTGGACAGGAGGGATCACGCGCAGCTCGCTCCTCGGCCAGGATCCCCATCTGAGTGTGTTTGGCCGCGCTTGGGTGACGAAGTCTGGCTCCCAGAGCGAGGATCCCATTTGCTCGTTTCATTCAACAGTGTGCGAGGGGGAGTCTCGGCTACTTCCCGACTGGCCACCCTGACCTCAGAGCGAGTGGACAAGGAGCCTCACTGCCACCCCATGACCAGGGGACTAGAGGGGTGGGTCACTTCCAGGGGAAGTTCTACCTGGGTCGGTATTTGCCCTTCTCGGGGCTTCTCTGCGTCCCGAATGCCCAGGCTCCCGTCCGCTCCATGGCAAGCGTGTGAAATACTGGCTGCAGGAGAAAGATGAACGTGGCCCCTGTCCGTGATGGGAGAACTTCGCAGCAGAAAAGAGCATGAGCACGGAGCTCTGCCCGGCATCCCCGGGGGGCAGCCCACCGTGGGGGCCCCGGCTCTGTGTGCTGCGTGGAGGCTCCCCGTACTGTCCTGCAGCCAGGAAGCCAGGGGGCGGGTTTCCCCGAATAACTCAGCCCACTCATCCGGAGTTCCCTGTATGTGGGTTCCCCAAGAGGACCGATGCTAGAGTGCAGTCAGAGAAGCGGAAGAATGAATTCGGTTGAACCAAGAAAGGTATTCCTTGGCACGATGGGGTTTCTCTGGCTCACACGAAAGGACCCACCTGGGAAAGGGGCCAGGACGACCTTTGTGAGCCAGCAAGAGGCTCCTTAGCCGGAAGGGCCTGTCAGGCCAGCCAGGCCCAGGGCCCCTGCTGCAAGGGTCCCAGCCTTGTCAAGCCCACTGGGCCCCTCTCCTGACTCTGCAGACTGTCCAGTAGGGGGCACTGTTGGCTCCGCAGAGCTCAGACACCGGCCCCTCTGAGTGCGGCCCACCGCCCAGGCTCCAGGAGCTGGCATCCCCAGGCCGCCCAGGCCACCCAACTTGGCCTCCCCCTGCGTCAACCACTTCTGCTTCCTTAGGGACGATGGCCTCGATCGCTACAGCTGCTGTTTGCTGAGCGCCTACTACGTGCCAGGCTCTCTGTCACCTCACCAACCCGTCGCGGGGACGCTGGGGGTCAGGTGTAATTACCTCCCTTGCGCAGGTATGAGAAGCAGGGCACAGAGGGCGCCCCTGCCAGTAAGCATCAGAGCTGGGGTTCTCTCTATCCCAGGTCCTGTCGTTCCAGCAGGGGCTGCCTTTGCCCTGGGCTCCAAAGTTTCCTTGACTGGATCTAGATTCTGCATCCCACCCCGCCCGCCGTGGGAAGAGAGCTAGCCGGTTCCAAGTCCAAGCGTGACCTTGCACGAGTCTCTCCCCGTCCCTTCCCTGACTGAGCCCCAAGTCCCCCATCTGTAAAACTCATCTCCGGAGGTTGTTGGGAGCCTGGGGGAGAGGACGTCTGGAAGCCCAGAGGAAGGCATTCACCTAGCCAGGAGAATCCGGACGGCTTTTTGGAGGGGTGACCACGCCCCACCTTGGACCTCAGGATCCTGGGGCTGGATCCAGGGTCTGGCGTGGAAAAGGCACCGGTGAAGGCTTGCGGAATTTGTTTCTCGTGTGAATGCTTACTGAATGTTTCTGATCTGAAGATGAAGTCCCCGCGGGCAGGGTCGCTGAGCACACAGGACCCTCTCCTCAGCTGCTCTGATAGGCAAAGAATATAACCCCATCTTTCGGCCACCGCCGGGGATACCTGGCAACATCTGGACATAGTTTTGGTTGTCGCAACTGGCGGGGGCGGAGGGGTGGGCTACTGGTATCTTCTGGGTGGAGGCCGGGGAGGTTGCTGAACATCCTACAATGCACAAGGGAGCCCCCCACAGACCCCTATCTGGCCCCAAATGTCAGCCATGCTGAGTGTGAGAAGTCCAGCTCCTCTGCCCCCTAACATTTCACCGATGCGGAAACTGAAACGCAGAGGGGGACCTGCTACCCCAGCTCTGCTGAGGTCCACGGATGTTACAGTTCTGAGGGTCTCGACGTGAGCCCCTTGCGACCTGGCAATGGCAAGGCCAAAACCATGGGCAGGCGCCCGCAAGCCTGGCTGTGTATGGGCTGGGCCCACATTGTCTCTCTGGACCCTCAGGACAAGCTTGGGAGGTAGGTACTATTATAAACCAAGCACAGAGAGGTTAGACAACCTGCCCAGGGTCACACAGCTAAAGGAAACCGTGCCGCAATCCAAGCCCTCATTCTTGCCATTACCTGGCTTGCCTCCTGCAAAGCTCCCATTAGAAACACAGGCCGCTGTGTTTTCTGAAACAGATATCCTCGTATGATTCCTACCATCATTGCTCTTGGGGTCGCAGTCATTGTGTTCAAGCTGTTTGGGGGCCTTGCAATCCTTCTCAGGATCACTGCCTTCCTGTGGCCTTGGCCAAGCGCTTGGGCCTCTCTGAGCCTCAGCTTACCGCTTGGGAACAGGTTTCAAGACCGACGCGCCCTGTGTGTGCAGAGCCACTGCATGGAAGGAGATCCCCAGGACGTGGTCCCTCCCCAGCGGCTCGGCCCGGGGTCTGTCCCCTCCCCCCTGCCCTCGTCCTCCTTTGCGAGTCCAATTCTAGCTCTAGGGTGACTGGTGGGCTTTCTCCACAGCCAGGATTGGAAAGGCTTTGCATATTTGTGTGGGCGGCTAAGCAGCCCCCATGTGAGCTCCTGAACAAAGAACCCTCATAACTCTTCCTTCTGCACCCGCGGCGCAGGGCCAATGGAGCGCTTGTGGACCAACGGGGGCATTGTGCATCGTCTGAGAGCAGCGCAGCCCCTGGTGAGGGCCCTCGATCAAGGTCACGCCGGGGCCTGGGTGTGCGCAGAGCATGCGCAAGCTGCCTCCAGCTCCAGCACGGCCTCTGCCACGCTGTGGGTTGGTCCCATGTCCCCCCGCCTGTCCCATATGTCCCATATGCCGCGGCGGATTCAAAAAGAAAACCTCTCAGGGCACCTCCCTGCCCCTGAGAGAGGCATCCTCTCTGGGTTAACTGCTCGCAGAACTCGGGATGGGCAACCCAGCGCCGTGGGGGCAAAACCCCACATTCCTCCACGGAGCCCTGAATTGAAATGACCCAAGAACCCAAGGTGGAGTGAACCCCCAGATGAAGCCAAATGTTCGCTTGTCGCTGGACTGGAACAACACCGGTGTGCTTTCCAAAGTCAGTCACTCAGAACACTCGTGCGTTTGTTTATTCACCCAATAAACATTTGTTGGCCGCTGTCCTGTGGGTCAGCCACAGTTCGGGTCACTGGGGATACGGCAAGAGAAGGGCGTGCGGTCTGTCTCGAGTTGTCACAGCCGTGTAAACAGACACAAGGGCGCATTCAAGAGACAGTGGTCATGTCCAGTCCATATTCTTAGTGTAAGCGCAGCTCTGCTGGGCGCGCAAGGAGAGCCTCCATGTGTTGGGTGGAGAAAGGAACATGGAGGAAGGAGGGGAGGGGAGAGGGAGGGAGGGAGGGAGGTGGGCGTGTGACCAGGTGTTACAGGAGCAGGAAGGTGAGTCCCGCTCCTTCCCCTGGAAGCCTGAATGTAAAGCTGTCCTGAATTCCTCCAACCTGAACTGCAGGAAAGTAATATGAGAATAGTAAGGGGCGCGATAGAGTTTTCAAGGGTCCAGAAACTGTGCTGAACAGAACGCCAGGTGATTCCTTCATTAATCCACTAATTCATTCATCATTCTTTCATTCAATGAACATTTGCAGAGCGCCCACCCTTAAGCGCGGCTCTCCCTTAACCCCCAGGCCTTCCCATTTCCATCGGTACAACAGAGCATCTCCTGGGGAAGCCCACAGAGGCATGGAAGCTGGCAGAGCTGAGTGCAAGCCTCTCAGCCAGGAGCTGGAATGAGAAATCTCGTTTATTTAATTTAACCTGCCTTACAGCAATACTGGGAGAGGAGCGGGTAGCGAGAGTGTGGATCTAAAACTTAGAGGTTCGGTCTGAGAGTGTCACAGAGCTTCGTGATGACGCCCAGAGATGCTGAGGACTGGTATTTCCAAAATAATGACTCACATCTGACATCTGGGAGAGACTCAGGATCAGACACAAAGCATCTGCCACCTATTGGGGGCACGTTAGCGGCCCAAGGAATGTTCTAGGGGCACTGCCTGGTGAGACAGATCTTATTGTCCAAGTTCAGCCACGATGGTATCTCTCACTCCATGGGCTCTTCTGTAGTGTGACTTCCAACCTCCCATCAGGACACGGGCTCTAATTGCTCTCTTTGTGTCTGGGCTGGCGTAGTGACTTGATGACCCGTAGAAAGGCATTGTTGATAGTCTAGGATCTCTAGGGCTAGGTCGTAAGAAGCTACGCACCGTGAACTGGGGCATCTTAGGTTGATCCAGGAATGGTCTTTCTCCGAACCAGCCACCATGCTGTAAGAAGTCTGTGTGAGACCCCATTTTGGGGTGTTCCTGGTGCCTACTCTCGCAGCGAGCCATCGCCCTACGTGAGCCACCTTCTACATTTGCAGGGGACCATCTTCACATAATTCCGGCCCCAGCTGAATTCAGACATGCAAGCCGCGTTGGAGACCCGAAGCAAGAGCCCACCAGCTAAGCGCAAACAAATCCCAATCCTCGCGAGATACTGATGCATCCATGTTCCAAGCTAGAAGTTGTGGATGGCTTGTTACATACAGCGATGGATAATGGGAACACCTGTAGGTAAGTTTTCGAGGTTCTTTGGCTAAAGAGAACCCAGGGGAAGAAATTAACTGGGGCCCCTCCTCTGGGCTCCCAGGGCCCCCAGGGTGATCACAACTGGAGTATCTTGAACCCACATCATTTCTTTGTCTGTCCCACTAGACTGAGTTCCTGGAGGGAAGGGAATATGTTAGGATGCTGGGGTTGCTAGCAACGGAAACTCTCGTGTACTTAAGCCGAAACAGAGTCGATCTGGAGAGTTTGGGAGAGCTTGAAGAATTCCTATAAAAATCAAACACTGGATACAGAAAGGAGTGAGGAGCCCTGTGGATCCAGGTATCGGGGACCTACATAGGGTCTTTTTAGGGGCTATCGATAACAAACCACTCTGCCATCTTCGTGTCACTTTGCTCAATATCCAAATTCCAGGGGGAAATTCTCGGACCACGGAAGGACAGGCGCCCTCTGGATGACAGCCTCGCCAAGATTGTATCCATTGCGTGGGACTGTCCCCTAAACAAAATCAAGGTAGTGACGCCAGAAGAATGGGGAGTGGGTACTGAGCAGACAAGGCTGGGTTATCGCACTTACCTCAGCAACCCCAGTACCTCGCTCAGTGGCTGGCACATAGTAGGTGCTCAAGAAATTCTTGTTTAATGATTAAGCAACCAAGAGACTAAATATAAATGAATGGATGAATGAACAAGTGAATGAATGCCTGGACGATGAGCAGACGGCGTGCCAGCCTCCGGGGACACCTGCCGCATGGCATCTGAACTCTCTTGCACCCAGCCAGCTCTCCTTTTCTCAACAGAGTTTCTAAGCCTGAATTCTGGAGTGTGGGGAATTTTACCCCCCTTATCCTGCCTCCTTGAGAACATTATACGCTTCGGACAGGGTCTGTGGTCATCGCTAAAAACACTCCCGGCATGGGAGCAGGGACTCTGTAGCCCTGCTTGATTTTAATTAAATTTTCAAGGGCAGGTGGTGAAGGAGACAGGTGTGAGGGGAGTTGGCTCTGGGGCCAGAAGCTGGGAGGTCTCGTGTTTCCTCTGCCGAGTCGACCAGCTGTGGAGCAGAAGCAGCTGGACGGCGCACAGTCGGCCGGAGGCCACCCTCTACCCAAGGCAGGTGTTCATCCACACACCTGCCCAGAAGCCGCCCACAAAGGACGGTAGATCCTGGTGCCTCAGCCCTTCCGTGATCTCTTGAGAGTACTTGGTAAAACTTGATCAACCCCCGAACAAGATCCCACTGCTTCTATTGTTTGACATGCCCTTGGTCACTCGTCCTGAGTGTGTAACACAAAATAGAAGCAAAAGGCTAAGTGTGTGCCATATTGAGTAAATCTCTGATGCCTTTATAATCCATTGAAATACATAGAGTTGAAAAGAAATGAACAAGCAAATTGGCTCAGAGTGCACTGATACCTAGAAACATCCTAACTTAATTATCTGGCGGTAACTTAACAGCTGCACTTCAGACAGGAAGGAAAGGGGATGCGGAGGGAAGGTCATTTGTGCTGAGTACCTACTATGTGACAGTGGCACTCATACGGCATCGTGTCCTCTTATCCCTGCCACAAACTGGAGGTTCGTAACCACTCCATTTTACAGAGGAGGAAAGTGAGTCCTGAGAAGTGATCACCCAAGGTCATGCAGCAGTAAGGGGCAGAGCCAGACCTGGGACGTAGGTCAGACTCTACCATCCAGCTCCGTTTTACGGGGTCACACAGCCTCTCAAGGGGTCAGCAATGGAGGCCCCCGGGAGGGGAGATTCAGGGACCTTGCTCACTGCTGACGCTTGTTTTTACACAACTCTCACAAGTGTGATTGTCTGATCTCCTGGTTCATGGACAGTTGGACATGGCAAATAAGTGAGACGGACATCTCCACGGGGAGCCACGCTGATAGTGACAAATAGTGAGCCAAGCTCAGCACACGGGGCTTTGCTTTAATCATACTAACCCTCCTATTGATAATAGTTAAAATCTCTGGACAATACATTATTTGTTTTTTTGTAGAAAGAGACTGTCCACACATACATGAGCTGGGGGGAAGGGCTGAGGGAGAGGGAGAGAGAGAATCTTAAGCAGGCTCCACACCCAGTGCAGAGCCTGATGCAGGGGTTTGATTTCACGACCCTGAGATCATGCCCTGAGTCAAAATCAAGAGTCAGATGCTTAACCGCCTGAGCCACCCAGGTGCCTGTGGACAACACACTTTTAAAAACGATCTCAAGGGGGCACCTTCCAAGACTCAGTGGGTTAAGCATCTACCTTTGGCTCAGGTCCTGATCCCAGGGTCCTGGGATGGAGCCCCACATCTGGCTCCCAGCTTACTGGGGAGTCTGCTTATCCCTCTGCCCCTCCTCCCAGTTTGTGCTCTCTCTCTCTCAAATAAATAAATAAAATCTTAAAAAAAAAAATCTGAAAGCGCTGAAAAGCAACCAAAAACAGGAGGCAATCCAAATCTTGAAAAAATAAGAAACATATCATTTTATTGCTCTTCTCATAGAAAAAACATGTGCTTTCATTTTCTCTTCTCTTCAGTTTTCATCATCGCTGATTTCTAATGTATTTCATTATTTCTTTTCTTCTGACTTTGGGCTTAATTGTTCTCCCTGTTCTTATTTCTTCAGGTGAGAGCCTCAGTCACTGCTTTCAAAACTTTCCTCTTTTCTCACAGCAATTGGTGCTATAAATTTTCCCCTAAGCACTGCTTTAGCTACATCTTACAGACGTTGATCTGTTGTATTTTAATTTTCATTTAGTTCAAAAAACTTTCTGATTTTTCTTTTGATTTCCTCTTGGCCTATGGGGTTGGTTAGAGGTGTGTTATTGTGTTTCTGATATTGTGGAATTTTCTAGATATATTTTGGGTATTTCTTATTTAATTCTCCTGGCACAGAACACACTTTATGTACGTGGAATGCATAGACAGGTATGGCGACTGGTCTGCAGCCCAGAATGAGGTTTGCCTTGCTGTGTGTTCCATGAGCATTTGAAAGGAGTGTGTTTTCTGCCACCCATGAGTTAAGTAACTACAGACATCAAGTGTGCCATGCTGGGTGACAGTGTCCCACTTGTTTTTTGTTTTATTTTCTTCTTTTTCTGAGTCTTTCTGGATTATGTTTTTTATGATTCCATTTTATCTCTTTTGTTGGTTTCTTAGCTATAGTTCTGTTTGTGTTAGTGGTTGCTTTAGGGTTATAGTACACATTTCTAACTTATCACAGGCCCCCTTCACGTGATATTACATCACTTCACATACTGTATGAGACCTTTCCATCAGTGAACTCCCATGTCCTCTCTCCTGGCCTTTATAAGCTAATGTGTCAGACGTTTTTACTTCTATATGTGTTATAAACTGCATAGTATGTTGTCAGTATTTTTACTTTAAACATTTATCTTCTATTTTTTTTTTAGGTAGGCTCTATGCCCAACATGGGGCTTGAACTAACGACTGTGAGATCAAGAGTGTCATGCTCTACCAACTGAAGCCAGGCACCCCACGGTCCCTTTTAAAGGGATTCTTTAAAAGAAGAAAAATTTATATTTACCCACATATTATCATTTCTGGTGCTCTTCATTCCTTTAAGAAGACTGACTACACCAAGTATTGCCAAAGGTGTGGAGCGACTGGAACTCTTTTCCGTTGGTGGGAATATAAAATGATATAACCCTTTTTGAACACACTTAGGTGGTTTCAAGCTAAACACATACCTATGTATGATCCCGGCATTCTCCACGCAATTTATGCACAAGAAATGCAAGTCTGTTTCCACACAAAGATCAATATACGAATGCTCACAGTAGGTTATTTTGTTGCAATAGCCAAAAACGGAAAGTAACTCGAGTCCGTTAACAGGTGAATGGATAAACAAACTGTGGTATATCCATATAACAGAACACAAGTCAGCAATAGAGAAGAAACCATTACTGACCCCTGCAACACTGTGAATGAGGGACAAAATAGTTATCCTATAAGAAAGAATCCAGACAGCGGCGCCTAGCTGGCTCAGTGGGTTAAAGCCTCTGCCTTGGGCTCAGGTCATGATCTCAGGGTCCTGGGATCAAGCCCTGAATCAGGCTCTCTGCTCAGCAGGGAGCCTGCTTCCCCCTCTCTCTCTGCCTGTCTCTCTGCCTACTTGTGATCTCTCTCTCTCTCTGTCAAATAAATAAAATATTAAAAAGAAAGAAAGAAGGAAAGAAAGAAGGAAAGAAAGAAAGAAAGAAAGAAAGAAAGAAAGAAAGAAAGAAGAAAGAATCTAGACAGGGGGAAAAAAACAGTACATTCTAATTATATAAAATTCTAGAAAAAGCAAACGAATTTTTGTTACAGAAAGCAGGTCCGTGGCTACCTGGGAATGGAGGGTGAGAGATGGGAATGGATTTCAAAGAAGCACAAAGAAATTTAGGGGTAATAAGTAAATCCATTTTCTTAATCGTGGTGATGTTTTATGATGATTATATATGTAAAATTCTTCAAAGTTTACACTTGAAATATGTGTATTTTATTATATGTCAATTACACAACAATAAAGCTGTAAAAATGTATGGGACTAGGCTTAAAGCAGACTGGACAGAAGAGAAGAAATAATCAGCAAACTTGAAGAAAACACAATATAAATTATTCAAACTGGATAAATAGTTAGTAGGACCTAACCAGAAAAATGTCTGTCAACCTAGAATTCTGTAGCCAGTAAAAGTTTTCTTCAGAAACACAGGGAAATAAAGACATCCTTGGATAAACAAGAGCCAAGAGAATTCACTGCTGGCAGATCCACACCACAAGAAATAGTCAAAGGAATTTTTTAGGCTAAAGAAAATGAACGCAGGTGGAAATGTGAATCTCATGGAAGGAAAGAACAGTACTGGGAATGTCAAGTATGATGGTAAATATAATGATGATTTTTTTCTTGATTTCTTTAAAAGACACTCAAGCACTTAAAGTAAAAATGTTTTAAGTGTATTGTAGGGTTGATAACTCGTGAAGAAGTGAAATATGTGACAGGAAAAGCACAGAGGACAGGGCAAGAGTAAATGGATTTCTGCCATCCATTGCAATGCTTGTATTTTACATGAAACGGTGTAATACTAATTCGAGGTGAATTGTGATAGGTTCAGAGTGCGTGTTATAATACCTAAAGGAACCACTAAGAAGTAACGCAAATGCTAAAATGAAACACTAAAAATATTCTATTATCTCAAAAGAAAACCCAAAAGGAGAAATAAAGAAACAGAGGGGAAAAGACCAAAAAATAAACAAAAAACAACAACAATTGTGAGAAGGAAGGGAAGGTTGAATGGGGGGAAATCGGAAGGGGGCGATGAACCAGGAGAGACTGTGGACTCTGAGCAACAAACTGAGGGTTTTGGAGGGGAGCGGGTGGGAGGTTGGGCGAGCCTGGTGGTGGGTATTGATATGGACACATATTGCATGGAGCACTGGGTGTGGTGCAAGAACAATCAATCTTGTAACACCGAAAAAATAAAATAAACATATTTGGAGAAAAACAACAACAACAACAACAAAAAACAAGTAGAAGATGAAGATGTGCACCTGACCATATCAGTAATTCCTTTACGCATAAAATAAACACTCCAATTGAAATATAGCAGTTGTCGGACTGGATCAAAGAGTAAACAGTAAGGAAATTAAAGCAAGATCCAACTCTACATTGTTGACAGGAGAGAACTCTCAGCATAATGAAGAAAGCAGATATGAAATTCAAATGATGGAAAAAATGCATAACATGGAAACACGAAGCATAAAAAGGCAGGTGTGGATATACTCACATAAGACAAAGTAGAGTTTAAGACAAGGTATATTGCCAGAGAAAAAGAGGAAGCTTCCATGATGTTAAAAGGATCAATTCATTTAAAAAAAAATGTGGGGTGGCTCACTGGGTTAAGCGTCTGCCTTCAGTTCAAGTCATGATCTCAGGGTCCTGGGATCAGCCCCACATTGGGCTCCCTATTCAGTGGGGAGCCTGTTCCTCCCCCAGCTTCTGCTCACTCTCTCTCGAAAACAAAAACAAACCATAATAGCCTTAAAAATATATGCTTAAAATATAACCTTAAAAATAAAGCTTCAAAGCAGGCGAAGCAAAAATTCACAGAATTAAAGGGAGATATAAGCAAATTCACAGTCACAGCTGGAGATTGTGGCAATCACTCTATCAATAACTGATAGAACCAGGGCCACGATTAGGGTAAGGCAAGTGAGACACTCACCTTCTGTGCAAAATGTAAAGGTTCACCAACAAACCCTGTCATCATAATAAATAATATTTTAAGGCAATAAATTGCCTTTTTTAAAAAAATCAAAAAATTAAAGTTTTTAAAAATGAAAATTAATGCCAAAAAATCCATGAGGAACAAAACACCAAAATTTTAAATAATAGTGGGATCAGTATTTCTGATTTTTCCTTTTACCTCAGGCTACAGTCGGGATCTGATTAAAAACATTACTGATCCTTCTTTATTTAACGTTTTTATATTTTCTTCAGCACTTCTACCCGTGAGTCACCAAGCAAATTAGAAAATATTTCAACCTGAATCATATTGAAAAGATAATATAGTGAGATATGCAGAATGCAGCTAAAACACTTCTTATGGGAACATGTTTACCTTTAAATGTCTTTATTATAAAAAGAATGAAGTTTTCAAGTTTGTGATCTAAGCTTTCATGTTAAAAGCCAGTGAAAAAAAGAGCAGACTTAACTTGAACAAAGTTCATTACAAAGATGCATAGAAATCAGTGAAACCAAAAGCAAACAGACAACAGTAAATATCAGCAAAGCTGTTTCCTTGAAAGCTGTTTCCTTGAAACTATGACTAAAGCATACAAATCTCCAGCTAGATTAACAAAAAATAAAAAGATTGGGGTGAAAAAAAACAGTGCAGCTTACCAATACCAGGAATGAAAGAGGAAGCATTGCTCCACATGCTACAAAGTTCCAGTGAATCATAAAGAATAACTTTATGCCAATACATTTGACAACTTGGATGAAACAGATAGATTACTTGGAAAGCATATACTACTAAAGTTGACTCAAGAAGAAATAGAAACATCTGAAATTATTTAGTCCTGTTCTCAGATAGAGCTACTTTCCCCTCCAGCTGCAGGTAATTTTTCCAGCCCCTGTGTATCTTGTATCTCAGGGTTCCCTGGTGCCTGGCCCCTCTCCTGGGAAACATAGTAATTAAATTTTGTTATTGATTGCTTTGTTTTATTTTATAGCTTTGTGTCACCTAGTATATATTCATTCTTTTATGGATTCAGCAAAGCTTTATAGAGCACTTACTAGGTGTCAGGGCACTGTACTAAGGTATTAGGGACACAACAGTTAATTATATTGATTAATGATGAATTAAATGTAATCATTTGTGTTCACTCTTATTAGAATCGGGCCTTGGGTCCTTGGTGAGGAGCGCAGCCCATCGTTATGATACTGTTTCTATGGAAAAATCAGATTTGCTTGATGTCATTTCAGGGCAGTAGCTTTGCATTGGAAATAAAGTTTACTACAAACTTGAGGGATATCCATTCTCTGTTGAAGAGGAAGGGACATGCGTACTATGCTTTAGAAAGCTTTTTAACAACAACAACAACAACAAAAAACACTTAAAAGTGGTCAAGTTTTTAAAAGGAGTGTCAGCTGTCTGGGAAATAGGGACCCGTAGAGGCTGATTCTCTGGATTGCATCACGTGCTCCACCAGCTGTGGCTTCATCCCTGGCACAGTGACTGGGAGGAAGGGTGCTGCCGATACTGGAAGATGGGAGGTAGGGGAAGGGGCCTGGACACTCATGGAGGCAGGTTTTAGATCCCAGCTCTACCCCTTCCCAGCTGCATGAGTCTGGAACGCCCCTCGGGGTGCTCGCAGGTCCTGGCACCTGGCACAAAGCCGCGTCATTCAGATCTGCCCTGGGTGTGGCTTATGCTGACCCGGCCACCTCCTCTGAACTGGCTGCGGCACCAGAACTTCCAGCCACAAGGGTCCTGAGAATACTTCCCTACAGTGCTCGGCTCCAACACCCATGGACAGCACAGAATCCACTCATGCCCACCCAAGAACCGCAGTAAAACATCAAGAGGGGAAGGAGATACTTGTAGGTTTAAAAGAACACCCATGCCTTTGCCTATGCACATACTTGACCCCTTGGGAAGCCCGCTTCTTAGCTCACTTGGTTTTCACAACCATCTTCTAAGACCCTGGGGTACACATTTCCTGGAAGAGAAAACTGTTAATCGGAGGGACATAATGACTCGCCCGAGGGCCCACGATAACCGCACGGCTGGGACTACAGACCTACCCAAGTCTTTGCCCTCCGCTCCCTGGGCCTCGCAGGCTTCCCTTGTTCCTGCCAGTAAGGGAGGCGATGTGCAAAACTGTCAGGGGTGCCAGGAGACCTAGCTGGGGCAGTTTTGCCCTGTAATGGACACTTGTAAATATCCCTGGAGCCAGGTGGGGCCAGTAAAATGTTAAACAAATAAAGGCTATTGTTTGGAATTGTAAGTTGCTTCCTGGAGTTGAAGCCAAGCAGGCGTGGTGGGGGTGGGGTTACCCCTTCTGCTGTAAAGGGGCCCAAAGCAACCTTTGGGGGTGGTGATCTTCTGGGGATGGGCCCTTGGTTTACTCCGCAAACCTGTGTCAACATCTGAAGGGTGTCCAAAGGCTAGAGCGGTATTTGCCAGGATGATACAACCAGACAGAGAAGGAACTGGAAGGCAGCCTGTACCGCGTGAACGTGGTGCCGAGTCGCTGTTCTGGGCCAGGGTTTTCCCACCGTGTCATCTCCCCCAGCTTTTTCTCCCCACCAGCATGAAACTTGCTTCCTTTCAGAAGCAAAAGCCTGGGCATCTTTCTGCAATCTGTCTTCTCTCCAACCCCACTCGGGTAAATTTCAGACCTTCGGCAGCTCCTGAATTCCATCTGGGATTTCCATCTCTCAACAGCAAGGTCTATATACTTAGATCTACCCCAGGACTATTGCACTGCCTCGGGTCTCACCCAGGGTGGGGTGGGGGGCTTAACCATCTCCAGCCCTGATCTCCACCAGCCTCCTCCCTACCTAGTCACTATAGGTGACGTCAGGGAAGACAGCCTGCTTGTCCTGGGAACGGGGAACAGCCCTTACAACCTCCTCTACTGGCAGGGACATCTATCCGTCTGTCCTATCCTGGAATTCTGGAGCTGCCACAAGCCTCCCCTCACCTCCAACCTACCCTCTCAAAACACTGTGCCTCAGTCCTGCACCTCAGTTTCCTCATCTGTAGACTAATAAGAATAATAGGATGGACTTCACCGGACACCGGGCAGGCCTGCCCCTGATCCATCCCATGGCAGGACCTAAAGGTGAGACCTCAAAGCCATCCAACCTGCCTTCCACAGCCTCATCCAAACCTGGTCTTGGGGGCTAGTTTCTGCCCCTTGGTGAAATCTTGGGCAGTCCTCCTGGCTTGTCTGCTCCCTCTGGGACAATATCCCCGATAAGAATGATAATCACAATGGTCTCCTGTCTCATTTTAGTAAATACTGCGCTCCTTCGATATGACGATAAAAACTCCTCACTTCATTCAGCATTAAAGCCTGACCTCCCTCAGCCAGGAAGCAAAGGGCTAGAAGCTCGCAGTCCCCGGGGAACATTTCTGCACCCTCTGTCCCATTTTCAACTCGAAGACCGTTGTGCTGTCCCCTCCCAGGCTGCCAAAGCCACTCAGGCAGCCTCTCAAAGCCCTTGAGACTTGTTAAAAGTGAGTCACAGCCCAGCTCACTGCGTCTCTGAGGCTGAGGAAGACACATGACAGGCTCTCAGAGGCTCGCTTCCTTGAAGTCACTCCCAACCAGAGCCGGAGAGAAAAGTACCACCCACGGGTCCCCACCCGCATGTCCCCGATTGGAGGAGGGATGAAGGATGGGGGCGGGGAAATGCTCACCTGCAGGGACCCCTCCATTGAAGGAACCCCCCCATCTTCTGGCCTCTCTTTTGTGGTCCCAGGCAGAGAAACAGACAGAGGTCCTGAGATCAGTTGTGAGTCACCTCCTTGGCAAGTTCCTCCGAGGCGGTCCGGCACCCATTCTAGAACGTGGGGGTCTGTGCATTGAAGCCATCATCTCAGGGCCTCGATAGAAAAGGAGCATAAAATAGCTCTGTCTAAACACTGCAGGATACAGTGTTCCCTCCATTTAAAAGGCCCTGGCACACCGCAACCACGCAATAAATGTTGCTATTCAACTAACTGCATAAATGATACCCAGCGCTATTGTTACTAATAGTAATTACTACCATTACTTGTCCCGGCTCAGCTCTTGCAAGTCTCTCCATTTATGGTCTAAGCTCTGCAAACGCCTTATGGTTCCCTGCTTTAGCCCCGCTGGATACCTCCCTGTCCCGCTCCCAGTCTGAGGGACTTGACCGATTCCTTCCAGCCCCAGGCAGCCGCTGGCCTCGCTGGCGTGTGGTCCCCATCGGCCCACATGAAGCTGACCCCTCTCTTACTCGGCTGCTCCCTGCAGCAACTATCCTGCTTCTGTCCCGGCACTAATCCCCCCACACTGCAGGGCCTTTATCTGCTGTCATGCCCCGCCCCCCAACAGGACTTTGAACTAGGTCTTCTGCTTTTACATGGTTCCAGCATGACTGTCTTCAGCAAGGCTTCTTGAATAAATAAGTCATAGTGAATGAATGAATGAATTAATTAATTAATTAATCAATCAAAAACCAACCAACCAACCAATCAACCAACCAATCAGTCAATCAACATGATAGTAGAGGAAGTGACGTCCTCCTCCATGAACCTCGTGAACCTCGCCCTAAGCTTTCTCCCCTGCCGAGCATTTCAATGAGGGCTTGAAGCTAAAATGGAGCTGGGGGTTTGTTCTGTATTAAAAAAAATAATAATAAAAAAATCCAGGGGCACCTGGGTGGCTCAGTGGGTTAAAGCCTCTGCCTTCGGCTCAGGTCATGATCCCAGGGTCCTGGGATCAAGCCTTGAATGGGGCTCTCTGCTCAGCAGGGAGCCTGCTTCCTCTTCTCTCTCTGCCTGCCTCTCTGCCTACTTGTGATCTCTCTCTCTGCATCAAATAAATAAATAAAATCTTTAAAAAAAATCCAGATTTTTTCTTCCATACTCACCTAAGAATAAAGACCAGTGAGTGGTAGCAAGAATGTGGTTCATTTCAGGTCTTCATAGCCAACTACCTGAGTGGCCCGGACGCTGACCAACCCCACGTTTCTGAGGCCATTAAAACCAGTGCTTTGAGTGACAGTGGTTCCTTCACATTTCATTGCGGTGGCCATTCTGGCGATTCAAGAGGTACAAGAGACCTATTACCCGTGGGGTGCCAGTAACTGTGGTCAGAAACCCTGTGACTGACCCTGACCCAGTCCTGCCCCTGACAGTTTATGGAGGGATGCCATTTATCCAGTCTCACCTGGAGTCAATAGTCATTAGATGTCCAGTTTGCCAAATCCAATGGTCAACTTTCATCATCTTCTTGCCTTGTTTGACATGATTGATCTTAATTTCCTCCATCTTGAAACACTTTCTTCACATACTTTCTGGGCCACCACATTTTCCTGGTTTTCTTCCTACTGAGTGAACTGCTCTTTCCAGATCCTGCCTTCCCCTGGTCTCCTCTGTCCTCTCCTTTCCTCCTCTCCTCCTACAACGCCTCCATTAGTGACCTGTCCATTCTCATGGCATGGACTATGACTTCACCCTAATGACTCTCAAATATCTATCCCTCCTCCTGGCCTCTCTCCTGAGCTTCAGAGTCACGAACGCAACTGCCTATTTGACACCCCACCCTTCCCTCGAATGTCTCAAACTTCCACGACCCACCTCTCCAGACGTAAGCCTGTCCCCGCCCCCAGCCTCATCTATCTCAGTAAATGACAGCATTGTTCACCCAGATGTTCAAGTCAACAACCCAGCATCATCATTCTTGCCTCTCTTCTCTCCGCCTCACGACTCCCGTTAGCAAGTTCTATTGGCCGTCCCTTTGAAATATCTCCGAATTCCGAGCACTCCTCTCCTCTCTGCACCTGCCCGGGGCCATGCCACGGTCATCTCTTGCCTGGATGAGCAGCAGTCTCCCGACTGGCCCCATTACTGCTAAACTCTGCCCCATTTGTTTTGCACACAGCCACCACACAGTCATTTTTCAAAGCAACAAATCATATCACGCTACTCATCCGCTTAAAGCTCTCATGTCATGTCCTAGCCAATGCAATAAAGCAAGAAACAGAATTGTCATAATGGAGTCCGGTCATGAGAAACAACCAACTTGGATTCTGTGTTCATGTCTTTCCAGTCTCCTCCAATCCAGAACGAGTTCTCACTCTTCCCTTACCTTTCAGGTCCCCAACAAATCTGTAGGCTGACCCACTTGGGCCCATCTGATATGTATATTGACAGGATGTCTGTATTTTCAGCTTCAGTACAAACCACCTGGGAGTTTTCCAAAAAGGTTATATTTAATATGCACTCTTGCCAGGAGTCCCCGCACATCCTCACCAACACTTGTTATTTTCTGTTTTGTTTCATTTTAGCCACTCTGGTGGGTGGGTAGTGGAATCTCAACTAGTTTGAATTTGCATTTCCCTGATGACTAATGATGTTGAACCCCTTTGCATGTGCTTATCGGCCATTCAGATGTCCTCTTTTGTAAAGATCCTATTCAATAATTTTACCCATTTAAAAAAATAGGTTTTCCCCCAGGGGTGCCTGGCTGGCTCAGTGGGTAAAGTAGGTGACTTTTGATCTCAGGGTTTGGAGTTTGAGCCCCATGTAGGGTGCACAGTTTACTTGAAAGTAAAATCTTAAAAAAATAGGTTTGTCTGTCCTTTTCTTATTGATTTGTGTGAGTTCATTGAATATTTTCAATATAAGTTCTTAAATGTTAAAAATAATACAATAGGGGAAAACATAGGGGAATATCTTTATGATTTTTGTGTCAGTAAAGATTTCTTTACCTGAATACAAAGAACACTACAAAGAAAAAGACTGATAAATTGGATTTTATTAAAATAAAAAATTCTTGGTCACCGAAAGACAGTTTAAAAGGCGCCAAAAGGCAAGCCATATAGCGGCAGACCCTTGCCGTACATATGTCCAATAATCATACTTTTTTGTCCATATCTATTAAGGTAGACTATACATACATCTAATGAATGTAACTAAGTATCTAACAAAAATGCTTACATATGTGTGTCAAAAAACATGAAGAAAAATATTATTAGCAAGATTTTTATTCGTAGCCCCAATCTGGAAACTACTCAAATGTCCATTAATAATAGAATCGATAATTAAGATATAGCATATGATGGAGTACTATATAGTGATGGGGGGAAAAGGAACCACATTGCTTAGTGGAAGGATGTGGATGACCGTTGCAGACAAGTAAGATCAACAGAGGACAGGCACAGAGAAATGTAGACTGTCTAATTCCATTTATATATAATTTAAAATAGGCAAAACTCACCTTTCACCATGTAAACGTTTGTCAATGATGTGTATACTTAATTTCTGTGTACTTTATCATAGGCAATATACTTTGATTAAAATTAAAATAAAGATAAAGAGCTCCCCGGTGGCTTCTCATCACACTCATCAGTCCACATTCTTATCAAGGTCATATATAGTGTGGCCCTGCCTGGGTCATTGACCTCAAAGGCTTCCTCGCTGCATTCATTCATTCTAGCCACACGGGCCTATGGCTGATCCTCAAACACACAAAGCTGGTTCCCAGCTGTAGTCACTAGCACGGCTCTTCTCAATTCTTCACCCTTCCCTCTCTGTACTGTGCAGGTGCAGCCACTAGAGGCAGCGTCTACTTCTCGGCCCCACTGATGTGAAGCTTGACCACGTGATGTGCTTTGGTCCATGAAGTGTGGGTAGAAGCCCCAGCGTGCTAGCTCCAAGCCTAAGCTCTTAGAGAGCCCCCTCTTTCTGCTTGTCCTATTCTCTCCTGTCTCCAGACTGAGAACACGTCCTCCCTAGCGTGCCAATCCAAACAGGAGGAGAGACACAGAGTGGCAGAGTTGGGCCGAGCCTGACTGAGGCCACCTTAGATCAGCCAACGGGTCTGCCGATGTTTCATGAAGAATAAGGGACTGTTGGCCCAAGCCACTGAGTTTGGGGATGTTTGTTACACGGTGTTACCATGGTGATGGCTGACTAATTCATCATCTCTAGATCATCACCTTCAGCCAGAAACGCTTTCCTCCCAAATACTCACATGGTTTACATCCTCTTTCTCTTCTTGGTTCCAATGTCTCTTCTTCAGAGAGTCCTTGTCTGGCCACTCTCCCCTCAGAGCCCCACCAATTCCCTCATTTTGCTTTATCCCTTGTCCTGCTTTATATGTTCAGAGTTCTTATTGCTACCAACTATGTATTAGCTACGTATGCATTTGTTCGTGCCGCCTTCCTAAGAGAATATAAGCCCCACGAGAGCAGGGTCGTTATCTTTTCATCACTGGATCTCCAGTGTCTAGCACAGGGTCTGGAACCAACAAGGAACTCAGTAAATACTTGCCGCGTCCTTGCCCTCACCCCCCCACACGGCGTTGCTGGCACATGGAGGACAAGACGGACTCAGAGATCATATCCTTTCCCTGGCTTACCCAGGTAGGGCTAGCCTGGAAACACAAAGTGACCGGCCACTGGGCTGGTGGAGGGGAAAAAAAAAAACCAGAAGCAAGGAATTTGCAAAATCCACAAGCCGTCACACCAGCCCCTGGGAAAAATTCTCCATCGTGATGGTGCTGGGGCGTGAGCCGGTGGGGCCGGTAAGAGCACACTTGCTCACTGGATCCCTGGGGAGGCCATTCTGGGGCCTCGCTGCCGGAGGACATGCCCCAGGCAAGAAGCAGCATCCTATCGGCGCGGCGCTGGGCAACTTTTAAACACCACCCCCACACCTGATGTTCCCAGAGTCTCTCTGAGTCCACAGGGGGGCCAAGGGCCAACTCTATGTCCAGTTCTGCACTCTGCCCATTGTGGGCATTACGCCATCAATCCTCCCAAAGCCCAGGCCAGGGAATCATCAGCCTCATTACTATTTTCAAGGAAATTGCAGCCAGGGCAGCTAAGAAGTTTGCCTGAGGAGCGGGCAGCGCCACGGTTTGAATCCCAAGCCTGCTGATGCTGAAGCCCGTACGGTTTCCAGCACATTACCCGGTGCCCCTGCCCAGAGAGGCGGCCCCGGGGTCACAGTGGACCCCCACGGCGCCCTCAGCACGCTGAGTCCCACCGCACGCTCCTGGGTCTGGAATTTGGCTATGCGGAAAC
>CM052797.1:118645031-118669656 GCA_028533885.1 Nasua narica | reverse complement strand
GGGGGGGGCAAGGGCAGGACAAGCCCTTCAGCTCAGTTTGGTGCTCACCCACCTAGAACACCTAGAAGATCAGCCCTAGGAGAATTAAATCCATGTGATCTCTTCGCGGCTCTGTAAGCCCCCCAGGTTGGTGGCCCGGAGTCGCAGCTCAAAGCAGGCACTCAGGAGAGAAGCAGATCTGGTACAAATCTTGGGAGTGCCCCTAGCCGGCTGGTGCACTGTGAGCTAGTGACTTCACCTCCCCGGGCCTGGAAAACGTCGACAATAGTACGTACCTTGCCGGACCACACAGGGAGGAAGTGGTGTCTTCACATAACACGCATGGGACTCAGAGCCCCTGAAAGCCGAGGGTGGTTAGGGCTGAGCTGCTCCCGATTTGGATTTCTGGCAGTTGGAGGTGGACTTTCGTTAGTTCCAGCCAATGTCAAGAATGATTTGCGTCTTTTGAGCTTGCACCAGCGGATCAGGAAGAAGCCGGTGCGGGTATTTATATGTGCATACTCAGTAATAATACTCTTCCCGTGCTTCGCAAGACTCTTCTCATTTGCCCACTTGCTACTCGTCTGCCGAGCCCGCAGGAATATGTTTCATGGAGGGAGCAAGGACAGTGAGCCCTAAGAACCTGCCCAGTGTCAGCACGCCGGAAGGAGCATGGGAGAGATTTGGTGGTGGGGACGGTGTGCACGCCCGGAAGCTGGGTTGGACTCTTTGGTGGGATCAGCCTTCAGGGGACACTCGCCAGTGTGTCGCCTGCAAGCAGTGCTCTGCTGGTCTTAAATCCAGGATGGCACCCTAGATGGATTCAGGGTTTAAAGCTTAGCAACCTATGACACCTCCTCCTGGAAGCCCTCCTATACCTCGGTCAGAATTGATCCCCCTATGCTGTGCTTCCATGGCCCACACGCTATGGGCCTCTATCATTCCACCGATGCCGGGCATTACGTCAATGCCCCCGGCGCACCTCCCTGTGGGGGCGTGAGAAGCAGCAGGACGATTAGAGCAGAAAAACAACATTATCTGAATTAAGGATTTGCAGGGTCCATCCAGCTGCTGGGCTGCGGAGCCGTGGGGGAGCAAGGGACAGATGGCAGGCGATCAGTCCGGACGCGACTGCTGTAATCTCTTCTAGAGGTGGTGGTGGCAGGGAAGGTGGGGTGAAATTGTTAGATTGTGGATTTTTTTTTTTTTAAAGTAACACTGACCGGATGTCCCAGAGAGCCCACATAAAAGATCTGGGAGACGGCAGCAGGAACCGGTTTGGGAGGAAGCTGAGGACGTCCGTTTGGGACGTAGCGAATTGGAGGTGTCTATCAGACACCCAGTGCAGATGTCCCATGGGCGGCTGGACGTGTGCCACAGAAATGTGGCAGGGGTCAGGCTATACGGGTTATCTGAAAGCCAGGAGCCTGGATGGAATCCCCGAGAAGTGAGTGTGAGAGAGAAAAGAAGACAAGGGACTCGTCCCCACGTTGGCTCCACTAGGCTGGGTGGTTGCTCCGTGGCCAGCTCTGCACGGGGACCTGGGGGAGGCATGGATTCGAAAGAGACCCGGTTTCTGTCCTCAGGGAGCTCCGAGCCCGGGGGCGAGGAGGGAGCCTGCATCTCGCCCACAGGGTCCAAGAAGCTGGGCAACGTGGAGAGATCTCCCATCAGAGCTGGGCAGACCTGGGATGGACCCTCCCCCACCCCGCCACTCCCACCCACAAGCCACGGCTTTTCTCTGAGCCTCAGCATCTTCCTCTGTAAAATGGGGATAATTATACATCCCGCCAGAAGCCACGCTGAGAGCTTTAGAGGGAAGAAATGTACTTGGCACAGAGGTGCTTGGGAACCTGCGCTCTTTATTATTTGTTGGCACATTTCACACCCCGCCGCCCCCCGCCCCTCTGCCCTGGAGGCCCACTGTCACACATAATGTCAGCTGGGTTTCCAGGAAGGGAGCTGGGGACTCCCCTCACCTCCCACCCAACCTCCCTCCATGGCTGCCGCTGCCCTGTGCCGCTGGGGACATGTGGTGGCAAGGTCAAGGCCGTGCTGCCCCTCGCAGTAATTGGAGGTGACAACAGCATTTTGTCTCTTGCGGAGACGGGTAGAGATCAAAGCCGGCACAAAGGAGCGGCTGCGACAGGCAGGAATGCCCCGGCAAATGCCACCAATTACCGAAAATTGGCTGCAGTTAAGACTATTACCATTCAGGGCCGCCCGGCTTCCCCCAGTCTGCCCCAGCGGCTCATTCCCGACGGCCGGGGTGAGAGCGTCCCACAGGGCTGCTGGGAGGGTGGCCGGAACTCTAAGACTTTCCACGGACCACGACTCGGGCTTCAGCGCAGATTACTGGCCAGGAGACAGGCCAAAGGGGAGTCTGGGAATGTTCTCCAGGCAAAGCGGAAGCAGGGGTCCTGGAAAAGTACGCGGGGAGAGAAGGTAAGCTCTGGAGACGAATGAGGAGAAGACCCTTGCGCTCTGGGCTCTCTCACTCCGGCTGCTGCCGTGCTTGGCAGAGAGGTGGGCGTCAGCCCTCTGCCCTCTGGGGCCCAAGCCCAGGGCACATCTCGATGGCGAGCCCGCCGGAGTCCTCCTTTGGGCACGAGAACAAAGCAGAGACAGGATGCAGGACCCTGAGCCAAAGCACAGGGCCCTCCTCGTGTGTGATGCCCACTCGCTGCCTTCTCGGCCCAGCAGCAGCTCCGGGGACAGCGTCCTGAGGCAGATGGGCAGCCAGAGAGTGGTCCCCAGAGCAACACGGGGCACATAGGAGAATCCCAGCAGGTTCCAGGGATGAGAGGAGGAAGCCGCGAAGGAACGAGTTACCCCTCCAAGAGAGATTGACTTGGAGTGGAAAGACCATTGTCTTTCTAGCCGCGAAATACGGATCCCATCTCTGCCTCCGGTGCTTAGGAGCTGTGTGACCTTAAACAAATTACTTAACCTCTCTGAGCCACGTCTGCAAAGTGAGGAAAGTAATCCTGCCATGAGAATCGTAGGAGATGGCACTTTGACATGAGTCATGACATTGTTATTGCTGTTAATAAACAGTCCAAGGCTAAGTGCTGCTTGGCCAGGTGTGTGGGGACACGGCTGTCACTCAGCCGCTCAGTGGGGGCCCTAAAGCATCATAAGTAAAAAGTAATAAAAAATCAATTTTATTTTATTTCACATTTATTTATTTTTATTCATATATTTATTTATTATATTTCTATTTGTAAAAATAAATTATAAATAAATCGTAAAAAAAGTAAAACATAAAACGACTCCGCGTTAGGACGCTTCGGGGAGCAAGTAACAAGATGTTCACCTGACAGTGGTTTAAACAATGAAGAGGATTCGCGGGGTCTGGCTGAGTAGCCCAACTAATCCCGAATCCAGTTTCTCTCTCCCCTCTGTCCCTGTCACCGCGCCAACCTGTCCTCTCAGCCAGGGCCAGCTGTGCAGTCTGCGGGGCCTAGTGTAACGAAAACGAAGGGCCCGTGGTTTAAAAAGCAGGATAAAAGTGTTGGGAAAAGTCCTGAAATATAAAATCTTTTCTTTTTTCCTCTTGTCTCTTTCTCGACCCGTCACAGTGTTGTTATTCGCTACTTAATGATTCGCAGGGGGCCAGGGCGTCCCACCCTGCAGCCTGGCCGTGATTCTTCCAGCAATCGCGGGACTGACGCGCTCGGTGACCAGGCTACGGCCTGGAGCGCCCAGAGGTGGGGGGCCACCCGCCGAGACCCCTCCTGGGAGGTGGGGAGGGGGCAGCCGGAGGCAGGACCACAGGTGAGCAAAGGCTTCAACAAGCTCCAATTTCCCATCGGACTTCACTTACAAAACGCAAGTTCAAAGATAAAATTGATTTTATTTATTTCATTAATTTTTAAGAGAGTGACCCCAGAGTGTTAGATCCCAAGATCCCAAGCGAGGGGTGCTTTCGAGCGACTGGACTGGCCACGCCACCCGCCCCCCCCCCCCCGCCCCCCGGCCCCACTACCAGCTTCTGCCGCTGCTGTGCTTACCAAGGAGTCACCATCACAACGCCCGCAGGGGGGAGGAGAGGGGGTTTATCCACAGCACCTCACGCCTCTGTAAGGGCCAATGAGACACTTCTACTGTCCTCTCAAGATCAGGGCCGGGCATGTGGCCACCGATGGCCGCAGAGGAGTCTGGGAAGGTGAGGATCTAGGAGTCTCTGCTGGAGAAGATCGGCCAGGGAGAAATGGGCCGGCCATAGCTGCTGCTTCAGACAGTCGGCGGCGTGGGCCCCGGGGCGGGTTCGGGACGTGCTCAGAGCGGGCCCCTGTGGCCTCGAGCTGCGCCGGGCTGCTGGGTGACCGGCTGTCTGGAGTTCAGATCCAGTGACCTGCAAAGGGAGGGGCGCGGGAGACGGATGGTGGCCACACCAGCAGGCTCCGGGGCACAGAGCACCCCCATCCCGCCCCAGCCTGCAGGAAGGGGGTGTCATCCCCCTTTCTGCAGATGAGGAACCTGACACAGTGTTCAGTACCTTGTCCTGTGTCACAGCGGAAGTGAGTTCAGGGAAAGGCTGAGAACGTGAACCGGAGCCTGTCTGACTGTGCCACCTCTGCCCCCAGCCCTGGGCCGCTGGTGCTGGCAGAGGGCGTGGGGGCGCCTTGCCCTGGGGAGGGGGCGGGGCGCAGGGGCTGGACTGCAAGCCAGGCGGGGGCCTGCTGCACTCCGGACGGCCTCAGGGCCTTGCAGGCAGGCTGTGAGGGAGTGCTTTCCTCCCTGAAGGTCAAGGCTGAGTCAATGTCTCACCTTGAGTAAGGAAAATGAGGAAACACCATTGAGGAGGGTCTCCGCTCTTGCTTGTGACAAGACCGGGTGAACTGGGGGCTTGAAGAACAGACTAGTTTGCTTGACAGGAGCATTAAATACAACTGGAGAGGGGGAGTGGCTACCCTGTGCTCGAGGCTAGAGAGGTTCCAGAGCTTCTCAGGACAATCTTCAGAGCTCTGCTCCCACCCCTGAGCCCCCCCGCCCCCCGCCCGCCAGCTCCACGGCCATCCACAGCCACGAGGCTGCACGAATCTGACTCACTGGTGCAGAAAAGGCCGGGCCCGTGAAGGCCTCAAATGGAAAGGAAAGTGAAAGACCAGACTCTGAAGGTAGGATAAGGCTGCCTGGGGGTGACAATGGGGTGAAAAGGGCGGCTAGGCAGCAGGAACCAACAAGGCAGGGGGTCTCCCACACTCTCCCCCACTTCTTCCCTGAGACAAATCGGCCTCAGGCATCTTTAGTGTTTTCGTCTCTGTGCAGGAGACTGAAACTCCAGCGATGAGAGGCAGAGCCTCTGAGGGGCCGAGCCGGGCCCCAGCCCCACTCCTTGGCCAGAGGATGAGGGCCCCTCGATTGAGCATCCCACCATCCAGCCCATCAGGAGGAGGAGGAGGTGATTGCCCTCAAGGAAGTCAGGGCATCACTATCAGAAAGAGCGGGAATCAGTGTTGGACAGGAAAAATGAACACATTCCCACTACATTGCCCCTTCCGAGGACTCAGTTTCCTCATCCATAAAATGGAAACGTTGATATCCACCTGACGTGAAGGTGGGGCTGATTCCGTGCAGCTGCGTGTGCAGCTGTGTGTGCTGTTCCTCTTACAGCCCACGGGCATCCCGCGCCATCAAGACCGTCCCTCGTCCCTCGTGTCACTTGCACAGTCCCGCAGTTGGAACTGACGAAGAGCTAGATATTCGTGGCTGCTCCCGGGAGTCCAGTCAGGGTTTCCTCCACCAGGCAAATGGCTGGGCCATACAGGCATCCAGTCTCCTTTAACCCCACAGGCAGCCCATTTTCTGGATGGGAGCTGAGCCTCCGAGAAGCCGGAGGGCTTGTTAGCAGTGGGCACCGCCGAGTCTGGCTCAGGTCTGAGCGGCTCCGAAGTCACGATGACGGGTACGGTTTGGGGGCTGTGCGGCACATCCAAAGTGAGTAGTCTGATCCACGGGCTCCCCCTGGGGACACCACGTCCCCTCTGGAATCCCTCAGTGAGTTTTAGGGCCCCTGTGCTCTGCAGCTTTGCCCCTGGAAGAGTATTACGTGGATTCACTTGAAGTCATTTTTGGGGTGAACGAGGTACCAGATGCTGGCATACGGCCGCCCCCTCATTCTTCTTGAGAGGTATGAAGCTTTAATTTTTGCTTTGCTTAAAAAATAATGGTTCCGGGGGCAGGAGGACATGTAAAATGAATAGGAAATTATAGGCAATGTGCAGACAATTCTTAGTTTCCAGATGCATGTCAACCAACGTCAGGAAATAGGCCCTCCTCACACGTAGGGGCTGCCAGAAACCCTTTCCGGCTTCGGGACATCCCACCGGAGAATTAGCAAGAACTCTACCTTCTCACCTGGGACCCATCACTATATTTAGCGGCATTTAAGAAACAATCCCCCCCCCCCATCATTGCTGATTAAGAGGAACATCAATTTTAATGGAGAGGTGTTAGCAAAGCCTGGCCATTTGCCCTAACTAGAAAGGTCACCTTTCTCAGAGTGTCTGCGTTCTTTTCCTTCCCAAATTAGGCACGGGTATATGGGAGGGGGCCAGCCTTTTCCACTGAGTGGCTGGCCTCCGTCACCTCCCAGGACCGGGGATCCCCCTCGACAAAGCTATCGGGTGGCAAGCGAGCCCACTTGTTTATACAAGGTTGTGGGTCAGGAGTGGGGTCACAGAGTTTTCTGGTACTGAGGCCTCGCCTAGAAACTCTGGGAAACATGACCATCCCTCCCCAAGCCGTCTTGTCCTGGGCGCTATTCCATGGCTGTGTGCATTTCCAGCAACCCAGCAAATCAGGTGCACGCTAATTGCAACTTGTAAAAGCGGAGAAGTTGGGCATTTCAAGGGAGACCCAGTTCCCTTGGGCTGCAGGGTCTCTGCCCAGCCTCTTTCCCAAAGATTCCCTGAGGCTGGGTGGGGGGGGACTGAATGGACTTCTAGCAAGCAAGGGATGGAGAGGGAGAAAGGTCCCATGGTGCCCATCAGTCTTGCTTAAGTTCCATGGAAAGCTTCGTGCAAGTTGATCTGGTGCATTGGATATGCTATTATATCCTATAGAGCAAAAAAACAGGGTATGGATAAGAAGATTCATTCTACAGTCATTCTTCAGGCTACCCATGCTGGTTACACAGCCCAGCTGAGGGTGAGGGTGGGGGGCGGGGATCGAAGAGTAAGTCCAATGCAGGAGATGTGCCTGGATTCATTTCTTCACTCATTTCCCCCAACCAGTTTTAATGGGGGGCCTCCCAAGTGCCGGGGCTGCATTCTAAGTGTTGAAATCCCGTGATGAGCGGGATGCACCAGATCCCCGCCCTCAAGGAGCTGTGCCTCAGAGTGCAGCAAAGGGGGAGGGAAGGGAGAACACGAACAGAAGCAAGAAAGTCATACCAGCTTGGGAAAGGCGCTAATAAGGAAAGGCCAAGGCTGGTGGGAGCGTAACTGGGGCTTCTTAAAATTGCAGGTCAATGCACATGGATGTTACAGGCAGAGACCTATGAGCATGCTGGGCCCAGTGTTACCGAGGAAACGGGGCAGGAAGAGCTCCCTGCGAATAAGTACCAGTTTCCAAACTCCTATTACGTGGCAGAAGCTGTATCCGGTGCCTGGTGCGTGTTTTCTCTAACCCATACGCCCGCCGGGAGGGAGACTTGATAGTCCCACGGTGCAGATGGGGAACACTGAGGTTTCAGAGAAGTTGAGTCACTTGTTCCAGGTCACACAGCAAAGGGAGGCCAAGTGAGGGTGGCCCCTAGGGTGGTCGCCCGCAAAGGAGAGAGGTTATGCAGGCTCACTGTCTTTGTAGAGGTGGTGAGGTCTGAGTGGAGGCTTTAGTTAGTTAGTTAGTTAAGAGGAGAGAGAGAGAGAGAGGAGAGAGAGAGAGAGCGCACAGGCAGGAGGGGCAGCGCGAGGGAATCCCAAGCCGAGTCTGCTCAGTGCAGAGCCTCACATGGGACTCGATCTCAGGACTCTGAGATCACTGGCCTGAGGTCACCACCTGAGCTGAAACCGAGAGGGCAAAGAGAATGATGACACCGTCTGGACCCTCCTCAGCGCTCTGCCTGTTCATTTCTCCCCACCACGAACCCCTAGCAACCGCTCACCTTTTTCCCATCTACATGTTTTTGCCTTTTCTAGAATGGTACACGGTTAAAACATACAGTACGCAGTCTTTCCAGATTTAAGTTTCCCCCATGGCTTTTGTGGCTTGGTACCACTTTCTTCTTCCTTCTTTTCTGCTGGATACTATTCTATTGTATGGATAGACCACAGCTGATTTATCCATTGACTGTGGTAAGTTTTCAACAAGGTAATACATGAACGGCATCAAAAATGTCCCTACCAAAGAGTAAGCTTGCGGCAAGGACCATTCGCTGTCCTTCAGGGCATCCAATTAGCACCCTGAAGACCCATGTCACTCTAAGGCAAGGACAAACCTCTTCCAAAATGAGGACCCCTCACGAAGGCAGGAGCTCCTGTAAAGACAGGGTCCTCAGGTTTCTAGCGGTCTAGTGGTGACGAGGGCCCCGCTGGAGCTGTGGTGTGAGGTCCCGGGGCTCCCAGGGTCCTTGAGCTTGGTTCACGGAGGCAGGAAGGACTTGTGTGGCCTTGGTCTTGGACCGATTTCCTGCACACGGCTCCTTTTACCAATGAGAAAGCATTCGCCACATCTCCTACGCTAATTAGCCAAACCCTTCGGTGCCCATTTAGCAAAGCTGTGTTTGAAGCTCTCTGCGCTGTGGAGCGGAATTCACCATTGTGTTACTTCAAACACCGGCCCCTCGGGTGCAGGTTAAAGTTAACTAGCACACCCACACTCGCGCAGCAGTTTCTACCCAAGCGTGCTTCTAAAGATGGTCACAGACGTGTGACAAAGGCTTATGATGGGTGGCGTCTCAGCCACTGCCCTTCCCTCCTGGGCCTCGGGAACTGGCTTCTCAGTAACTAGTCTCATCCCCTTGGGTTTTTCGCAGACCCAGCTGGAAGCTGGGTGTGGAGGTGGGAAAGGGGGCTGGGAAGGCAGTAAGGAAGGACACGCCTTGACAGAAAGGACGCTGGCCTCCACTGGGAGCCCCAGGCTGCCCTAATTTGCTGTATAGGATTGGAAGTCCCTTTGTCTCTTGAGAATCGGGCTCATCTCTTCTCTGAGCAAGTGGGCTGGGCTTATCCTGACCTTCCTTGGAAACTGTGGCCGTGTGGCCCACGGGAGCATCGCCCTGCAACCGCAGGTCTGCTCCGGGGCCCATTATTACAGGGCGGCCCTGTGCTAACCAGGAGACGAGTCCCCTTCGCTCCCCTCTGTCTGCTACTGCCCAGAGGTCAGAACTGCGGATCCTCCAGCTCCAGCATCCGTGAAGGCGAACTGCGAGTGCCCCCGCCGCCCGGCTCCAAAGCCTCTTTCAGCCCCCATTACCCTCCCCTACCTCCCCAAAGCCACCCCCATCCAGACAAAGTTCTCATCCCCTTAATGGAAACATTGGTATACCCACCCCAGATTTCTCACCGGGAAGTTGGGGTGTTCATGACACTGGGGGCGTTGAATGCCCTGGACCCGTTGGGCCACGCAGATATCCAGCAGGAGAGGATGGGGGAAGTTTGCTGGAGTGGGATGGGTAGACTTTGAGCTGCCCACTGAAGGATCCGAGGGCCGGGCACACAGGAGGAGGAAGGTGGGAGGGCAGCCCCGTGGGAGGAGCAGGGCTAAGATATAAAAGCTAAAAGAGGAATAGTGAACTTGGGGGGAGGGGGAGATGTGGGTACCTAACCTCCCAGAGATGGCCCAGTCTGTCCTCTTCCAAAGAAGTGCCTCCATTTCTCTAGGACTTCTGCCACCTTCCTTCTTTTCCTTCCTCCCCACTCCCCCTCTCTTTTTTCTTCTCTTCTTTTGACTTTCTTCATCAAAGATTAGTGCCCATCGTGTCCCAGCCACTCTTCTGGGCATTGGCTGCACACCCCAGTCCTTGTGCACAGAGTTATGGGGAAGCGAGGGAGGAAGATAATGAACTAGCCACTCTCCAAATAGTCAATTACAGGGGGGTGAGTGCCTGGAGGGAACTCTCGGGGAGGGGTAGGAGGGAGGTTGTTCTCTGCCAGGAGCTGGGGAGGACGGCAGCGGTTGGAATGTTTAGAAGACACGGCCATAAGAAGTCCTCCTCTCCAGGGGCGCAGCTCATTGCCTCAGCTCTTGACTCTGGGCTTGGCTCCATACTCGCCTTGGCCAATGGACATTAGCAAGTGTGACGCAAGAAGAGGCTTAAGACAACCTTGGGCATGGAGGCTGGCCCTCTTTGATGGGCCTTGGAATCCTGAGCCCATGATGTGACAAGCCCAACTAGTCCACTGGAGAGGGCACACGCAGGATTGGGGCACCTGCACCAACACTGGGCCAGCTGTCACACGCGTGACCCCGTCCTAGAGCCATCAGGCCCAGCCAAGTGCAGAGACATGAGCAGGCCCAGATGAGACTCACACAAGACCCCCTCCCCCGAAGCTGGCAACCAGAGTCAGCAGCTAATTAATGACTGTTGCTGTAAGTCACCACATTTCCGGGTAGTTTGTTACACAGCCAAGACTGACTGATAGAACAGGAAAAAGATCCCCCAACGACACAACAGCGTGTGTCTTTTGGCAGGAGGAAGAACTGTGCTTCATTTTGAACAAATTGGTGGACTGTCCACGTAACAAGTAAACACAGTGTAACCAGACCCGTGGAAGAAACAAGACATGACCGGCATCCCAGAGGACCCCCTTCTGCCCTTTCCCAGGATCACCTCCCTCCCAGGCTGCCCTTGACCTCCCTGACTTGTATCAGAGAGGAGTGGTTTTATAGATTGTTCTTGAGCTTTTTACTGCTGGAATCCTATAGGACACATTCTTCTGCGCCTGGCTTCTCTTCCACGTGATGGTTCTGAGACTCACCCGTGTTGTTCTTTCAGCCTCGTTGATGAATTCCATTATTCATCCATTCTCCTCCTGGTTGACGTTTGGGTTATTTTAGCTACTCAGAGAAAACCTGCTATGAATGATTTTGGGCACATATTTTGAGCAATCTGTGAGCACTTGTGTTCAGTATAGACCAGTAATGGAGTTGTTGGGCCATGAAGCTTGCATACAGAGCAATTCTTTCAAGGAGGTGAAAGGAACAGGTGGATTGTGTGGGGCAGGGTTGCTTTAGGGGAGGAGTGAGACCCTGCGGAGCACCAGAGACACAGGAAAGTGAACACTGGACGCTAGCTACAAGCACGGATTTGGGGAGAGCACGTAAAATTGACAGGACATGCTGCTGGCTTGGGTAAGACTTTTGCCCTTTGTCCTTTGGAATCTGCATGTCCGAATCCATTCGCATAGCCTGAAATACTTACTTTTCCAGCAGAGCCACCCCAAGGGATCTTTACAAAGATAAGTTGCCATTTGAGCCGCACAGGGGCCGGAAGTGGAAATACCCGCTAGCATTTCATATCAACCTCAGAATCATCCCTGCAGAGGGCAAAGGAGGGAGTATTTTTGTTCCTGACCTACTAGGAAAAACATGCTTCTCGTGGTCTTGTTTCCTTAAGGCCAACAATTGGCTGCACTTTGTTTTTCTTTCCTTCATTCTTTCTTTCATTTTTTTTTTTTATAGTGAATCTCTAATATGAACGGTTCCACTTAGTGACCTGGGCTCGTTCCAAAAGGTCAACACTTGCTGACATGGAGCAGAAAGATCAGACTTGATTTCTGCCTAATATTTGGGGTCAAGTCCCTTCTCTTATAACCTACGACCTGTGTGACCTTGGGGATATTACTGAGCTGCTTTTTATCCTTAGTTTCCATCCACAAAGAGGATGATAGGACCCTTCCAAGGGTTGTGGGATTAAATGAGATGATGCAAAGCACTTGACACAACCCTTGGCAAATTGTGAGCTCTAAGCAACTAGTAGCTGCTCACAGGGGAAGAGATACACAGTAACTTTGTTGAGATCCACTCGCTTGTGTTGGGAACATGGGCGTGAAGGGCTGGTCCCTGGGATCTTATTTGCACCGCGCTTTGGCTTTTAAATCCTCCTTCTTGGGAATTATCATCAACAAAGTTTGCTTTGGATTCCGAAATGTTAAAAAATTATATATATTTCTCCCTTATTGTTGCAAACAACAATATGGGGTGTTTTTGCTCTGCCCATAACATTCCCTCTCTCCCCACATCTTCAAACGGGCAACATCTCACACGTTCCATTTGCTTTACTGAAAAATCTGCTGTCCTTAAACAGGGTTCTAATGTCTTCCAAAAAAAAAAAAAATTAGCAGCACTGTCTCCAGGGAAGCAGCCTTTTGACTATTCAAACCTGGAAGAAATGAAGGGTTTTATTTGTGGAAATTGGGACATCCGGTGCTGTCTACTTCGGGAAGCAGGTTTTTTTTTTAAACCACCCATCAACACCTACACATACCAAAAAAATTAATAAAATCCCAGAGAACACCTTAATATTTTACATTATAGGTAATCTCCCAAGTTCAGGGGCAATTTTTCCTCTGAGTGTGGTTCATTTTATGCCATAGAAATGATCTGAATCTTACTGGAGAATCTTACTGAGAAAACTTAACTGAAGCATCTCTTCTCTACATGCGTCTCTTGGGTCTCACAGCCATCCTGCCGAGATAGGGACTCTGGGCCCCATCTTACAGATGAAAGCACAAAGGCCCAGAGAGGTTAAGAACTTGCCTGAGGTCACACAGGTCAGATCATTACTGTCTGCCCACTATCCACCGCCCCACACACCTTCCCTCCTTTTTGCTTGAGCCTGATTCCTTCTGTTTCTTAGCATCTCTCTCTGCTACCAGCCTTTGCCCCAGGTCCAGCAGGACTCCCTGGGGGCAGGGAGCAATCAGTGGGGAATATTTATTTATTTATTTATTTATTAGATTTTATTTATTCGACAGAAACACAGCAAGAGAGGGAACACAAGCAGGGGGAGTGATAGAGGAAGAAGCAGGCTTCCTGGCAAGCAGGGAGCCCAGTGGGGGACTCGATCCCAGGACCCTGGGATCATAACCTGAGACGAAGGCAGATGCTTAATGACTGAGTCACCCAGGCGCCCCCAGTGGGGAATATTTAGAAGGAAAAAATCAGCAGATGGGCAGACACCTGGCATTCCTAAGGCACAGAGGAGACCCTCTTTTGGGGAGCCCGGGGCTCAAAAAGTTTTAAGAATTATTGCTTGGTGGAGTTTCAATACAGTTTGTTTGCTCGTACACACCGCTAACTCTTACTGAGCACCGACTGTGTGTCCAGCACACTGATAGGCGCTGAGCTATTCTGTGCCATCCATGGGTGGGTGTTGTCACCTCCCCCGTCCGAAAGGCTGGAGAGCCTGCCTCCACCGCCACGGCCCCCTCACCGCTGCCTCACTGAGACCGGCAGTCCGCTGAGCTCCTGCATACACCTCTGACCTTCCCTCCACACCACAACGAACTGGACAAGCTGACCCGTTAGAGTCCTCCAAAGGCTCCTCTTACGACAAAGTCCAAACCCCTGAGCGGGGACCCCAACCTCCTCGCAGGCAGATTCTCCGTCTTGTCCACAGTTGGGTCCTGGCGCAGGGCTCGGCCACAGGTAGATATTCGGCCAATGTTTATTAAGTGAATAAATGAAAAAAAAAAGTGAATAAATGAGCCTGGGGCAGCCTTGTGATGTCATAATGCAGACCCCGCCCCCCAGCCCAGGAAGTGGTCTGGGTCTTTTTGAAGACTCGTCATTGGTGAATCGAGCTAGGATCCACTACGGCCTCTTAACTGGACTTAATGAAATCCCCACTGGTTTTGGGGGGTTTAAGATTTTATTTATTTATTTGAGAGAGACAGACAGTGAGAGAGAACATGAGTGGGGAGTAGAGGTAGACCACAGGGAGCCCGATGCGGGGCTTGATCCCAGGACCCTGAGATCATGACCTGCGCCGAAGGCAGATGCTTAACCCACTGAGCCACCCAGGCGCCCCTCCCCCACAGCTTTTACATGCTGATGAGCTAAGTCTTTTTTTAAAATGTCAAGTAAACACAATACCTAAGTACATATGACTAATACCAAACTGCTACGTGTTTGGTCCACAGCATAAGTCCAGCTGTACTTGGGATGGATGCCGGCAGGCAATGAGAAGGGCAGTTCAAAGTCTGCTTCTGCCCTACTCTGTGACCTCGGGCAGGCCTCTGAGCAGCTTTCGGGGCCCCCTGAAAATGAGCCTGCCTTGTGAGCCTCATGACGTTATTGTGAAGACCGGTCTGGCACCCGCTGAAGGGCTGTCCAGGCACAAATACAGGATCTGGAAGATGACAGGAGAAGACAGCTTCCTCCTGGCTGGGGCCCTCATCACACCGCTCTCCTGCAGGGGGCGTTATCTCTGCAGAGGTTATCTCAGTTGTCCTTATTCTTTCCCGAAGTGGGTCTGGGATGCAGACATGCAAACCTCCTGTGCAGATCATCTGCGTGAAGTCATCTGTCCCCAAAAACAGAGGCGAGAAGATGACTGGGCCAGATGTTTTAGAAGTCCCTACATGGGGAGGGATGTTGGACTTGATCTCTGAGGCCCCATCCAGGGATCCTTTGAGATTCTCTGATTCCATGTCCTCTCACTTGGCAGAAGTCAGTTTTAAACAATGGCACCGATTCTAGTGGAATTGGGCAAGTTCTAGAAAATCCATCTCTGGAAACTCCCAGGAAGCCAAGCCTTCGGGCAGAGTACTTTTCCTTCCCAAAAATAAAAGTGTGAAAGAAAAACAGTACTGTTAATTCAGGCAAAAGGGCAAATAGCCTAAACCCCCATGGAGGTCACATGCCCTCTCTCCCTGCTGGACTTCCAGAATAGGAGGCTGTACGTACCCAAAGAAGGTACAATGTGGTTCTTGCCTGGGGCCAAGCATTGCCTATTGCCTGTACGCGAACATTGCTTTGACCGCCTCTCCAGAAATTGACTTGGGCTCAGGACCTGGGGATCAACTGCTTACTTGGTCCTTGCTTTGTGAGATCAGGTCCTTGCTTTATTGAGACCTCTCTCTGTTCCAGGCACTGTGCTAAGTGTTCAGATAGATAAATTCATGAGACAGCCTCGTTCTCAAGAACTTTAGCTTCTGCCGGAAACCACCAAGTAAACCCGATCGTAATGTAACGTGTTAAGATGGGGTTCAGGGAGTATCATGAGCTTGTACTGAATATTATGGGAATTGTAGAAGATGGGCACTCGGCTGGGCTTAGAGGTTTTTGAGGAGGTTCTCTTGAGACAGACATGAGTTAGCGGTGGCGTGCTAGGTAAAGGGGAAGTGCAGGAAACAGGGGAGGGGAAGGGCATTTCAAAGGGAACAGAATGAGTAAAGGCCTAGAAGTGACCGGGCTGTGGCCAGACCTGTATTTCCACATCCTGGGTAGAAAAGTGTAAAACCAGGATTGATGGGCAAGGTGGCGGCACAGGGACCAGTCCGGGAGGGCCAGAGTTCAGGGAGAATGAAGGAAAGCAGAGTGATACCGACACATCAGCTCAGTGAATGAATATTCGAGTACCCGTAAGGGGCTAGCCTTATGCTTAGTGCCAACTCGGGTTCCTACTCTACCTTGAAAGCCACCTGAAATTCTCTACGCCTTGGTACAAAGAATTTCTCTGCACCTATATTTAGTACACAGTTAGCGCTCCATAAATGGTGACCACAGCCCCTCTCTGCCAGGGACCTGTTACTGGCCGCGAAACGTGCCTCCAATGATGCAGCCTTCAGTTCATGGGACAGTCGTCTTTGTGTCCCGAAAAAGGGCCCATCCCTGCAGCTGACCTCCGTACTGCCTTGTTTAAAGCCTTCTGCTCCCCGAGACCCGCCTCTCGATGGAGAAGAAGGCTGATTTTCTTGGCTCTTGGCTTTGTAAAGAAAATGATTTTCAGCCTCACTCCCCTCTCCACAGCAATTACGGAAAATAAATTGAAGCACAAAAATAGGAGATGCCTAGCAGATGGGGCAAAACGAAGTGGCTACCAGCACCCAGCTCCGGAAGTCACAGAGGCGGCCCTTGCTCCCCCGAGCGTGAAATGAACATGCGCTTTCAAACCCAGTCAGGGAGAAGGCAGCTCCTGCCTCGAGCCCCGGGGCCTGCACCCAGGCACCCAGGAGTCCCCCCCGCACCCCCCATTGGCTTCACTGGCCTCCACTGGGCATCTTAACCCACAGAGGAGGAAAGCCTGGAAATATGGTGTCTTGAGAGGTTCAAGGAGAACTTGTTGGTTTTCTGCCTGATTATAAAAATATGTGCGCATGATGAGAAACTTGGCAAACACAAGAAGAAAGAAAAAGCAATCCAGAGCTTTGCACCTTGACATTATATTCCTGTTGATCCTCTGGTGAAACTTCCCCACTGTTAGGGTCGCTCACTGGGCCGCAGGGTCCCGTCCCTGATTATGCCCTTGGTGTCTAGAAACCAGCGGCACACAAGATGCCACCGGGAGGGGGGGCTACGTCCAAGGACCCTGCCCAAGTCGCTTGCCCAGCGGGGGCTCCCTTCATCCTCCGAGTTCAGCTCCAAGGTCAGTTCTCCCAAGATCTCCCTGGAGCCCTTCCCCATCTCTGCCACCTACCCCAGTGGATTTTCTCTCTGTTCTGGAAGTCACTTCCACAGGTATTATTTTGTTTCTTGGTTGTCGTGTTCCCCTCTCCCCCAGGGATCTGAGTCTAAGGGTAGATTCACTCACCTTAGGGGCACGGGGTCTGTTTACCAGTAGGCCCTGCATAGTTATTAGTTAATGAGGAAGTAGCCCACCCATCTGGGTTTCTAGCAGTCCAGTAGCATGAACATGGCACTGAGGAACACAACATGTATTTAAGTGCTCAGGGAGACCTGCCCACCATTTTTTTTTCTTGGACTACCCCATATATAAGCCATTCTGTGTGTGGGTGGGGGGAGCCTGTCCCAAAACTCAGGAAAGGGTCAAAGTACTGAGTGAGGGGCTTGGATCTCATGTCCCTAACTCATTCTTCAGCCTTGGGTAAACTCCAGGATCCCAGGACCTCACTTTCTCCGTGTTTGGGAAACCAGCTAAGAACTTTGCCAGATGTAGTAGTGAGCCGCAAACAAGCTAAGATCCTGCATCTCTTGAGATAAAAGACACAATGAAGAATCCCCCCCCCCCCCCCCGCCAGGCCCCCACACACCAGGCAGGCCCATACTCATTTTCAGTAAAGCCCCAGAGAGGGTCACTTGGAGATTCAGTGGCCCAGGACTTCACGGGATTAGGGGGGGGGGGGCCTCCGGCTGCTTCTCTTTGCCTCCCAGAATCTGGGGTCATCTCTGGATAGGATCCCCAGGGAAAAGGTTTCCAAACCAGGAAAGAAGTCCTTCTCGCTTTGGCTCTCCAGTCCGGAGGCAGAAGAGAGAGACTCCCCCTAACTCCATCTCTGCATTCGTTCGCCCCCTACCCAGGTGCTCGCCGCTCCCCCAGGTGCCCAAAGCGGCGCCCGGCCTCGGCCCGGGTCCCTCCCTTCCGCAGGGGTGGCCTCTCGGAATTGTGCGGAGGCAGGGGACCCGAGGTGGTGGGGTGCCTGCGTACCCGGGACAGAGGTGCACGGAGACCTCGGGAGCTGGATGGCAGGGGGCGTGCCCTCCCGGCCCCGGCGCTGGGACCCGCGGGCTCACCCTAGCCGCCGTCGCCCCGCCCACCGCCCCCTGAGACATCACAATCTGGGGGCCGGGACCCCGCGCCTCATCACCGCCCTTTTGCAACCCAACAATCCACCCAACAAACACCCCGGGGGGGAAAAGAAAAGAAACCAGCCCGAGCCCAGCCTCCCTCCTCCTCCCCCGCCCCCCGCCCCGCCCCTCGCCCCCCGGGGCCCCCGCCCCCGGATGGGGGAGTGAGCGCCAGCCGGGCGCCCCGCACCCGCCGCCCCGCGCCCGCCCGCTGCCCGCCCGCGGCGGGGGCGGCCCGACCGCGCGCCCGCCCCGCCCGCCGCCGCCCGCCACCGCCGCCGCTCCGGCTCCGCGGCGCCCTCGCCCGCCAGGCTCGCCGCCCGCCGCCCGCGCCCGGCCCCGGCGCCCCGGCCCGCCGCTCGCACTTCATGGCTGCGCACGAGTGGGACTGGTTCCAACGCGAGGAGCTCATCGGGCAGATCAGCGACATCCGCGTCCAGAACCTGCAAGGTAAGGCGCCCCAGCACCCCCCCCCCCGCCCCGGGGAGGGACGCCCGGCCGGGTGGCCCCGGGAGCCCCGGCGCAGCTCCCTCCCGGGACAGCGCCGCCCCGCGCCAACGCGCGCCACCCCCTGGCCCCGCTCGACCCCGCTCGGGTCGCCCGCTGTGGGGGGAGGGGGCTGAGACGGCCACCCCCCGTCCCCCCCAGCCCCCCGCGGGGCCGCCGGCCAGATTCGCGGTCGCCCAGGGGGTGGGGCGGCACACGTGCGTATGTGTGTGTTGGGGGGGTCCCCCTTTCTTTGGGGGGACGTCACGACTCCCCTGCAGCCACTGGTGCGAGTTTGGCCAAGTTTGAACGTGTGGGCTCTTGGGGGCAGTGGCCCAGGTCAGGGAGGGAAGAGAAAGTGCGACTGCGTGTGTGTGTGTGTGTGTGTGTGCGCGCGCGCGCGCGTGTGAGCTTGCACACCTCCCAAGTACCTCTGAGGCTCGGGGAATGGACGGGGGTGGGGGGCGGCGCCTCAGGGGGTGGGCTGGGGACCCCGGCTCGCGGGCGCGGATTCGGGGGCTGGGCGCCAGCCACTTGCCTCAGCGAGCGGCCCCTCCACCGGCCCGCGGCTCCACTGGGGAGGGGGCGACAGGCCCCGCCCGCCGGACGCGGGACGCTGGGACGGGCGGCTACCTTGACAGAAGGTGAAAGACCAACTCGGGAGGCCGGCGCGTCCGACCAGGGCTGGGGGTGGCTCCCGCCACACGCGAAGCCTATTAACCTTTCAAGAGTTTATTCATTGTGAAAACCTGGAAAGCACAACAATATTTAAAGAGAAAAAGTAAACCACAAGCGCCGTCTAACCCACCCACCCAGCCACCCACCCAAAGAAAGCAGCTTTTCCCGGAGGTGTATTTCTAGCCCCTTTTCATTGGTAGGCTTTGCAGAACTGGAGAGTTCCACTTCCGGCCTCTCTTCAGGCACAGAGACCTGGCAGGGAAGTTTCTTTAGAAGTTTCCTGGGCAGGCTTGGGTTTCTAGAGATTCCAAGGTCGGGGGCGCTGCAGAGAGAGCTGGGAGCCCTGGACAGAGAGAGGATGGGGCGGTGGGTGCCCCCCTACTGGGTACGTGTCTTTACTGCCCCAGGATGCAGTGGGGGGTGGGGAGGGTGGGGGTGGCCAGGGAGTCAAGTTTAAACATTACACCCGAGGGAATGTTTCCTGGGAGTCCAGTGCAGACCTGCTCTAACCCTGGGCTATGCAAGGGCAGTGCAAGGAAAGGTGACCTCAGGTGGGGTGCCGGGTGGGGGGGGCGGTGCAGTGGACCCTGGAAACTGAGTTTGCTCTGGGCTCCCGGGATCTCTTCTGGCTGTGATTTGTGTAAGAGGAGGAGGATCAGGCTGGAGACGTTGCAAATGATCCCTTCTGATAACAAGCCTCATAGCTGGGTCCAGTAGCCCCAGAACTGACATCCTGTTTGGGGGTGGGAAGTAGCATCTCTTGCTGAGATGGCATGTGGTTTGGGCTGCCGTTCTGTGTGTGTGTGTGTGTGTGTGTGTGTGTGTGTGTGTGTATGCATGTATGCATGGTGTGTGTTAGGCAATCTAATAAAGACATGCAAACCAGTTTTTAATGCAGCAACTCCCTGCATCCCTCGAAGCCCAGATCCCAGTGTAAAGGGGATGGAATTTTTGTGATGGAATGCTCAGCAACATGAGCAGTTACACCTGGAACTCTGAGAGAAGGCTTCACTCCATGGGGCAATTTGAGATGGGTCCTGAAGGTTGGGTAGGAGTTCACTGAATGGGCTCTCCCCTCAGCTCCCAGTGAACTGTCCTCCCCTTTAGGCAATGCCAGTTACAATTTGGCCTCAGTGGGCTTTGCCATTTAAAAAGATAAGCTCTTAAATTTGTGTCTATATTATGTATACATCTCCTGTATGGTCATATATGTGTAGAAAATGGACAATGGACATCGATCTTTGGTGCCAGGCCAACAAAGTTTTACCCTTGGATAACCTGGGTTATAACCATCCATATCAAGATGTAGATGATTTCCAGTGTCCTGGATGGATGCCTCGTCTCCCTTCCCAGGCAGTGACTCCCTCCCCTGCCACACACACACACACACACGACAGCTGCTATTCTGAGCTTTAGCACTATAGCTTTGCCTCTAGAACTTCCTATAAAACTAAAGAGTACGATACATCTTCTTTTGAACGGACTTGCTTTGCTCTATATGATGTTGGTGCAATTCATCCATTCCCTTGCCTGTACTTTCTAAGAGGCTTTGTAGACTGCTTTATTAAAGTATAATTTCCATACCATAAAATCCACCTGCCTTAAGTTTACAACACAGTAATGTTTAGCAAGTCGATAGGATTGGGCAAACCTCCCAACAGTTCAGGTTTGGAACCTTTTGACCACTGGGAAAAGCTCCTTGGTTGTGGGCACATTCGCGTCTCTCAGCCCTGTGCCCCAAGTGATGTGCGGCTCCTTCTTCCTTCTGCCCGACGGACGCAGCCCTCTTTGGGGGCTGCCCATCGGTGGGGGACATTGGGTCGTTTGCAGGTCGGGGTTATTTTGTCCTGGAAGGGGGAGGTTTTTGCACTGTGGAGGTGCCTCTTGTGGCTTTGCTGCTGTCAGGGGCAGGAATCCACCTTCTGGCCATTTCTCCTTGGGTTTCCCTGTCTTTGGACTGGATGCTTGGCGGAGATTTTCTCTCCCCGTCTCCATGGTCCTCAGGATGTCCCAAGTCCAGAAGGCGCTGCTTGGCCGTGCTTTGAGCATCTGGGCCCAGACATGTGTGGACGGCCAGCTCTGCGGGCCGCAGGAGAGGTGGGGGACCTTGTTACCCAAACTCCCCGTGGGTGGTAGGCAAGGGAAGCGGGGAGAGTCCAGGCAGAAGGGCTGGTTTTTGAGTAAAGCTGTGTGCTTAGAGCACAAGTGGCCCGCAGTTGGCGAGGTGACTGGAGGCTGATTACAGTGGGAGTTCATTAATCTGTAACCCTAGGGGCCGAGGATGCCCAGCCTCGCATCTCCGGGCAGTGGCTGCCGTCCCGGGCAGGTGGTCCTGTTCTTTCCCAGGGCTTTGACCCTCGCGGTCCTGGGACCAGGGGGCCTGCCCCCAAATCTCGGGCTGGACGACAGTGCATTTCAGGGAAGAATGGGTCGGTAGCGCACCCGTGTGTTTACATCTTTCTCCGTATCTGTATTTTGAACTTGACTTGGAGGTATGTTGACCTCCTGTCATGTGCGCCTTGGAGCCTTTGTCCATGGCCCTGAACCGTGGGGTTCTGAAGTCCGAGCAGATACGATTGCAGTGTCACCCGATCACCCCCCGCGGACCACTGGAACGAAGACTTCCTGGCCTGTCGACGGAGAGCGGGGTGAGCCCGGCAGGAAGCGTGGTCCTCTCCCCAGAGGCCTGTCCCTCAGCTTGCCGTCGCTGCCGCAGGGGCAGATGAAGCCCTCGTGGACACGTCCGCTCCGATGGCTGCTAAAAGGGCTTGCTGGTGGACAGCTCGGGTGCCCTTCTGGCCCCAGGCTGTCTGTGCCGCCATCACGGGGTCCTTTTTCGGGAAACAGGTGGCCCAGGCGGTTGACCTTTTCTGAGAGGAGAGAGCAGAGCCATGGCCCGCACCTGGTGGCCCCACTTCCCTGGAACTTTGTGGGGTAGCCCTGAGGCCCGAGGTGGTCAGTGAACTGTCTGCACCTTAGTTCTTGGCCTGGCTGCGCGTGGCCGGGGCTCCGGTGCCTTTCCCACGACGGGGCTGCTTTGACTGTCCCCTGTCCCTCTTTGACTTGGCCTCAGGGTCCAGCTGAGTGCTCCACCGGGTCTGCCTGTCGGTCCAAGGTCCCCAAGGTTGGGGGGGTTGTTGGGAGTTTGGAAGACACTCCTGTTCAGGTAGGAAGCCTCCCGCATCCTCCGAACTCCCCGGACTTTTCTTTTCTGTTGAACAAATGTGTGCAAAGCACACGGCAGTGTGCCTTCAAGGAATGTCGTCGGTCGGTCCTTGTTCCTGCCTTGAAAGGAGCACAAAGCCAGGCTGGGGCTCCGGTATTCTCCTTCTGGCCGTCGGGCCCCTTGTTCCGTGTGATGCTGTGAACCTTGACCTCACTGCTTCAGAGTAGTTGGGCCAAGCCCTGGTCCCCAGAGCGGGAGGTGGCTGGAGTTCGGTGGGGTCAGGCAGGCAGGAGACCGTCCCCACTGCTGCTCTGTGGGGGAGAGCTGGGGGAGGGAGCATCCGCCGCTGCCAGCTGGGCCCTGCTGGCTGGTCCTCCCCGAGCTGTGTCCCCACCCCTGCCTCAGCGTCTCCCTCAGTCAGACGGGCTGGGGAGCCATATCGCCCAGGGTTGGCAAACAGGAACTGCGATTTGGGGCCCTTGGAGGCGAGGTGGTGCCGGGCACGGGGCTAGCCGCCTCCTTAAGGTTGCCCACAGGCCCTTGAGGTGGGGTGCTTGTTTCGGAAGTGACTTGCCCACGGTCATGGGCTTCTAAGTGGAGCTGGGACGTGAACCCAGGACCCCCTGAGCCCACGCATCCTGTCGCACTAGCTCTGTGAGTCACGTGTGATGGGCGCCCGGGGAGCCCCTGGTGGCTGCACGGCTGCGAGCTGCGCAGGCCTCTCAGAGGAGGGGCGTTGGCGTCCGGCCTTGGGGGCTGAGCAGAAAGGTGAGGGCGTGAAATCCCCGTTTCACAGTGTCAGAAGAAGGACAGTTGTCAGGCCCCAGGCAGGACAGCCGCCTGTGTGGTTAAAAAGGTCGGCCCTTGCTGTGTTCTCTGCCCCCTTCTCTGATTCCCTTGGCTCAGGGCCTGCTCCTGGCCAGGAGGGCCGTGCTTGCCTGGCCTCCGTGGTCACCTCTTTATGTCTCGGGGCCTTGCGTCACTTCTTCCCATCTATCTACCACTCAGCCACCCCGCATGTGTCCCTGCTGAGCCCCTCGGTGGCTCTCCATGACCAACCTGCAGGCCGAGGGCGGCCCCTGGGTCCATCCCAGGAGGATAGCATCATGGTCCATGGACGTCACGATGTGAAGATACTGGGACGCACTGGCTTATGGGATCAAGTCTGGCACGCGAGGTCCTCTGTGGTCATGTTCCAGATGCCGACCAGCCTCCCCTCCCACCGCTACCTACTCCCAGCCCCCAGCACCCTCTCCTCCTGGCTCTTATCCCCCTACCCAGAGACCTCCTGTGCAAACAGCAGAGGGGTCGGGGATGTCCCTGTGGTCAAAGTTACCCAGCACCGAGGAGGAATCATTCCTGCTTCCGCCTCCCCCAGCTCCTGGAGGGCATAGCAAATGTGCTGGAAGTTTCTGTACGAAAACAGAGAAAATCGAATGCAGAGGTTTCCAGACCTATAAGAACTACTGCCTATAAAGCCCCAACCCGGGTCTGTGTGCTTGGTTCTAAAGGATAAATCCTCACGTAGAACATTTTTTCCAGGCTCGCTGCCGGAGTCAGGCCACAGGCTTTGAGTTAACTCTGAATTTTGCCCCCCAAAGACCATGTTCCAGTCCTGGCTCCTTCCCTCACTTCGTGTGTACATTCTTCTCCAGGGGTCTTTCTGGGTGGAGCATTTTGTGCAGCTGGGGAACCCAGAGCCAGGACCTAGAGGCTGACACCCTAGGCCTGAGTCCCAGCTTTGTCGCCAACTTGCTGTGGGATCCTGGGAAATCTCTTCCCCTGGCTGTGCCTCAGTTTCCTCGCTGCAAAACAAGAGGGCTGAACTATCGGGCTCAAATGGGCCCCCTGGAAGGTGGTGTGGGGGGTGGCATGGCCCAGACAGAGCGTGCCCACAGGAAGGCACCTGAGTTCAGTCCCTGGCACGTGTGGGTGGCCAGCAAGCAGCAGCTGGTCTCCCTCCTGGATTCTTTTCAGTGTTAAGTGCTAGACTCTCACCCCCACGGAGAGTCCCCCCTAGAAAAGGTTGCAGTTTGTAAGTGCATTATAGAAGTAGATCGTAGCCAGCGGTGTGCATTCTTGGTCTCGGCTGATGAGTTATGGCTTCTATGAAAAGCCCAGGGAGGGTCTGGGACACCTGCTCCCAACCAGCGGGGCAGAGCTGGAGCTTCCCTGGGTGGGTGGGTGACCTGTCCACAGTCAGGGCGAACGAGAGGATCCTGCCTTCACCTGTGTTCCATTTATGCTGAGCGTCCAGGGGCCAGGTAGAACGGAGGTCAGTTCCGAGAGGGGGCTCCCGGTCAGTTGGCGGCAGAGCTAGGAAGAGGTGTCGCCACAGGATTACTTATTAGCGGCCCCGGCTCCCACTTGGCCTTGACTCCAGCCAGCAGTCCCGAGCCGCCCACTGCCCCCGCCGCCGCCGAGCCTCACGGGAGAGGCAGGACTTCTGACTCCACTGAGCGCTCCGGGGAAGCATTAAGTGCCCTCCCTGACCCGTGGAACACTCTGGCATTTCATTTTTGTCTGGAACAGCTGAGGCCCAGGGCGCAGTCCTCCCGCCCGACCAGCCAGAGGTCTCGCCTGCCCTGCTTCAGAGGGGAAGTGAGAAAAATAAAG
>CM052797.1:118616586-118644931 GCA_028533885.1 Nasua narica | reverse complement strand
CCCCCCCCCCCCCCCCCCCCGGTGGTAGATTGTGTCAGTCACAGAAGGAATTAGAGACAGCATCAAAAATCACAAGTGTGGCTTTAAAGAATCCTTGGTGGGTTTTTTTCCTCCTCACCAGGCCTGTCCCCTTATCTTTCATCAATTGTTTTCTATCAGAGCGGGGGAGGGGTGGCAAACTCTGGTTTGCAGGTCTAATCTCTGCCCACTGCCTGTTCTTGTGAATAAAGTTTTATTGGAACACAGCTGTGCTTGTTTGTTTGCCTATTGTCCACTCTGCTTCTGCCCTTCAAGGGCAGTTGAGCCATCGTGACAAAGAAGTACCCACAAAACCGGAAATGTTTACTGTTTAGTTGTTTACTCTTTGGGATGTGGGAGTCCAGAGGCCTTTCTGTGGGCTGGCGGGGACCTTCAACCCAGACCCGGCACTCGACCAGTGGGAGATGCCCCTGCTTATTCCACGTGCAACAGGCCTAGCCTTGTTTCTAGAAGGTTGATCGTGCGTGCCGAGGAGGGTTCTGGGCCGGCCTTACAAACGCACATGCGCTCTGCGAGCCCGGCCATTCAGCCACGCAGCAGTCCTGGGATTGCTGGGATCCTGAAACCCTGGGAGCTGGCGTGGAGGGGTGAAGGGGCCAGTGCAGGGGTCCCCAGGGCATAGAGGAGATGATATCATGGGGCTGAGATGAAGCGTGTTGGGACTCAGGGTGCTCAGGGTGGGTGCTGCAGGAGTATGGGGGTGAGGGGAGGTCCAATCCAACTTGAAGGGTGGGCATCCTGCAGGGACGGGGAAAAATCTGTAAATGCAAATCTGTATCTTTTTTTTTTTTAATGCAAATCTGTATCTTGTGTGCAGCCAGGGAGTAGGGGAGTGTATGGTGGTGGGCAAGGGGGGGGCACTCTTGGGGAGGATTGCGGCCAGGGTTGAGGTGCGGGGCGTACAGGGAAGTGGGTCCCAGAAGGAGCCCACGCCCCTGACAATTTCCTTTTCATCTTGCCCTGTGATCCACTGTGTGGGCAATTATAGCCACAGGTCCCCCAGGATGAGGACGGAGACAAGCCTGGGAGGATCTGGGGAATCGGCAGAAAGCCCTAGAGTCACTTGTCCCCTCTTGCAGAACTGGAGGTCTCCTTGGAAGGCCCTTTAGGGCTCTGATGATGTCATGCCCCACTCCCGCCTCGCTCTCCTGGGGGGCTCTCCACGCAGGCAGGAATCTTTGCGATATTTATATCCCTCTCCTCTTTTAAACTATTTTCAATCCTCTATGGTATGACATACTTAAAAAGCAGGGTTCTGAGGCCTTCTAGCTGGGAACTGGGACGGGGGGTTGCGTGGGGGCACGGCGACGACCTGCCAGTTTGCTGGCGCCGTAGCTTAGTCCGGCCCGGGCATACTCCACTTGCCCTCCCTCCCCTCCCGCGTTGGTCCCAGCCCAAAGTGGCTGTCCCCTCTCGCCTTTCCTCCTGCTTTTGCCAACATCCTCCTCCTCAGTCCCCGGGCCCACTGTTTTCCTACTTCCGGCACCTCTGATCCCGCTTCATCCCTGCAGCGCCGGAGATCTTTCTGTGCTTTGGTAGAAGACGCCTCTCGGCCTACAGGAAGAAGCGGGGCCGTGTGCTCTGGCTCTCCCTCACTTCTCCTGCCCTTCCCGGAATGAACCAGCACCGGTCGCACCCACGCCTTGACCCCGTACATGCCTTCCGCAGAGAAGGACCGTGACCCGGCCCTGAGCAGCCTCCCTGAACCCCGCCTGCACCTGCCTGGGTGGAAATCATGGCCACCAGGGGCCCCCACGAGTAGGTCCCTGAGAGGAACGCATGTATCGTTGCCCCATGAGCACCTCCTGTGGACCAGGTCTTGAGAACTGTCTGCAGAGTTGTGGGAGGCTGAGGCCTGGACCCTCAAAGACGGCCGCATCCTGAGCTCCAGAACCTGGAGTTGGTTATGTTACTTCACTCGGCAAAGGAACTTCGCAGATGTGGTTACTCGAAAGCTATTGAGATGGGATAATCCTGGGTTACCCAGCTGGGTCCCATTATTAATCTCAAGCATCTTTAGGGCAGGAGGAGGATCAGAGAGAGAGAGAGAAAGGAGAGGTGACAGGGGAAGCTGATCAGGGTCGTAGTGGTGCCGTTGCTAGAAGGGGCCGTGAGCGGGAGAGTGTGGGCAGCTTCTGGAAGCTGGAGAAGAGAAGGAGATGGCTTCTCCCTCAAGCGTCTCCAGAAGGAGCACAGTCCTGTCCATAACTTTGATTTTAGCCGTCAAGCTCATCTCGAAAGGTAATAAGTTTATGTTGTTTTAAGCCACTAAGTATCCAGTAACTTGTCATAGCAACAATAGGAAACTGGCACACAAATGAATTACAAGTGGCTGTCAAGCCGGGTGGACATCCAGGTGGTGGCATGGAGCCTGAGCCGAGAGTTCAGAGACTGGAGCTCTGGCCACAGGGCTGCCACCACTTGGTCGAGGCTACCTGGCAGAGGGCAGGAGAGCCGGGTTTGAGGGGACAGGAGAGGGGGCTGGCCTGGGCTTGCAGGGACTCCAACCAGGAATCCACAGGCAGCAGTGTGACCTGAGATACACACAGGGCTGTGAATGACCCTGGGGACAGTGACACGGAGACCGATCTCTGATCTGGGGCCTGGGTGGTATGGATGGCTGGGGCATGAAGAGAGTGACATCACAGTGGCCTCTAGGTACCCACCCCGTTGGGGGGATGCTGGGATTCAACATGTTCTGGGAATTGTAACACCTCCCTTCAAGAGAACATCCTAGGATATTGGCTTATGGGCAGTTCTCAATTTTTGGTACCATTTAAAGTCCAAGGCTAGACATACAAGTTACGAGGAACTTAAATTCCCAGAGAATGGAGGAAAAGTCCTAATCAAGCCTCACGGTTGGGGCATGGTTGAATGCCGCCATATTGTGTTTTTACCATTTTACCCATTTTCCTCTTCCTTCTTAGTTGAAGGGCACCCCCCCCAACTTAAAGTTGCTCTGCTTTCATTGTCTTCGTAGTATTAAGTATGAAACCAGTGGTAATCACTGATATGATGCTTTCTTTTTTCTGTTTCTACTTATTTTTATAAAACAAGGATGAAATGGCAATCAGATGTTCCAGTGATTTCTGAAATGCAGTGCCATGAAGAAGGCAGTGTAGCTAAAGGGCTCCCCTGTGCTGTGGCTTGGTCCCTTCACTGTCAGACTATGACTTGACTTGAGTAAGAGGACAATTTGGCATGCCGTTGTTGTAAAGTGTATAATAGTGAGTACAGGTTGTGTAAAAATCAACTAAGTCAAGGATTGTCTTCGTTGGTTATAGGGCATTGATGTTGTGATTATGGGGAATGTGGAGGGGGCATGTCTTCCAAATAGCCCCTGTAATAGGCATTATTATCTGTCCCCCAAACACTAAGGCTGAGCAAGAACGCCAAGGTACTGAGCTAACAAGCCGTAGAACCAGGAATCAGAAGTTTAAGTCTGGGAGGATGAAATAAGTTGGAGGATGGGGTATGAAGAGGGAGCACTGATGGGACTTTGGTTTGGGGTAGGGGAGAGACTTGGTGAATGCTGGCTCCAGGCCCAGTTGGCTGTGGAGGGCACAGTTGACTTGGAACCCCAGAAGAGAGCTGGACCAGGCTGAAGGATGTTGGGCAAGAAGTCAGCCAGCCTTGGGTATTGAGCCTTATCCGAGGGGACTCAGTGACTCAGCAACTCAGCTGTTCATGGTCATGCCCCTACCTAGTTCTTCAAACTGTGACAAAATCAAGTCTAAATTCCTAACTGATGATTCCCAACTAGTGATTCCCAGGGGCAGAGTTGAGAAGAGTAGGGATGGGATCCCATTTTAAGAGGTTGACAAAATGAAATCCCTGTAACCTTGAATGATGACAGAACTGACCAGAGGCAGCCATGGGAAACCATCGTGTCATCCCCATCATGGGTCATGATAAGGGCAGTGTCAGATTATAAAGCACAGTCACCTTCATTGTATCATCATTTAAATCTCTTGTAACCTGTGAGATTACTGTTCTATCCCCTCTACAGATGTAGACACTGAGGCCCAGAGGAGGTCAGCGTGGCATCTGAGACTCCCCTTGGCCCTCCAGACCCACCACTACTTGCTGGAAGCCAGTGTGTACAAGGGATTCACTTTCCTTTCATGTGCACAAGGGACTGTGTGGAACTCTTCCTTGGAGGGCTGGTCTGGCCTTTGAGCTTGACTCTGATGTAAAACAAAACAAAAAGTGATACCTTTCCAACCAGAGCTGAGGGCCCTGGGCCCCAGTGGCAGCGTGTTGACAGGCCTGGATGATGGCCAGTCAAGTTCCCAGAATTGCTGTGGGCAAGTGCCATGAAATGGCATGTGATGGGGGGAGATGTGGGGGACAAGGCGCCATGATGCCACAGGACTGATGATGGACGAGCAGAGGAGGTGGCCCGGAATCAGTCAGGAGTTGCCCTTGATAGACTGTGTTTGCCCTGGGTAGGCACTGCTGTGCTGGGATTTGTTATTAGCGGCGGCCTGCTGACTGCTCGGCTTACCCTGGTGAACCAGAAGGCTCACTGGGTTGGGCACTGGGGCCCAGCCTGGCCACCACCACTGTGTCCCAGGGCCACGCTTCCTGTTCTAGGCTCAGCATGTGCTCAGTGTCTGTCTGTTGGATATTTGCATGTAGACTCGAAAGTGTAGATTCCAGGATCTGGCGGAACTGGGCTTTTAATTTTAGTCTCTTTTCTATTGGCCCACTGTAGATATCTGAGCCTTCCAACATCTTTTTGGTGAAAATCCCACCTTCTCTTGGTGGTTAGAACATTCAGTGGCATCGCAGATCTTTGGCATGTCTCCCTGTACCTTGTCTTTTCTAAATCATACGTAACTATAGTTTTCCAAGATGTGTATGAAAAACAGTGGTTCCCCTTGTTACCCCCTTTCCCAGAAGCAATCTCTTACAACTTTTTTTAGCTGGTGATTTTGGTATTTTCCTCGATGTCTCGGAATAACATGCACTTATTCCTTTGTCTTGATATTTGGTTCAAGGTTCGGATTTCCATCCCTGGAAAGTAAGGCTATTGATCTCCTCCTTACCTCTTCTAACCTCAGATCTTTCCCATCCTCCAAACTGCCTGATATGTTTTCATCATACTTTTGGAAGATTAGTAATTGGGGTTAACATCATTATGTCTAAGCCAGCACTATTCAGAGCTATCACTCTTCCTTACCTGCTCTGTTTTTGGTTTCCTTGGAGTTAGAACTGCCCAGTGTTATTGGCATATGTGCGTATTATCCGCAAACTCTCTTAGTGTTCTGGATATCTCCTCAACTTGTTTGGTTGCATCATATAAATTCTCTGAGTTTTCTCTTCTTGAGCACATCAGATTCCTTTGATCTCCTCCAGTCTGGACTCATTACTCTCCATACCTGGGGCCTGACTGTCACCTGGGCCCTCTGTCACTGTCACCTGGGCCCAACCCCCAACTCTCTCCTGGGTTTGATCTCTCATTTCCTGTCTTCTTTTACCGACTTAGTCTCTTAAATACAAGGGCACATCCTTCCTGAGAAAGTGTGCCTGAGGGGCCAACTTTCTGAGAACTTGCCTGTGGGAAAATGAATTTATTCTTTTCAGACTCTTGATTTTGCTAGTTTAGGTGGGTATCAAATTCTAGGTTGGAAATCGTTTTCCTTTGGAAACGGAACCTTGGTCCATTGTCTTCTAGCTCCCAGGGTCGCAGTTGAGAAGTGTGAACCCATTTTTGATCCTTTGTGTCACCTGCTTTGTTCTCTCTGAAAGCTTATAGGATCCTCTTTCTGTCCCCAGTGCCCTGCAACTTCAGGGTGGCCTGCTTGGGTGCCGGTCTCTCCATGCTGATCACTTAGCGAGACATTTCCCTCTGGAACTGTGGCTTTCTGTTAGGGGAAATTTTCTTGTTGTTGTTGTTTTTTGTTTTGTTTTGTTGTTGTTTTTTGTTTTTTGCAATCGTGATTTCTGCTAATGGTTTTCTCTAATCTTCTAGAACTCCTTTTAGTTGGATATTGGTCCTTTTGGACTAATCCTCTAATTTTCGATTTTCCATCCCCATTGTTTTTGCTCTACTTTCTGGGAGATTTCATCAATTTTATATTCTGTATCTTAATTTACAAGAGCTCTTTCTTATTCTTTAGAGAAGTCTTGTTTCAGGGTTGCGGTACCTTCTCCAACGCACTGGGAATATTAAAAGTGGACAGTGACAGCCGAGGGGGTGCTTTGAAAGGCAGTAGCTGAGAGCACAGAGCCAAATGGCCTGGTCCAAATCTCGCTTTGCCACTCCTTTGCTTTGTAAGCTTGGGCAAGTTACTCAGCGTCGTTATTTGTCAAACGCCTCGTCTGCAAAATGGAAGTAATAATATCGCGGTCTGTCTCGGGAGTTGTGCCGATGGCAGGAGCTGCTGGAGGCAAAGGGCACAGAGCCCGTGGGGGTGCTGCGTGTGTGTTACATCTGCCGTTCTCCTTGTTTATGTGGGTCCGTTGGGTCTGGAGCTTTCACGTTAGAGCCTTCTTTGTTTAGCTGGCTCATAGTCCTTGATTGTTTTCTCATATTTAAGACTTGGGGACTGAAAAGTGTTCTGAGGGCTTGGAGCACAGGCAGGGGGGCTTCTTGGCAGGGAGTCTCTCTGATGGGCACCCGGCTGGGCTGCATCACAGGGAACCCCAAGGTCGGTATCCTGAGATCTTTCCTCCTGGCTGATCAGATTGAGAGAGGCTTACAGTCTTTTGTCTGGAGGGTCCTGACCAGGGTGCTAGGGGTGAGGGGTGGGGGTCTGGGAGCTGGAGGAAGAAAGAGGCCCTGGGGTGAGGTCCTTGGCATCCAGTGTGTAGAAATCACTTACCGTGCCGTTTTTTAGCCCAATTCACACTCAGACCTTCTGTTTTATCCTCTTTGGAGAACAGATTTGTGGTCTTGTGCCTGATGGAGGATGGGACCGTCACCTGTGAGTGTACATGGGGGAGGGGATAAAGGGACTCATCATCTTACTGCGTTTTCCCACCCCAACCCCATGTCCACAAATACCTATCACCACTAATTCCTGAGAACCTTTGAGACTTCTGGGTTGTAAATTGGGCTGTCTTTGCCCTTCCTCGCCACCACATTAAGGTGTGGATTTCTCGTGATGCTAATCAGTTACCACGGGTCTGTCTTCTCTCCACCCTTTGGGATCTTGCTGCTGTCCTCCCTCCTGCTGTTCTATCCATCCTTGTGGGTTTATATTCTAAATACATAGCGTATGCCCCAGAAAAACCCCTTTTCTCTAGGTTTTAGTAGGACTTCGAGATGGACTGAAATCAGAAGCCTGCGCTGAGTAGAAGCCCGACTCTTGGTCAGTAGGAAGTCACTCCCTTGCCTCTCCCAATGTCTCAGAGCAGCAGGAGAGGAAGCCGGCGACGGCCGCGTCCACCCCAGCCCTGAAGGTTTGAAGTGTGAGGAGAGTTGCTTGACTGTGTTCTCTTCCATTCTGACTGTTTTCCAGAGACTGCTGCCCAATCCCGGTTACCAGGGGAGATCAGGGAAATTGCAGGTGCATTCGGTCACCCCTGCTGGCTGTTTTCCCAGCCACACGCTCTGGTTACCTGCAGTTTCGAGGCGTGGGGATCAGGGGTCCAGGCAAGGGTGCCGCTCTAGGAGCAGAGGAACCTTCTCTAACAAACTTACCCCTGATGTCCTCCCGGGTCTCAAATCTGCAACCAGCAGACTAAAGGCTCCTCTCCACTGGGCTGCAGCCTGTGCCGCCCACGGGATACACTGGCTCCCAGGAGAGAAAAACCAACCAGGGAAGGAAGGGGTTGTTTGGTTGCTACATTGTTTGATGTTGGAACCCTGCCTGCTTTTATAAAACATCCCAAGCCCAATGCCACAGGCTACCTGGGGGAGAATTGGCTGTGCCAAGCTTTTAAAGTTAAGCTATTCTTCATGGCAAGATTAAAGATTATCCTTCGTGAACCTCCATCAGACATTGGCAGGCCGACTGCACTTGATCTTCTTGATTTTTGAGTGGGTTGGATTACCCAGGAGGAGGAGCACTGTGGAAGCACCTTGGAGATAACCAGGAAAGGCGGAATCAATACATGACCCCGCAGGCCCCCTGAAATGATGCTTTTTTATCCTGCCCTGATCGATTCAGCAGAGCTGATGAAAAAGAACAAAACCAGAGAAAGGAGAGCCTGCCTGATCTTGGGTGGAAAGAGGTGTTTGAGGCCGGGTGTGAACTTGAATTTTAGCCCTTTCATTTTGTGGCTGTGGAACTTTAGCCCAGTTATGGGTCCCTATGGAGTTTTGCTCTTTTCTATCTGGAATGTGGCTTTAATAATAGTAATGCCCTCCCAGGGTTGTTTGGAGGACTCTGTGGAGTCATGAATGCCCAGTGCCCAGCGCTCATCAGGACCTTTTAAATAAATGTTTCTTTCTTTAAAAGAGGATTTTTTTCTTTTTTTTTTTTGATATTTTTTTTTATTTTGATGGGGTCCAACTGAACCATGGGAATGGATCGATTGCTTAGTCTATATTTCAAGGTTAGATTCGGTGTTTATCCTTGGGAGGATGTTGTGAAGACCGTAGGGCACTAGCTGACACTTAAGCGAGTGGTGTAGTTGGAGGCCTGGCATCCTTTGGGGATGGGAGAGATGATGGGGGGGTGAGCCACCCAGCAAGACGGAGGTGTTGCACCTTGTGTTGGGAGGGGATCTAGGATGGGTAGGTGAAGGTGAGCCGGGATGACCCTCCGGGTGAGTGAGGAAGTTGACGTGAGCCAAGGTGCAGAGCCCAGAATGTGCCGGAATGTTCAGAAGGCGAGTGGTCCAGCCTGGGTCAGAAAGGGGCCCAGAGTTTTGTGGGTGCTCCTTAATAATCAAGTGATTATAATCAAGTGAATCACAGACCTTTTGATCGCCCTGGTAATGGCCCAAAGCCCCATTAGCTTCGGTGCATGGAAAAAATCCAGAGGCTCTACCTCCAACTCCAAAGACATGCCCATCTTCACCCAGGGCGGGGCTCCAGGGGTCCACACGACTGTGCCCCGGATCCAACATGGCCCCTGCGGCAGTCTCGGGGGGCCCCAGTGTGTAGCGCTGTGTCTTGGAGCCATGCTCCAGCCCACCGCAGCCTCAGGCTGAGTTGATCCCTCGGCATGGAATCTTCCTCTCCCCTTTCCATCTGGATAATTGCCATTTATTTTCATTTCAACTGAAAACGTCATCTCGTAATAATCAAGTGACCTTTTGGACTCATTTCCTCCCCCGCCACCATTTCACCCTGGGGACCTGGCCTAGGCTGGCTTGTGGCCCACTTTCCTCGATGAATGAGTCGTAGAGGGGGACACTGTTGGTTTTTGGAGCAGATGGTCTTCCTTGGATGAGATGTTCCAAATGTTGCAGGTGGTTGAGCATCCTCAAGTGATCCCCCGAAATGCTAATCAGGTGACCATCAAAATCTCCCTCCACGTTTCTCCCCGGGAGTGGTAGCCACCCATCTGAGACTAATAGGGTACCATGGGTGCAAATGAAGGGGGAACCCGGGCTTCTGCAGAGCTGTCTCCACTCGTGTATGCAGAAGAGTCATAACTCCATGTGCCCCTCACTCAAAAGACTCTTTGATCTGAAGCTCCAGCTCCGAGGCTCTTGGAGAATCAATAGTTGATGTCATGGTCATTCCGTGAATTGTGTCCATTATAACCAAGCGCTCTCCAGCTGTTGGAAGAATCCGGCAGAGCGATGCGGTAATGCACGACCCTTTCAGATTAGTCCGTGGAAAATCGCTTACTGTGTCAAGAGAAGCTGCAATGTTTATTTCTCTTTTCTAAAATATTGCCCATTTTCTGCCCGTGTCAGACCAAGCAGAGCCCCTCTGGTTCCTGAGTTAACTTCATGCAAGGACAGCATCCAACAGATAGTTACTGAGCATCTGCTCAAGCTCCCTCCCAGCCACCAGGGAGAGACAGGCCTGTCTGTGTTCCGTGGCCGGGAGTCCATCCCCGGGGTCCCATCGGGATATAATGATGACCGTGATGGGGAACCATTGTGAGCATCTGACAAAGGAGCCCTGCATAGGCGCCATGATGGACTTGCAGACAAGGTGTCGTTTTCAGTTGAAATGAAAAGAATAAGTGGAAATTATCCAGATGGAAGGGGGAGAGGAACATTCCATGCCGAGGGGTCACCTCAGCCTGAGGCTGCGGTGGGCTGGAGCATGGCTCCAAGACACAGCGCTACCCACTGGGGCCCCCCGAGACTGCCGCAGGGGCCATGTTGGATCCGGGGCACAGTCGTGTGGACCCCTGGAGCCCCGCCCTGGGTGAAGGTGGGCATGTCTTTGGAATTGGAGGTAGAGCCTCTGGATTTTTTCCATGCACCGAAGCTCATGGGGCTTTGGGTCATTACCAGGGCGATCAAAAGGTCTGTGATTCACTTCCTCTCAACTAGGCTCAGCTCTGAAGACTTGCTCCCCACCACTGAGAGTACCCTGGTTGGCTTTGGGCCGTGGAGCTGGCGTGGCTTTTATCTTACTCCTCTGTGTGCCCTGAAGGTCTAGTGCCCTGGGGGCATATCCTCTCCTGTCCCCATGTCATCTCCTTTCCTCTTCCTGCCCCCATCCCAGCCAGAAGGGACTGGTCTGTCCAAGCGCCATTTTTCTTTGTTGGGAAGGATGGAATGTAGATGGTAGTTTGGTCACCATCTACATCACCATTATGTCCCTGTATTGACTGCCTACTGTGTGTCAAGAACTCTGGTGGGTATTTTATATGTAACTTTCCAGAAACTGTATGAGTAGGGGAGATGCTCATTTTGTTATAGAGAATATTGAGGCTCAGAGAGGTGCAGTACAAAATTCATGGTCACACAGCTGGCCAGAGTTGCAGGCTCAGAATTTGGCTTTGGCTTTTCTTGCTCCCAAACCTGTGCTCTTTCCACCTAAACCCCACCAATCCCCCCACCGAAGCTCAGTTTACAATGTGGTTTACATGTCTGTGGCTCTGGCCTTCCTGAATCCCCCATTTAGACCTCAGTGTCTGTAGTGAACACTGAGCGCCTCGATGTATGCCGTCCTCTGTGGTCGCCACCACTCACCTGAGGCTCCTGGGGACTTGTGTCTCATCCAAGTTGAGATGGGCTAGGCGTGGGAAGCATGCGCCATGTTTGAAGACTCACTAGGAGGAAAGAATGTAAAACATCTCAATAGTGGTCTTTAAATATTGCTTACGTGTTGAAATGAAAATGCTCTGGATGTAGTCGGTTAAGTAAAGTACATCACTAAAGTGAATTTCACCCACGTCCCCTGACCTTCTACAATAGGGTGGCTAGAAATTTGCAGCATAACCCACATGGCTCACGTTAGATTTTGACTCAGCAGGACTTGGGCGAGACTGTGATTTCTAAGGACCTTTCAATGCTTCCCTCTGCAGACTCGTTACCTGCGTTTCTCCTCTTCCGGTGCAATGTCCTTGAGCCCCAAGCCCCCTTCTGAATTACTTGCCCCACGTGTGTCCCCGAGACTCTCCAGGGGGCCTCCTTTCCTGCCTGACCTCTGACCCCATCACAGGACTTGCTGCTCCAGCGTCCCCTGCCACCTGGACAAGTCATTGCACCGTTCCGAGTCTCAAATGCCTCGTCTAGAGAAGGGAAGTGACTCTTGCTCTCCGCGTGGGCCTGTTCAGATGCAAGGAGATCCATCAGAGCCCCGCGCCTGGCAGGGGCCTTCTGTAGCTGACACTTGTCGCCCCCGTGACAGACGGGAGGGAATGGAGTGCTGCAGAGCCCGGTGAGACGCCCCAGCACGCAGGGCACACAGGCTGGTGCCGACCCGGCCTGCGGCTCGGAGGCCCGGCTCTGACATTGCGCACCCGGCACAGGGGAGGTCCGAGGGAGCCCTCTGAGCAAGTGGGTCAGGTACCCCCCGTAATCCTGTGTCTAGTGGCCCCAGATGCCTCACTGGTCCATCCATTCCCTCTCCTGGGCTCAGATCTAGAGACCCTGGGGTCAGGGAGTTAAAATGGTGACTCGCAGAGCTGGTGGGGCCATCCCGGCTGGCGGCGGTGACAACGGGACAGGGGAAGGAAGGGAAGGCTCACCCGCCCTTAGAGAGTGTTCTGTCTGCAAATAGAGCCCTCGTAGCCGAGGATTCCAGGGCGAGCCCCTTAGCCCCTGACCTCCCTGGCCCGTTCCCTCATCTGTACTCCGAGGAAGCCAGTGCCCGCCTTACGATAAGGCCCAGGAAACCCTTGCGCCGCAGAGGGCTGTGGTCTGCAGGGGTGTCCCCTGGGGGTTCTCGTCTGTAGCAATTGCTGCTTCTGTTCCCACGTGGTCATACAGGTCCTACAACCACATTTTGGGGCCCCCACCCTCACACTTCTGTGTCATCCCTCTGGTATGTTTCATGAGTTCCTATTTCCGCACTTGTACCCATTACCCCTTTGGGGCCTGCTTTGGGCTCTTCCGTGTCGCCTCTCCTCCAGTGCCGCCTTCTGTGCCGCTGGGGAGCCTCTCCGACACCCCGAGCTGGGTGAAGCCCCTCCCCCTGCTCTTGGCGCCTAGTCTCAGCTCTTATCGCTTTGTCGTCACGCTGCTGTGACTTGTGATGGGAGCCCTTTGCCGGGAGGGTCCGGTCTAAGCCGGACAGTGCCCACAGAGCGAACTTGCCGCGCCCCGCTGAGCCGCCCGACTGGAATTTCCTTAACCAGCTCGCTCCGGCCTTCCACCTAGAGCGCCCCCTTGTGCGTCTCCCTCTGACAGCCACCTTGACCTTGGGGTGGTGTCGTCTCAGGCTAGATAGGTTCCCTGAAAAATGATGACCAGGTCAAACATTCCCTGACTCTCCATCGACATTTGTGGTGAGTTTTAAACTTGGGGCTGCTGCCCTGCTTTTTGGGAGTGGGGTTCTGGGTCCCCTTCAAACTCCCTTCACTGGACCCGTAGGCGGAAAAAAACCAGTTGTGAAGCTGATTCTAATGGGATCGAATGGGGGCCAGGAATTGAGATGAAATGGAACAGTCTGACTGAATCTCGAGCTCCCCTCAGCCCCTCCCCAGATGGCACAGGCCAAGGGGAGGTGATTTCGGTGGTCCTGGGAGAGCCGGGCATGAAAGCTACTTCCCCAGGGTGGTCCGCATGGACGTAGCTTGTGAACCAGCTCTCCCAGGAAGGGGGCTGTCCAGAGGGGAGGCGGCCGGCGAGGGCCAGATGGTGCCATGGAGTGAGGACCATCGTAGTGCAGGGGCCGGGGCTGAACCATGTACTCCTCCTCGAAGCAATTCCCCTGGGGGCTCCTGGGGGGAGGGCGTCTGCTTGTGCCCGGGAGAACAGCGGTTCTCAAACTGGAGGTCCCTTGTCCTCAGCCCAGGGCAACTTTGCCCCCAGGAGACCTCTGACAAGGTCTGCGGACATTTCTGGTTGTCACAGCAGCGAGCATGCTCCTGGCCTCTGGTGGGGGGAGCCCAGGGATGCTGTCAACATCCTACAGCGCACAGGACGGCCCCCAGCACAGAGAATGACCCAGCCCAGAATGTGCACCCCGCTGAGGCTGAGGAACCCTGCCAGGGGCCCATCGGAATTGCCTGGAGGGCTGGCTGAACCCCAGCTGTCCGGCCCCACCCCACTAGGTCTGGTTGGGACGGAGAATTTGTGTGCCTAGCCATTCCGCAGGTGCCGCGGCCCCCTGAGACCAATCGGTGGTCGCCGGGCACGATCACCCACTCTGCTCCTGGCTAAGGCTGTTTTCAGTGCTTGTGAGAGCTCGCCAGGGACTTTGTGAACAGGCTACCCGCATAGCGCAACTCTCCTGAGAGAGAGCTACTTTTGCCTACTCCCCCATTTTCCAGAGGAAGAAACTAAGGCTTGTAAAACATGATTCATGCCAAGTACCTGCACGCATCAGCCCCCAGCAGATCGGTGAGCTCTCCCCCTGGAAGGGCCCAGGCCAGCCCGCCGGTAGCCTCCTGGCCCAGCAGTGGCTGGGAGACGAGGTCAGCATGCCCCTCCCCCCTTTTCCCTTCCCAGTCCGAGTCCTGCTCATTAGCTTCATGGGCTGGGAGGAAAGGGTCCCTGGGTTTTGGTCCCATGTGCTAGAGGAGTGGCGAGGGGGGGCCACCCAGGGCTGCCAGCTTTGGGGCCCTGTCTCTTGCCCAGGAGAGGATGGGCGGGACCTCGGAACTCAGGTTGGGGGCGTTCAGCTCCCTTGTGCCCCTTCCTGCCCCTGGGCCTCGGTGTGGAAGCTGGGGCCTGATGGGCCTGCGGAGGGCAGTGGGGAGACCCAGGTCTATGGGATGGCCATGCTGGGTGTTGGACCCCAACACTCACGAAGCCGGGCCTTAAATCTCGCCCCTCCCGTGACTTTGCACAAGGCACTTTTTCACGAGAAATGGGGGAGATTCTCATACCCCACTCAGAACTGTGGTTTGGATTAGGCGATGCCCGCCACGTGTGTAACGCAGACCCCCCGCATAGCGGCCCTTCCAGAACTAGCAGCCGTTGGCGCTAGGCTGCCAAGGAGCCACCAGACCCTGACTGGCCTCCCGGTCTCGGTCTCCTCCGCGGAGAAGGAGGTTTGAACCGGTTGGCCTGTCTTCCTCACAGTGGCAGAGCGGGTCCAGTGAAGCCCGAGTGAGGAATGCTTCTCCCTCCATTCCCCATCTGTCTACCCTTGCCACTCGCCACCTCCAGGCAGCCTTCCTCGATTCGCCCCCTCCTGTTTCCAGCACCCCAGCACTTAGCCCTCTGCCCTCTAACAAGCTTTGACCGCTCTCCTCTGGAAGGTGTGAGCCCCCTCTGGGGCACGGGCTCCGTTGTGGTCCCCTGTGCCCCCCCGTGCCTGGTGCGGAGAAAACACCAGAACGGATGCACAGAATGACTGTGTGCTTGGGGAGCACTCTCGCTCCTGCGTTCAGAGCACCTCCCCTCTGACGTGGATCTCAGTGGAGGCTGAGCCCCGAGAAGCTCAGAATATTCTCTTGGGGCTCTGGTTTTCCCTGGCTGCTCACTCCTGCTTTGGGCAAGCCTCTTTGGGTTGGGAGAGTGCCTGGCGGTTGGGGGACCGTGGGGAGGACCCTGGGCCACCCGTGTCTCCCAGCTCCACCTCATCAGACGGTGAGCTCTGCCGAAGCAGGGTTTGGTCTGGTTTGTTCACAAACACGACCCACGTGCCTGGAACAGCGTCTGGAACAGCGTCTGGCACCACAGAGGGCGCTCTGTCAACATTTGCATGAATGAATGAATGAATGAATTCTAGAAGGTGCTGGAAGGTTTTTTACGAGGCATTAAAATACCTGGAACCTGGTGGTAACCCAGGAACTTTTGAAATAAGCTTCCTTCCAAAGATACGTTGGAGCCAGGAAAGCCCAGAAGGACTCGCCCACTGGCCACTCAGGCCATGTGACCCAAGCGGGTTGTTGTGTGTGTCTGGGCTCTCGTTCCTCTTCTGCAAAGTGAGGATGATGGCGTCCAAGTCATGGGGGGTTAGGTTGGATGTGCTCACGTGTGTGCTTCCTGTTCCATTTTGTGTTAGCCTGTGCCAAGCCTGCTGCCCCTCCCCGCAGGTAGGAACACACTTTTGTTTTTTAAAGATTTATTTACTTATTTTGGGGAGAGAGAAGGAGCACATGCGCCTGTGCGAGAAGAGGAGGGGCAGAGGGGGAGGGAGAGAGAATCTTCCAGCATACCCCCCCCCCCAACCCCCGAGCCCAGAGCCCAAGGCGGGGCTGAATCTCACGACCCTGAGATCACAACCTGACCTGAAATCAAGAATTGGATGCTCATCCTCTGTCATACAGATTGTGTGTTTTCCGAGAGGGGGCTGACGAGTGGGGCAGTCACATTGCTTTTAACGACGAAGTTAACCTTTGCTCACTGACCCTCCCCTGTCGGGGGCCTCTGGGCCGGCAGCCGTGTGGCCCCTCGAGCAACCTCTGTTTCCGTGGCCCAGCCTGACTCCAGGGGTGGCAGGCCAGGTGGCGGGACAAGGTCCTGATGGCTAGAGGGGGCCCCTATGATGCGGCGGGGGGCTGCCTGGTACAGGGGGACCAGAATCCCTCTGCTCTCCCTCGGGCAGGTCTCTCTGTCCATAATGACAAGAGAGAAGCAGGCTTCGTGCTCTGTGGTTCGCTGGGGTACCACACCTGTCGGGGGGCAGCTAGCGGGAGAGGAGAGAGAGCTGCGGGCGGGTCCCAGTCGGGAGCAGGGTTCCGTGGTGGTGGTGGTGGTGGAGAGGCTGGGGCAGGAATGATCACTGGCGTCTCCAGTGCTGTAACTTTACGGTAGTTCTCAGCAAGGGCTGGCAAGGGGGGGAGCACCCGGAACGCTCTCGCAGTCGGCAGGGATGAAGGATGGTACCGCCACTTGGGAAAACTTTAGTGGTTTTTCATAAGGCGACACATACAGTCCCATTTGGTCAGTCATTCTCCTCCTGGGTATTTCCCAGGAGAAATGAAAACATGTTCACACACACAACTCTCTCATATATTCCCACATCGTTGTGTGTGCACTATTCCCCGTAGCCAAAAAGTGGAAACGAGCCACATGTCCCTGGGCTGGTGAATGGCTAACCAGACCGTGTGCCTCCTGCAGAGGAGTCCTGCTCAGCCGTGAGAAAGGACATCGACCCAGGTGGATCGCACAAACCTGCTAAGTCGGGGAAGCCAGATTCTGAAGGCTCTAATGGCATTCCATTTATAGAACATTCTGGAAAAACCAAAATTATAGAACAAAAGCATGGATCCGTGGTTGTCAGGGGCCGAGGAGTGGGGAAGAGAATTGATTAGAGTCGGGCACTAAGATATTTTTTTGCGGGGGATGCACTATTCTGTATCTTGAATATGGTGGTGACTCAGCTTTATTCATCAAAACTCGTAGAACTGTATACAAGAAAGGGTGAATTTAACTATAAGTCATGCCTCAATAAATCTGACTTTAAAAGTAGGGGGAGGGTGAGAGAGAGAGAGAGAGAGAGGGAGAGACCACTAGCAAGCGGAGAGTCTCTTTATCACGGTTGTTCTCATGATGCTGCTGTGTCCAGCATCACACAAAAGTGGCCTCTCTTGGTCCTGTGACCGTTGATGTAAGTCAGCACTTTCTAACTGATCTTTGATCTCTTCCTCGTAAAAGCCATGGGAACCCCACTGAGCCCTGGGCATAGATTTACCTTGTAAATGAGACTTTACAGACTTCTTTCAAGTCTAGTAAAGTGAGACCTGTAGGGAGAGCCCCAGGGAGGAGTCTGGCAGCCACCCTTTCACTCTGGCTCCCAGCAGGCACCAAGCCCAGAGCCCTCCCGGGGAGCACACCAACCGGCCTGCCTTTGCTTTCTCCACCTCCAAGAGAGACAGACTTACGGGTGATTCTGGATCAGTCTTGATTAGGTTTGGCCGTGCATTACAGAGAGCCCCAAATAACAGTGTCGTAAACGGGTGCACATTTCTGCACAGGCAATCCAGAGCTGGTGTGGCAACTGTGAACCACAAAATCGGAGGGACCCAGGCTTCCTCTAGCTCACCACGCTGCCATCTCCTGGCCTCATGATCCAGCGTGGCTGCTAGAGCTCCAGCCATTACTTTTAGTGTTTCAGGCAGCAGGGTGGAGGGAGGATCAATAAATAAGGGTCAAGCAAGGGGTGGTGAGTGCTACATCTCTGTTAACGGAAGTTTCAAGAAGCTGTCTCTTGGCATTTCTGCTGACATCTCATTGGCCAGCATGTGGTCCCATAGTTTCAGCAGGCTGGGAAGTTGAGTCTATGGTGCCCACCTAAGAATGGTGTTCTAGTTCTACAAAGGGAAGAGAGAACGGCTATTTGGGGTGGGAAAGGCAACCCTTGCTTTCCCTCACAGTTCCCAGCTCTGCCACGGTTTTGCTGTAGGGCCCTGGACTGGGGTCAAAGCTCTTTAGGTCTTAGTTTTCCTGTCTGTAAAGTGAGCATAACGAGTCCTTCTGCTCTTGCTTCTTATGGGAATTAAAACAAGATGATTATAATACTCCCCACGGCACTCAGTTTCCCCATGGTAACCGTGTTCATTACTCCTACTGTGTTTTCTCTAAGTGACCTCTGGTCATTAAGGGGACACTTCAGGGAATACCACACAGAGAGCACACACTTTGAAGACACCCAGGATCCAGCCGTCCAAACCTATTTACCCAGCAGTTAACTCTAACAGGCCTGCAGGACCAAGCTCCTAGCTTTCTGGTATCACCATGAGCTTTCCTCTGTAGCAGCCGAGCTCAGGGCCTTTCTGGGGGCTGGAGAGATGCCCTTGTGGTTCCTGCTTAGGCTGAGGCACTGAGATCAGAGACCCGCCCAAGGTCACACGGTCAGTGAGAGGCTGAGATGGGAGCCCAGGCAGCGTGGGGCAGGGCCTGGGGACTGCAGGTGCCCACAGCTCTATGCAGGGACGCACAGTGTGCACAGCAGGACGGTGGGGCAGATGGGCAGACACGGTACAGGGGGCCATGGGATCCCCGAGATTGATGCCCCCTTGAAAGCATGGCAGCCCAGTAGACAGACCAGCTGGTGGGGCGGGGGTGGGGGGCATGCCAGGCAGAGGGAAATGGGGGTGAAGGTGGAGAGTGGGCTGTGTCCATCGGGAGTGATCTAGATGAGGTCATGGCGATTTATTCCATTTGCCATTGAACTGTAGGTCTTCAGAATACGTACTGCACGTGCAGGGCTGGGGGACAGGGGCTGCCGTTGACCCTGAGTTTGCAGGGTGATATGAATCCCAGCTGTGTATCCTAGCTCTGAGCTTCTGCTTTGTTTTCCCCCATATCATGGGCCTGACGCCAGGCCTGCTTGAGGAGACTGGACGTATCCACTCAGGAAGTACCTAGCACCTGTCAGCAGCGGCCTGTCCTGCCCTTGACCCATCCTGACCGTGGCCTTCGTGGTCTCTGTAGCCTTCACGCGCCCCGCTGAGGGTCTGCAGAGCAGACCAGGACCCTTCGATGTCAGGATCCCTCGTGCCCTCTTCCTTGGGAGTGGAGGAAGCCCCCCCCCCTCCTATCTCTGAATAAGGCTGCCAAGCTTGGGTGGGTGGGGTCAGTGCCCTGGTGGTCTCGATGGGAGGAGGGGCCTGAGCCCCTCACCCTCACATCTGATTGCTGCAGTGCCTTTCCTCTGCGAGTCCTGCACACAGCAGAGGGGAGGGGAGCGGGTTGCCACCTTGAAAAGCCCCTGGCTGGACCCCAGGCCGTGGACAGCAGCTCTCTCCAGGTGGCAGACCAGTGGGCGTCTGATATTTTCCTCTCTTGACTTTGCGTAGTCCCTCATTTTCCACAAACAATATGTTGAGTTTCACTAATCAGAAAACCGGTTTTTAAAGAATGAGCTTCCAGCCTTCCTTCTGGTGCCTGGGCGGCACTCAGACTTGCTTCCCAGCCCCGCCTTCCCCGCAGACACATCACCCTGCGCGTGCTTTGTCTCCATCTCAACCCACTCCTACTCGATGGAAATGGAACGTCTTAAAACTCATGAATAATTCATATTACAAAGGGAGTATTGGCTTGACAGGTGTCGGCTTTCGGGGTTCATCACTTGACAGAGGCTGTCTGGGGAGACCTAAAAAGTTGGCCTGCCAGAGGGTGGAGCTGCCCGCTTTGTTACAGTCTGCAAGGGTCTTTAGCGTGTCCTCTCCTGGGTCTGTTTCCTTCCCCGCCCCCGCCGCCCCCCCTGGAGGGTGGGACTTTGCTGCCTGTTCTGATTGGTTGATCTCCTGGATCAGGGGTGGGGCCAGGTCTGGGCTCGGAGGGGCCCGGGGAGCGGGGTTTGATTAGCGATGTCTGCCTGGTGCTGGGTTGGGAGTATTTGCACAGGGTGGGGAGGATTTACTGTCCTGGGACTAGATTATCTCAGAAATCTCTGTGATAGTCTGCGGCTCTGTGACCCGTACCAGGGTTGGCCACGTCCATGGTGGAGTGCGGTGTGGAATGAGGACTGGGCCCTGGCCGGGAGTGAGGAAGTCAGTCTGTGCTGTCCTTCTTGGGAGCTCGCTGCCCGCAGCCCTGAGACGGGAGCTCGCGGAGCCCAGGGTGGGACCCCGCGGGCTTCCTGCTTGCCGAAGGCTGCTCCTTTAGTTCCTGCACATGCTTGGGCCCCAGACCTGTGATGCCTTCCTCCCGCAATCTCTCTCCACTGTTGGGCCCCGGACCGTCTCGTCCTTGGCACCTGCCGGCTATGCCTGGGTCCAGCTGTTTTTTTGCCCACCTGGCTTCTCATCTGCGGGGCCTCAGCTGGGCTGCCTCCCCTCTCTGTCTAATGACCCCTGACCATGAACCCTCCTCCCTCAGCCCAGAGCGTGACTGTCCTAGGTAGGACCCAGCTTGGGTGTCTTCAGGAGGAGGTCGGATTCAGGGACTGTGGCTCTGATCTCAGAACGGATTGCAGTCTCCTGCTTAGCCTTTCCAGCTACCGACTCCTTACATGAGCCTGAACTAAGCAGCTTGTGAGCCTTGCAGCCTGAACACGTTTCCCGCCCCCACCATGTCCTCCACGGTCCCATCATGGCCAGATGGATTGAGCTTGTCACAGGGCGTGATCAGTCAGGAGCCCAGCAGGGAACTCACAGAAGTGAGAGCAGCATTGAAGAAGGGCTGTATCTGAGGTTGGCGGGGTAGAGCAGGAAGAGGGCCCCTGCAGGGAGCATGCAGCACTGGGGGGTGCTCACAGCAGCGGGGAGCCATTGTGGGCATGGAGAGGGGGTGGGGCCGGAGGAACCCCCCAAAGCCATAGCCTGGTGAGGGGTCCCCTGGCAGGAACTGGGGACCGAGGCGGATGAAGGCAGCCCTGGCCCAAACCACGGCCGGGGAGCTGGGGGCGGCGGCAGTGGGATCAGTTGTCTGCCCCTCTGCGCAGCAGTCTCGCCAGCATTGCCCGTGGGCTGAACCCAGTGGATGGCCAGAGGACGAGGGTGCCCAGTGATGCAGCCTGGGGAGGGATCGGCCTCCCAAATGGGGCGTGAATTGGAGGATGGGGACGTGCAAGTGGAGACTGAGCCCTACAGGGACTTACGTTCTCCTCCTCAACAGGGCACTTGAAAATGAGTGTCTTTCTGCGTGTTTTATAGACCACGAAGTAACTTCCAAGCTCTCGATGCTCGGAAGGCGCAGGCGAGGGAGAGGGAGCCGGGGTGGGAATGCAGGTCTCTCTCCAGGCTCTTTCTGCTCTACCTGATCCTTCCATCCAACAGCTGGTGGGCTTGCATCCCCTTCCCATCGGTCCCTGAGCACTGGCTGTGTGCAGGGCGTGCCCGTGCGTGCCTGCCAGGCACCCTGGCCCTTCTCCTTCCAGAGGCATTCTGGACTTTCGTCTCCAGGAGCCTAGTTTTCTTCTCCTGTAACGATCACAGTAATTCTGTGGTTGGGTTTCTTGATTCACACCTGCTTCCCCATGGCAAGCAGGGGCCATGCATCCTGTTGAGCATGGTAGCCTAGTCCGGGGCCCGGAACATAGTAAGTGCTTAGCAGATAGCCCTAGAAATATGGTTGACTCCTCCCTGTTTTTTTCGGTTCTTCAGCAAGCAGGCTGACCACTCTCCTGGCCATTTGGGGAGGGGGTTGCCTGGAGAGTTGCCTCCCTCTCCCCTCCCCCTCAGTACCCCCTCCCTCTGTTCCCAGGAAGGGTGTGGACAGCATCTACTTCCTCGTCTTCGGCCCACGCCCGCCCCCCAGCCAGGCTGGGACTGGCTTCTTCCCTGCTGGTATTCTGGAAGCTTCAGCTGCAGCATGAGGGGAGAGACTGAGAGGAGGGAGTGGGCTTTTTCCTTTTTCTCTTTGCGCTGCCTCCTCCAGCCCTGTCCCACACCAGGTCCGGTCTCTCGAGACCAGAGGTTGGTCTCATGGCCCCAGAGAGGGAGGAGTCGGGGGCAGTGCCCCAGCTTGGCCCTGCCCTCATGTCCCGGTGCTGGAGTTTGTATGGTTTCCTCCTGCCTCCGAGGTCAGGCACTCAGAACCCACTGGAATCCGCTCCTGGCCTTGGGTCCAAAGAGGACAGTGAAGACTGGCTCCTACCAGATTTCCCTGTAGGGCTTCAGAAACATGCTTGTTTATTTGATTTGATTTAAAGACAAATTAGAGAAAACGTGGGCGTATGAGATGGGGGGAGAGAAAGAAAGGCTCTTCCAGCACATTCCCTGTGCCGTCATTATTCTCGTGTTATGTATTTGTGTATTTTAATCCTCTCTCAAATACATTTATGTTTGTTCTCACAGCCATGAAAGGCTACGTAAAAACTGTATTCTGCTCTGTATCACTTACCTACCCCTTTTCCCTGCTGCTTGCTTTCCCCTGTCGGGTCACTTTCAAAGGCTGGTTGGGGGTGCTGGCTTGAATTAGCCATGTCCTTGGAGATGCACACACTCCCCAGGCCTCCTGTCCCGATGCCCTCTCCGGTATCCTGTGTCCCACAGGCCTGTCCTTTCCCAGCCTTATCTTGCCCTCCCAAGCTTGCTTGTGTTAATCCTTCATGATTTTTCTCTAGCTCCCGGAGAAAATCCTGGCTCCTGGGAAAGCTGGTGTTTTTAGTGGGGGGCACAAGCTCAACCCCCTACCCCTTGCCCTGCTACCAGCCCGGGAATCCAGAGAGCAGGTGCAGAGGGTCCCCTGTACCCCTGAGAGGGCGGAAGGGGAGAGGTGTCCTCAGGCTCTTGACCTGAAGCTATTTAAAGTCAAAGGCGCGGTCTCCCAGGAGGAAAAACCAATGTGTAAGAGAGTACAGCTCATACTGCCCGGGGCCGGGGGTGGGGGGAGCCCTGGGAGGACAGATCTCCTCGCTTTACTGGTCTTTGTTTGTTTGTGTTGTTATTTAAGCCATTCTAGGGAAGGTTATGAAATCTCTGGAGCCTTTTAAAAATAGCATGGTTTCTGGTTTTAAAAGTAGTCTTCATGCACTGGATGAAATACGGAAATTCCCCAAAATATAAAGAACTTTGAAAATAAAAATCGTCCCACATATGGCCCCACCCAGAGATGACTACCCTTAGCTTCAGGCTTTTTGTCCTGTACATGTGTCAGTGGCTTTAACGTAAAAGTCGTCACATGTCGTCTTCTGGATCTCAGTGATCTTAGGGCCCGGTGCTGCGGAGCTAAGGAGGTACTCTCTCCGTACCTCTACCCCTTCATCTGTGAAATGGGCTTGCGGCAAGGCTCAGAGAATGAAGCTCAGCCCCGGCCCCGGGCCCCCAGTGAGCTCGCGGTAAATGTTCATAGTCACCATTAGCGATTTCAGTCAATCACATGTACAATTTTGGACCCTCCTCTTTTTCACGTTGTGTCAGGTTCTCAAAATTTTCCCAGGTCTGAAATGTCCGGTGAACATCACCCCGTGGCTGTGCGAGAATTCTCCTTACGGTGTCTTCAGCCACCGTCTATGATTCAGTTCTCTGCTTTTCTACTCCTTTCTGTACATCCGGTGATGATGCATTTCTTCGCACGTTGATTCTCATCCCTGTTTCTGATGACCTTCCACGGAGAAGCAGACCTCCTGGGTCACAGGCTATGGGAATTGAATTCTGGGGCCCTGGAACAGAGACCATATTGCTTTGCAGGAGGGTGATAGCCCCTCGTGTTCCCCCCACCACCACCGGATTCGCTGGGGCCGCCTCACCCCTCCTTCGCCCGCCTTCTGGTTGGGTTGATGTTTATTTGCAAAAGTCATCAGTCCCGGCCATGCCTGTAACCAGGAGCATCTGGGGATGAGAGGCGGCTGCTCTGGCCGGTGACATTTGCAGGGAGGACGTGGGTGGCCGGGTTTTGTGTTTCTGGGGTGGGCAGCCCGCAGTCCCAGTGGTCAGGCAGCTCTCCGAAGGGCAGGAGCTGTGGCATGCAGATTGATGTGGGCGGGAGGAGGAATCTGTTTACAGAGCCATTGCTAGGCGCTAGGCGGCTGGGCGGCCTCAGGTGGTTTCCTGGGTGGCGAGCCAAGCCCCGGGCAGACGGAAAGCACCACTCCTCCCGCTCAACTTGGGAGTGCTTCATCAGTCACCAGGGACACCTTCGTCGTCGCTCTGGTTCGGCCCCAGCCGGCTGGAGCCTTTGCCACTGCTGTTTCTCTTTTAATGGCCCTGGTTCTTTGGAGGAGGAAGGAAAGTGCGAACTTGACCTCAGAGAGCTCGGTCAGGTCAGAGCCCCGCGGGTGGCCAGGAGGATGTTAATCCTGATGAGGATACCTACGGCCTGGCCTCCGTCGGTCGCTGGTGGTTCGGAGAGCCGTGCTCTGGCCGCGCGCCTGTCCACGTGACTTCTGCAGCATCCAGGTGGGCTCCCCGCCTTGTTTCTCTGCACCCCTGTTCTGGGAGCAGGTGCCTAGAGGAGAAAGGCGTCCTCCCCCTCCACACTCTTCATCTTCACACGTTTAGCTCCTGCATATTTTATTTTATTACGATTGTTTTATTTGGAAAAGCAACTTTTTTTTTTTTTAATTTGAGGGCAAAACCCTTTTTTAACAAAGTGCATAAAATTAACCACTTTAAAGTGTACAGAGCAGGGGTCAGTGGCTCAGTCGGTTAAGCGTCTGACTCTTGGTTTGGGCTCAGGTCACGATCTCAGGGTGGTGGGATCGAGCCCCCGGTGTTGAGCTCTGCACTCAGCGTGGAGGCTGCTTGGAATTCTCTCTCTCCCTCCCACTTTGCCGCCCACCCTGCTTGCGCGCACATGCTCTCTCTCAAATAAAGAAATCAATCTTTAAAGTGTAACAAATCAGAGGCATTGAACTTGTTCAGAGTATTGCCCATTGATCACCTCTCTCTACTTCCAGAATATTTTCATCACCCTAAAAGGAGATCCCCGCACCCCGTAGCAATTTGTCCCATGCCTCCCCCGTCCCCAATCCCAGTAAGCACTGATCTGCTTTCCGTCTCTATAGATTTACCTGTTCTGGTTATTTCACTTAAATGGAATCATACAGTGGGTGCCCTTTTGATGGCTTTATTCATTTTGCAAGATGATGTCTGGGTTCATCTGTGTTGTAGTGTGGGTCGGCCCTTCGTTCCTTTTTTAATGGGCAGATAATGCTCTGTGACATGGATGTTACCTTTTCCTGCTCGGGTCTCCCGCCTCACTCTCTGGGACTTTGTGAATTGCAGACATTGCGCTGGTCCGTCCATAAATATTTTAGTATGTTTCTTTAAGAGATAAGGATGCTTTAAAAAGCATGGCTGCACTTACACTAATGAATGATAGTCTCTGAATATCACCAAACAGACAGGGGCGATCTGGCCACCGCCCCTGATCGTTCTCTAGAAGTCCATATGTTAGTGCAAGAAGTTTCTCAGCCTGGCCCTTGGCCCCTGGCGCCTGCCTCGTCTTCTCTCCTCCCCCTCCTCCCACAGATCGGAGAGCTCTCGAAGACTTAATCACGTGGTCCCACGTGGCTCGATGGTTACTGGCTCTCTGGAGCACCCAGCACAAAAGGATCTTGAGGTCAAGTCCGGGATGGGTGGGAAGGCACGCCGGGGCTCCTGAGCAGTGCCCGCCGTGGGCGTGGATGGAGCCTGTGCCTTAGCCACAGACCCCAGAGATCGTCTCTGCATTTATTCAGGAACTTAGTCACCTGTGTGCTGTCCCTGACATCCCACCTGCCCACCCCTCCTCCACGTCCCTGTCTCCCCCCAGATCTCGTCCTGCCGAATCCCCGGCGCAATGTGCGCCCTTCTGAAAGACCCTCTCGGTCCCTCCAGTCATTGTTCATCTTTTCCAGCTCAGCTCCGCTCTGTGACCTTGGGTGACCTTGGGTGGGTCATTGTCCCACCCCCTGGTCCAGCGTCCTTCTGCGTTCACCAGGGCCATGGCCTCCATCATGCCCCGCGTCTGACGGCTCCTCTCCTGCTCCAGCAAAGAACGGTCCAGACCCGCTGAGAGAGGACTGGAAGCCAAGAGGAAGCAGACAGGCTGTTAGAAATCGCCGCTGTTGTTCTTCTCGGGGCCCTGCTCTGCCCTCTGATCCAGACGATAACCCTGCCAGCGCCCCGGGCGGGGGGGAATACCTTGGAAGTCGGGTCTCAACTCCACCCTGGGGGGATCTTGCCTTGCGCCCTGCATACTGGACTCAGCGGCCCATGTCAGCCCGCCCCACCTTATTCCCTGCTGCCTCCTGGTAACTCTGAGGGAATCATCGGCTCTTTCCTCAGATCTAACCCTTTCCACCTCACCCCCAGCTCCTGCCCTGGTTCAGGCCCCCAGCACTCATGTCTGGGTTAATACTGCTTCCTAATGGCTCCTGGTCGGTCTCCTTTCTATACGCTGCATGTGTAACATTTGTAAAAATTAAGTCTGATCTGGCCACCGCCCCTGATCGTTCTCTAGAAGTCCATATGTTAGTGCAAGAAAAACCGCTGAAGATCTGTTTTTTGCCTTCTGCCCATCCTCTGCTCCTGCCAAGCCAAACTTTTGGTGCTTTTTTGCACATGCTGTTTCCTGGAGAGTCTTTTCTCCAGCAACTGTGCCTGGTGAACTCCTATTCATCCTTCAGAACCCAGTTCACATCTTCTCACCTCCCATACAGCTGATGCTCTGAGGAAAACTACTGACCATGATCAGGAAGGGAAACACAGCCAAACCCAGAAGCTGTGTCCCACAGCAGATGAGAATGAGCCCTTCTTTGGCCAATCGGGGGATGGCGGAGCAGGTGCCTACCCGCTTCTCTCTCTCCCTTCGTCTGCCAGCATCAGAGTGGCCCATCTCCGTGCAAGAATAGCACATTGTCGCAAAGGATCATGGGAGGTTGCGAGTCAGATTTTCTGAGATTTGCTTCAACTTTCCATATGTAGGTGGCATCAATGGGACCATCTTCATCTCAAGCCAAGAAGTGTTGTCATAACAGATTACAAGAAATGTCAAAACTGTCTCCCAGTCATAAACTTGATTCTGGCTCTGTGTGCTAGTAGGTTACACCCGTGGAAGCAGAAAGTACCTGGCACCCTGTTTCCCCCCCAGTCCTGATGGGGCAGCTTTGAGCAGAGACCACTTTGCCTTTGCAAGGCCAACAGATCCCTGCATACGGAGGTCTCCTGCTGATGTTGGCAGTTTCACGCTGCCCAGAACTCTGTCCAGGAAGATACGTACGTACCCACAGTGCAGCAGGTATCACCTCCTCAGGGAGCCCTCCTTGATACCCCCACTCAAGGGGGTTAGGAGCTTACTGCTATCCGAGTTTATAGATGGGGCTTAGTCGCCTCTAGGCCACAAGCTCCTGGAGGCAGGGACGGTGCATTCTCATCCTGTTATTTCGCGTGTTAACACAGTGCTGGGTGTGGAGGCGGTGCTCAGGGTTTGTTGAATGAATGAGTGAAAGATCACTCGCTGATTGATCATTCTGGATTTGGGGGAGACCGCCTGACTGTCCCCCACAATCTGGTTCTCTGGGTTTTGCCCTCACTTCCCTATTTCAGTGTTTCCTTCGTTTCTCTTCTCGCAATTAGCCGAACCTTCTCCCGAACCTTCTCTGGGCCCGGCCCTGAACGGCTGTCCTACTTGTCCACCCGCTTTACATTTGAAACATCAAAGAGACGTGTGTTTACAGAGGTTTCCATCAAAAGGATTTTGTTTGGATCATGAAGAGATAAGCTTTGGTTATCTAGAAACTTCTCCGTCCCAGCCACCACCTAACTGAAGTATTTGGTCCTTGAAATGATTCAGAGGGGTCACAGGTGGGCCATGAGCTCGCACCCAAGTCTTCGGCTCCCAATATGTTTGCTCTGCCAGAATGGGAACTAACCAGGGGTCTGCGAGCTCGGCCTGGTTATTCTTCTTTGGCCGGGCCGCGGATCCCGTCTGTAAGTTGTTCACAGCGGCATGGGACGGGGAGAGGTTTCTGGGCACTTGGCAAAGGCTTTTTGGCACAAAGTCCATTTTATTCCGAGGCCACCTTGGGGTGCGCTGCGTGAACGGCCAGCCCGTGGTGAAGGATTTGCTCAGCTGGGAAGGGAACGAAGGGTCCCAGCGGCAGGGGCCTCTGCACTGTGACAAGCCGCCCCCTCCTGTGTCCCCGTATTCCTGGCACCAGAAGGACCGGGTCAGGCCCCTGGGGTTGATGCCCTCACGGACTTCCACCTGCCAGGAGGGGACGATAAAATTGGCCCCCTATGGGCCTTTTCTTAGAGCTACTACATACCTTAATTCCTATTAATTTTGAAAATATGGTTTTTGTTTTAAAAAACATGCATTTAAAAACATGCATTGAGCAACGTAGAGAGAAGGGGACAGTGATGCCCCCTGCACCCTTCCCGCTTCGGCAGGGATGGAGCTGTGGCCCACTCTTGGGTCACCGGTGACCCGCCCGCCCCCGGCTTAATTTGCAGCAGACGTTGGACATTATGTCCTTTTGTCCACACATATTATAGTGTAGAACTCT